>JAJJWX010003942.1:1200000-1529415 GCA_023529315.1 Papaver bracteatum | reverse complement strand
TTAATATTTCGTAGGCTTAATCGATTCATCGCAAAAATGTCACGCTCTTCTCATGTTTCTCGTCGTTTTCATCCAACATGTCATTTCTTACGTCATCTTGAGATGTTTCGCAGAATATCATTGATATATCACAGAACTGTTGCTTATTATTGATGTGTCGCAGATCTGTTGTTTATTTCACAGGAATATTGTTGTAACAATATTCTGATCCTACAGAGAGGGCCTGCAATGATCTCAGCAAGGTGTGACTTGGATGAACATGGTTTCTTCCAGGCATGAACCTTTAAGCATTTGATACATAGCCACATTTGCATGCATGACAAGGAATGCTCTCATGCGTTGAAACAGGCAACGTTGTTTTGAATTCTCTCCCTGCAGGTGTTCTTCACTTCTGTAGTAGGAAAGTTTTTATCTGTAAGATGCTTGTAGATTGCACTCTTAACGTATCCTCCACCCCTGATTCCACCAAGACATCTATCAAACCCTTTGAATGGACATGGAATTTTATCACCTTAGGAAGCCACAGGATGAGACATCAATGAAGATGGGGGTGATGGAAGGCATGGTGATGCTGAATGCTGTGATGATGAGGGTCATGGCGACTGAGTAGACGAAGGCCTAGATGTTGATGCTTTACATTGAGATGATGATGTCAAAGATCTAGAACGAGTGTATGGAATTGATGATAGTTTCCTACAAAAATAACTACCCTAATTGTTCTAGGTGAAGATGACAAAGTGGCCGAAATTGGTATCAATCGAAAGCGGATAACAAGGGGAATCAAAAGAGGAAAGTTGGGAGAAAATCTGATTAAAGAAATTCGCTGAAATCCACGGCAAAGTCTCAGACTTTCAATCGCCTGGGAGTCTCCCGGAAACTCTCTCTCTTATTATTATTGTTATTTCGTTCATCTCTTAAAACTCTCTCCTTTGAGTAAAACTCCTAGTTTCCATATTTTTTTTTCAAATATTGCTCAATTATCCGAAAAACCTAATCCCATGACTATTAGGTTTTCTTTTATTAATAATATTTAAAATAATATTATTTAATATTTCACAATATTGGACGCACGCGCAAAGAAGTATGGAGACCTATCCAAAATAGGAGAATAAAATAATTACAAAAAAAGAATTAAAGAGGCGCACGCATGGGACCGGGCCCACCGGATGGCCGGTCCCACGCCTCTTCATATTTTCTTTTTATCTTATTTTATTATTTTTCCTTATCTCTTGAAAACTCCCTCGTTTGAGCAAAACTCATAGTTTTCCATATTCCTTCATACAAGTTGAAAAATGATAATAAAAATAGGGAAGAGCGCTCACCGAACGGCTAGCCATGCCTCTCCAATCCTTTTTTATTATTATTATTATTATTATTTCTCTCATCTTATTGGAAACTCCCTGGTTTGAGCAAAAAAAACTATTTTTCCCAAGTTTCTCCAAATCTCCAAAAAGCCAAAAGTCAAATGGTCACACGAGCGTCCGAGCTCATAATATTAAAATATCATTATTTTAATATATTTTTAAAATATTGGTATCAATGGATGACTCTCATGCCCGTTGATTGGTTGATATTTCTTCACCTACATTGGACGACTCTCCATACGAGGATCCAGAGATCTCCAAAATTAGGGTTTCGAATTTATGATAATTTGATAAAACATTGATAACTTTTATATTGATACAACAATTAATATTTTAATTCATATTTAATGTTCGGTCCTGCTACCAACATTTTTGCTCGATTGAGCAATATGGTTCGAAGGACCGACCATTCAGTACTCACATTGAATCAATACTCTGATTTTTATTTTTTCATTCGACCATTCATGACATATTAAGATCAGGAATGAGCATTCTTCATGAAAAAGCGGGGGTCTAACAACCACACCCAATATTTTGCTTAGAAATCTGTATGGACAAACTCCAATATACTTTCTAGAGAATCAACTAGACAGTTAGAATCAATTAATAGAAAAATATATCAAAGAGTTTATATCTCTATCTCTCGATTAAAATCTTACTCAAGCAAACTGCGAGTCTCGATTAAATAGAAGAAAGAAAAACTTGGATGGTACCTGTAGATGGTGGATTTTTGACAAAGGCTAAAATCATAAACCCATACTTATATGTTCTCCTGATCCAACAATTATACGAGTATTGAGGCTCATGTCTCTTATTGAAAGCATGAAAGCTCATGCCACAAGAATCTCTGACTGAGAACACTGTCTCTCAGAGTATATATAGATATGTGGTCTCTCATCTGAGCGTTGTCATATCTCATGAATACTGAGCAATTGTAGTGATTACTTCTATATATAATCGAAAGATTGGACGGATCCTAGATAATTTGCATGCTAGTATAGAGCAATAACATCTTCAGGATGTAACAACGTTTTCCCGGACTATATAAAAGAAATATGATGCTTCAACAAGCTTATATCGCTCACAATTGATGCTCCTAGACAACCGTACTAGTATAGAGCCATCAATTAATCATTCTCAGAACCATTAGATTCATTAACTGAATCCCTGAAAAATATTCAATATTTTTTATAATATTTCGTTACTTCAATTTATGGTTTTTCCCCAACAGAATTCCATAGGTTAGTAATAAATATTCAACACACGGGCATCTGAGATACCTTTGAGTAAGCCCTGACCAAAGTGGTGTAGATGTATTCGACAGATAATGCATTAACAAACACCTAAATGAACAAACAAGTATTTCAAAATACGACGAGACGGTGAACCTATGCAAATAGGAAAGAAACTAATAAAAATAAAATATTCACCAAGGCGCTAAGGGACTGGACCCACCGTCCGGCCAGTCCCACGCCTAATTTTATATTTTATCATATTTTATCTATTTTCTTTGATCTCATGAAAATACCTTCATTTGAACAAATATCCGTTGTTTTAAGGAAACTCCTTCGTTTCATGGTGTTTCCTTCGCATCAAGGAAATAATATAAAATTGGGAAAAGTGTCACGGGACCGTGTCTTCTAGTCGGCCAGCTATGCCCAAGTCATGACCGACCCCACACCTCATGGTTCCTCAATATTTTATTATTATTTCCTTAATCTCATGAAAACTCTTTAATCTCATGATATTTTATTGATCCCATGAAAAATAATATAAAATTAGGGAAACCCGTGTGACCGGGCCCTAGCCATCCGGTCATACCCTAGCTGGCCCCACACGTCCCATTTTATTATTATTATATTTTTCATGTTTCCATAATCCCATGAAATTCCTTGATTTCATGATGTTTCCTTCAAATTATGAAAATTCTTTCAAATCATGAAATAATACATAAAATTAGGGAAAAATCACGAGACCGGGCCCTAGCCGGCCAACCATGCCCAAGTCGGTCCCACAAGTCCCTTTTTTTATGATTTCCTCATCTCATGGAAACTCCTTGATTTCAACAAAACTCCTTGGTTTTATGATATTTCCCTAAAATCATGAAGAAATATTATCAAAATAAGAAAAATGACGTGGGACCAGGATCCTTGGCCATAGCCAGTCCCACACTTCATGATTCTCTCATTTTTTATTATTTTCCTTCATCACATGAAGGTTTTTGACGGTTTCAGCAAAATCCTTGATTTCCTCATATTTTCTCAAATGATTGCTCAAACGCACACCAGAAAATATCAAAATTCTCAGAATTGAGACACAAACACTTTGGTGATGGGATCATGTTACCTTGACCGAAAAAGGTTTCCTCTTTGGCTTGCAAGGAGCCGGTCCCGCGTATTTTCACAATTTGACCTAATTTGCTCAATTGCACGTATTAGGTCCAAAACTCTTCCAAACAATTTGGAACTTCATGGAATGATAATTATTTGATCCCATGACCACCCAGGACAGTTTTCATGACCTCTTGGTCAGTCCCTCATCTCTTCATAATTAATTAGGTTTTATCACCTAAGGCTCAGACGAGCATTACTTTAATAAATGATTAAACTAGCATTTAATCATCCTTTCATCAACAAACCAACTGGTCTTCAGGAGATCTTGGTATTTGCTTATGTGAGCATCTGGGCGCTACATGGTCGACCCATAATCCCATGTAGCCGGTCCCTCTTCACTCCATGGTTAATTTTCAATAAACCGTCAGTAAATCATCAATTAATCAAATTAGGGTTTTGAGTCCAAGGTTCATAATTCCATATTCAAACGCTAATAATTTTACATTGATCTCATGATCAACGTTTTATTTATTATACTCGGATCAGTTGTCAGTATTCTAATTTAATATTTACTTGGTCATGCTACCAATGATTCATCAAACGAGCAACATTTGCTCAAATGAACAATATTTGCTCAAACCAAGGAATATTGGTTCAACTATCAATATTCAACAATTCATCGAACTAGCAATATTTTCTCATGTTAACTATCAAAGTTTATTCATGTATTATACCTCTGTATCAACAATAGTCACGTCCAAGTCTCAGAACATTTTAAATCATGTTCGGCTCAACAATATATGGACTCATCGTCCTATGAAGTCATGAAGTCAGCAATTGACTAACTAAATACACGTCTGCCTTGCAGACTCCACAATCACACGAGATATCAATCGTGTCACATGGGGGATATTAACTAGGGTTTTGGTCTGGCGCTCTACGACATGTGTGTTCATACACACAATGATAATGTGAGCAAGTCGTGCAATCAATTGGAGGAGTTAACAAAGTAGTGGATGAAAAATCAACCAAGTCTCCGCAAATTGAGCAACTGGTTTTAACACGATTTCCACTTCTCCACTCTTTGATTCCATCAACTGTCACACTTCATGGGATCATGATGTTTATAATTCTAGAAATATAAATAAGTCTCTAAATCCTAATTGAAAGAAGGACAATCTCACATCGAACAGACAACACGAGATTAACAATCCAACTCTCAAATTCAGTCATTCAGAACTTATCTTATTTTTTTAATACACAACACACCTAATATCTTCGATGACCATTGATCACACAAATTTATCAGCTTCCCTCCTACAGATCGACCCATCCTCTCGTGTGACCGAATTTACTCTGGAATGGCCGTTGTCTTGGTTTAGGCCGGAGTACTACAGATTGATCTCTCGAATTCAAAGCACTCCCTTCTTACAGTGCATTTATGTGAGGTTAAGAATTTCACATGGTTCAAGGAGTCTCCTCCGCACGGTCATCTCCTCAATTCTGTAAAAACAAGAAAATCTTTTTGCCCCATCTACAGTACCAAAGACCAATATCCAAGTGTCAATCAATTTAAATCAACAACCAAAAGGTCGGATATTATAATTGATTGAACAACAACGCACGACCTGTATTATTTCAATTATAAAGATAGACAATATAATGTGGAAAATAAAATAACAAAGACACCAGAATTTTGTTGACGAGTAAACCGCAAATGCAAAAAAAACCCTGGGACCTAGTCCAGATTAAACATACACTGTATTAAACCACTACAGACGCTAGCTTACTCCAAGATAACTTCGGTATGGACTGTAGTTGAACCCCAATCAATATCACACTGATCCAAGGTACAGTTATGCTCCTACGACGCCTCTGATCCTAGCAGGATAATATGTACTTGATTCCCTTAGCTGATCTTACCCACAACTAAGAGTTTCCACGACCCAAAGTCGAATACTTTAATAAACCAATCTGTATCACACAGAAAAGTCTATAGTAATAGATAAATTCGTCTCCCACGAATATACCTACAAGTTTTGTTCTGTCTTTTGATAAATCAAGGTGAACAGGAAATAACTGATAAAATTAGACTTATATTCCCGAAGAACAGCTCAGCTTTATCAATCATCTCACAATAATCTTAATCGACGCAGCGAAAAAAATATATTATGGAATCACAAACGATAAGACGAAGATGTTTGTGACTACTTTTATATCTTGCCTATCGGAGATAAAAATCTCAATCCAATTATTACAATTGTACTCGCACGATGGAAACAGCAAGATCAGATCACACAACAACGATAAAAGTAGTATCGGTCTGGATTCACAATCCTAATGAAGTCTTTAGGTCGTTAACCTGGTTTAGAAGAAGAAACCAAAGGTTAAAGGAGAATCAACTCTATCTATGAAACTAGTATCACACGTAAGGTGTGGGGATTAGGTTTCCTAGTTGCTAGAGTTCTCCCTTATATAGTCTTTCAAATCAGGGTTTGTAATCAATGTTAGCTTAGTAACAAAGCATTGAATATTCATCGTTAGATGAAAACCTGATTAGATTCAAGCTAATATTTATTAACCGTTAGATCTAAAACATAGCTTGTTACACACACATGAAATACACGTTTGTAGGCTTATGAAGACCGTACCCAAACTTGTACATTAGTTGGTTAAACAATAGTTAACTAAATGGTTAGCCATATGATAACTTTCATATCAACCATATTCTTCTTCACCATAACTAGTTCAAATGACTCAAATGAACTAGTTATAGAGTTGTTCAATTACTTAGATCTTTATGTACTACACAAGACATAATTGAAGCAAAAACGATTTGATTCACTCGAATCGGTTCATGAACTATATAGCCACGGTTTGCAATAGCATTCTTTAGTTTATAGATATGAGTTCACAAACATCATTTTTAGACATAACCTACACAAGTTCGCGAAATGGGTTCGCGGACTTAAATTTATGGATGGATTTCACAAACTCCAACAAAAATTATCGGGTTTGAGAACTTTGCCAGTTCGCGGACTTAAGCTCACGCACTTCTCTGGTTCTCTTGATTAACAAAGTTCCCGAACTTTAGTTCAAGGAATAAGGACTTATACACATATGTATTTCCATAACAATGCTTATATCCTTCATTGGTTATATTGTCTAAACTCTCATTTCAATCATTGAAACATTCTCAAAGGACGTTATATAGTTGTTATTCACAAACCATTTTTCGTCAGAGCAATTTTCAAAGTGATTGAAACTTAACATGACTTTCGTCACTAGGTAAAGATGGACTTGGCTAAAGATAAAGGTTTACCAACACATATTTTGAGAAATAGATAGGCGAGGTATACTTGGCTCGAAATACCACATGTGTATAATCTTAGTCAATATAGTAATACGACTTTTGTCTCAAGATAGGAGATATAGTAGATATACTTTTGAGTGATAGATAAGTTCAAGTCTCCATATACATTTTAGTCGATGAAGATCCACCAGTTCCTTGAGTAGTCCTTCGTCTTGTATGATGATTTCCATGGAGTTCTTGAGCTCAACTACACTTTCTATCCTAATCCGAGACCTTAGCTATAATATATTAGAAATCAAGACTTATAATTTGATCACTAACATTAACAAACATGCTTGAGATAGCAACACATGCGAGTTCGACCGAGCAATGCTCTAACAGTCTCCACCTTTGTCAATTTTAGTGACAAAACTATCAATACATATGGAATACAAAAAATATATAAATAAACTTTGTAGCTCCTATTACACATGTATAATCTTCAACATTACTCGAAATCTTCGCCACTTCTAAGTACTCCAATGATACCAAAGGTTGTAAGTTTAGCATCATCGTTGTTGAAAATCCATAGTTATAACAGCGAGAAAACAAGAGTTCTCAATCATTGTTATATAGTGTCATAGTATCATTACATAACTTCAAAGTCCAATTGCATCACAACTTTAACAATAATACTATGGTGATATTTCACTCCCCCTTAGTCAATACTCCATATCATATGGAAACCACTCCCCCTTACATAATGATCCGAAAACCATATGTATTTGTAGTGTGAACTACATATTAATTCTCCCCCTTTTTGTCAATAAAATTGGCAAAGGTACAAGAACGAGATCCTAATGAAATTTCTGTAAGAGACTTTTCATGACTAAAGGTAAATGTATATCATCTTATTTATATGCAATCATAAAACGGAAGCTAAATGCATTCATCAAGGAGTCTATGAAGATACAAGATGAACCCAATAATATTCCATAGCCACACTCCCCACAAAGATTTGAAAATTAAGCACAAGTTCAAAAAGAACTCTCCCCCATAATATGTCATTCCATAAGGAACAACAAGAGCGACCTTAATTTCAAAAGAAAAAAATGGATTTCTTTGGACAACACACTAGGCAACTTTGACAGAAAATAAAAAAAAAACAATCACAACTTCAAATAGACATACTGGGGTTCCAACTCAATTGCCCAAAAGATCGACATAAGCACAGGGGAAAGAGTTAAGGAAATGACTATTGAACCAAAACAACACCAATAGACTGCCGTAAGTGTTGAAAAGTGGTAGTATCTAATGGTTTGGTGAGAATGTCAGCCAATTGTTGTTATGAAGGCACAAATTCCATATTTATGATACCATTCTGATAAAGATCTCGAATAAAGTGGTACCTTATATCAATGTGCTTTGTTCTTGAGTGGTCAATGGGATTCTCAGTGATTTGAATCGCACTAGAGTTATCACAAAAGATCTTCATTATTCCAGTATCAATTCCATAGTCAGTAAGCATTTATTTCATCCATAGAAGTTGAGTACAACATGACCCAGCAACAATATACTCTGCTTCACATGTAAACAGGGATTGTGAATTTTGTTTTTTGCTATGCCAGGCAACAAGATTCAGTCCTACATAGCAAAAACTGCCTGATGTACTTTTTATGTCTTTTATACATCCTGCCCAATCAGCATCAGAATAAGCAGAAAGGTCGGTGTTAGTATCAAAAGTATAGGATAGACCATACCCAACCGTGTGATTGACATATCGTATGATCCTTTTTGCATCTTCAAAATGAGATTCCTTTGGATCAGCCTGAAATCTAGCACAACAACCAACACTAAAATAAATATCAGGTCTAGTATCTGTAATATATAAAAGGCTTCTAATAATATATCGATACAATTTTTGATCTACTTTTACTCCTTTCTCATCTCTGTGCAGTTTACCAGTAGTAGGCATAGGTGTCAGTTTTGGAGAAGATTTATCCAAGACGAATCTTATCACTAGATCCCTTGCATACTTTCCTGAGATAAGTAAATTCCATCCTTATGTTATTGAGTTTGTAATCCCATAAAGAATTTCAACTCACCAACATTGCTCATTTCAAATTCTCTTGCAATTAAAACTTGGAAGTTCTTTGCAAGATTCTTAGATGTTGATCCATAGATGATATCATCTACATAAACTTGAGTAATGAAAACATCTTTCCCACTCTATTTGGTAAATAAGGTTTTATCAGCTCCACCTATTGAAAAACCTTTCCTAATAAGAAAAGTGGTAAGTTTTTCAAACCAGGCTCTAGGTGCTTGTTTAAACCCATATAATGCCTTTGTTGAGTTTAAGAACATGATCTGAAAAATCACGATTCTCAAATCCTTTAGGTTGAGCAGCATAGACTTCATCCTTTAAAATTCCGTTTAGGAACGCGGATTTAATATCCATTTGGAAAAGCTTAACCTTGAGAAAACAAGCATGAGCTAATAAAAGTCAAGGCGTGCCACAGGAGCAAAGGTTTCGTCAAAGTCGATACCTTCAATTTGTGAATATCCTTGAGTGACAAGTCTGGCTTTATTTATGACGATTGTGCCAAATTCATCAGATTTGTTCTTGAATATCCATTTGGTACCAACAATATTAACATTGGAGGGACAAGGTACAAGTTCCCATACGTCTTGTCTTTTAAATTGATTTAACTCTTCATGCATATCATTCAACCAAGTAGGATCGTTAAGAGATTCATCAATATTTCTTGGTTATACTTGTGATAGATAACAACCAAAATTGCAAATATTTTGAAGTTGTCCTCTCGTTTTTGATGTAGAATATCTTCCTTCAATAATACTGTTGGGACCATGGTTCCTTTGAACCCAGAGGTGTCGTCGAGGGACACATTCTTGTTCGTCAGGAGCATCCTGATCAGTGCTCTTCTCCTCGTCACTAGAGATATCAGAATCAGTAACAGTTGGGAAAACTTTAACTGATTCTAGTATTTCTTTAACTTTATCAATTGTCTCCATTGGAGGCAATTCAGCAGGAGGATTATCATGATAAAAATTACTTATATCATCGATGATAACGTTAAAAGATTCCATCATGACCTGGGTTCGGATATTATATACTCGAAAACCACAACTATCAGAAGCATATCCAAGGAAGATACCTTCATCACTTTTGGTATCAAATTTCCCTCTCTGTTCTCGATCTTTTAGAATGTAGCACTTACTACCAAACACTCTAAGATATTGCAAGTTGGGTTTTCTGCCATACCATAACTCATAAGGAGTGTTGAGGGTTTTAGACCGTAAGTATACATTGTTGATCAAATAACATGCTGTGAAGAAAACTTCTCCCCAAAACCTTAAGGGTAAGTTTTTTTTATGGAGCATTACCCTGACCATTTCCTGAATATTTTAGTTCTTTCCCTCTGCAACTCCATTAGCTTGAGGAGTAATAGGTGGAGAATATTGTTGAATGATTCCCAGTTCATCACAAAATTCAAATACCTTAGTGTCCTTGAATTCAGTCCCACGGTCGCTCCTAATTTTCTTTAGTTTGCGACCTTGTTCGTTCTGGATTCTATTAACAATAATCTTGAATTCTCTAAGGGTTTCATTCTTATGAGATAGGAATGCAACCCAAGTGAATCTAGTATAATCATCTACTATAACCAAAGCATACTTCTTACCAGCAACCGTAGGTTGTTGAATTGGTCCGGAGAGATCCATATGAATTAAATCAAGTAGAGCTTTAGTGAGAATTTCTCAAGATGATTTATGGTGAACTTTTGTTTGTTTACCCTTTTGATAGGCACCACATACACCTTAAATCTTTGCATTAATTTTGGGAACGCCTCTAACAAGTTCTTTGTTAATGATCTTAGTTAGAAGACGATAATTGATGTGACCAAAATGTTCATGCCAAAGATGTGTAGATCCCACTTTAGTCAAATTGCAACAATTGCTGAACTGAGTATCAAGAAGATAACAGTTATTTTTACCACGAATTCCCTGAAAAATTAGTTTCCCAGTTTTGTCTACAATGTCACATCCATTTGCATTGAAGGCAACTAGATGGCCTTTGTCACAAATTTGACTAATAGATAAAATATTTGCAGTCATACCTTTTATGTAGACTACATCATGAATTTCAGGTATGCCATGTAATTTGATCGTTCTCTTTTTTCTTATGTAGCAAAAACTCCCATTACCGAATGTTACTGGTCCTCCTTCATAGTCGCCTGAAGAAAAAAACCAAGTAAGGTCACCTGTCATATTTATGCTACATCCACTGTCAAGAAACCATTGAAAGGGTGATGTTGATTTTAAAGCAAAAGCTCACATACTATTCATACTATTCTGTTTAGAGTTTCCCAATATTTTTGTATGTATTTTTAGAGACTCAATGAGTTGTATAGTTGTCTTATGAAGATTACTTGCAATTCTTAATCTCTTTTGAAAAGACACACAATTATGCTGAAAGTGATTCGAATAATCACAAAACAAACATGGGCCAACACCTTTTAGTTTGGCAGAACAGTTCTGAGTCATATCAGTATTCACAACATTTAATCGTTGTTTATTAGATGATATATGACCGTTCTCCTGAGAGAAACTACTGGAGTTACTCATATCCATTAAAAAATTCATAATGGGTTTCAAATCCTTAAGTATTGCAATTTCTGCAACAAGATCAGAGTTGATCAGGATTTGTTCATCCAACCTTTTCTGGAGAATCGCCAGTTTATCAGAACTTTTTCTACGATTGGTTTTTAAACCTGGTGAACCGTTATAAGAGGCTATATTTTTCATAGAGTCATATCGCTACAAACACAGATTGATAAGGTCTTTAACATGTTTTCCTGCTTTGATACCAATTGAAAAAGCGGGGGTCTAACAACCACACCCAATATTTCGCTTAGCAATCTGTATGGACAAACTCCAATATACTTTCTAGAGAATCAACTAGATAGTTAAACTCAATCAATAGAAAAGTATATCAAAGAGTTTATATCTCTATCTCTCGATTTAACTCTTACTCAAGCAAACTGCGAGTCTCGATTAAATACAAGAGAGATAAACTTGGATGGAACCAAAGACCAATATCCAAGTTTCAATCAATTTAAATCAACAACAAAAATGTCGGATATTCTAATTGATTGAACAACAACGCATAACCTGTATTATTTCAATTATAAAGATAAACAATATAATGCGGAAAATAAAATAACACAGACACTAAAATTTTGTTAACGAGGAAACTGCAAATACAGGAAAACCCCGGGACCTAGTCCAGATTAAATATATACTATATTAAGCCGCTACAGACACTAGCCTACTCCAAGCTAACTTCAGTGTGGATTGTAGTTGAACCCCAATCAATCTAACAATGATCCAAGGTACATTTATGCTCATACACCTCTGATACCAGCAGGATACTACGTACTTGATTCCCTTAGATGATCTCACCCACAAATAAGAGTTGCTACGACCCAAAGTCGAAGACTTTAATAAACCAATCTGTATCACACAGAAAATTCTACAGTAATAGATAAATCCGTCTCCCACGAATATACCTACGATTTTTGTTCCGTCTTTTGATAAATTAAGGTGAACATGAACCAATTGATAAAACCAGACTTATATTCCGAAGAACATCTCAACTTTATCAATCACCTCACAATAATCTTAATAGACACAGCGAAAAAAGATATTGTGGAATCACAAACGATGAGACGAAGATGTTTGTGACTACTTTTATATCTTGCCTATCGGAGATAGAAATCTTAATACAATTATTACAATTGTACTCGTACGATAGAAACAACAAGATCAGATCATACAACTACGATAAAAGTAGTATCGGTCTGGCTTCACAATTCCAATGAAGTTTTTAAGTCATTAACTTGGTTTAGAAGAAGAAACCAAAGGTTAAAGGAGAATCGACTCTATCTATGCAACTAGTATCACACACAAGGTGTGGGGATTAGGTTTCCCAATTGCTAGATTTCTCCCTTATATAGTCTTTCAAATCATGGTTTGCAATCAATGTTAGCTTAGTAACAAAGCATTGAATATTTAGCGTTAGATGAAAACCTGATTAGATTCAAGCTAATATTTATCAACCGTTAGATCGAAAACATATCTTGTTACACACACATGTACTTGACGATTTTGGGTTTGTGTAACTGTACCCAAACGTGTACAATAGTTGGTTCAATATTAGTCAACCAAATGGCTAGTCAAATGATAAATTTTATATGAACCATATTCTTCTTCACCATAACTAGTCCAAATGACTCAAATGAACTAGTTAGAGAGTTTTTCAATTTCTATGAGATCTTATGTACTACACAAGACACAATTGAAGCAACCCGATCATACCCCAGGTGATTACTTAATATAGTTTTCACTAATAAAAGTCATACCAATACAGAAGTTAGGCCTCATGTGAATATTTCTACCAAGAACACAAACAAGTCATGAGCGGTTATACTAATTCACACATATTGGTCATTTATAAGATATGCAATGAAGAACATCCCAAATAACGCCTGGCGATTTCCTTTTCTGTTCACAACACATATCATGAACTTACTTCCTTAGAACACATGTAAACATTGTTCCCTAGGATGAAATCCTCATATCATACCCATACCCATACATAATCACAATATCATTCATACGATTATGTCGATGTCTTATATACAAAGTATAATGGTTAAGAAAGAAACTTCATATTGTATTCCTTAATACTATGTCTATCTAGAATGTTCATGCTTCGCAGTTTTATGTTTTCAATATGCACGACTTGAAAGATACGTTATGGAATGAAACAGTTCAAGTCAAATATCACTAACCTCATGTGGAAGGATTATGTTGTCGTTGTAGCTCCGTTCTTCTTCACTTCTTCAAGTCTTCGCAATACTTATAATGTCTTATCCTAATACTTTCAAGCTAACCTATACGAAGTTGACTCTAGTACATTTATATCAAGCGACTCTTAAATGAGTTTTGATTCACTAAAATATGACAACCAAACTTGACATACCAACGCTTGGTGGGTCCAACCGAGCAATTCTCTAACAACTATAACGATAAAAAGAAGTCATTAAGCCTGATTTCTGCGTTGTCTTGTCCTGTTGTAAATAAGGAGGAGAACCTATTTATACAAGTCATTAAGCCTAACCCTCATATCTCGTGAGAAGTGGAGGAACTGGAGTCATGTGTTAGTTCCACACGATCAGTCTTGCCCACTTCTCTCGTCATCACTAACCGTCCATGACTTCCTGACACGTTCTTGTGATGGCGCATTGCGCACTGCACGCTGTAAACCGCTAGACCAATACCCCAGTATGTATCCCCCAGTTTGTGACATGATTGATGTCTCGAGCGGGTGGATCGTGGGACCCACATAAAGTAGCATGTAATGCTAGATTAAATAACTAAGTTATTTAGGAAGTCGGCATTTATGAAATATCGTGTGTATTTTATGCAGGTAATGCATCGAATATATTCAGCATGTATGAAGCATCGTTGTTGAGCGTCATGTCCAGCCTACTTCATGTTATGGTTTGGAGGATGCACAAGCAAGCCTCCTTGGGCCGACCACACGTTGTGGTAGAGTGGCAGATGGTAATCACCACGACTCCTCATTCACCAGTTAACTCCTGACTTGGGCTGTATAACCAAGCAGGTGAAGTTGAACGGACGAGATGATCTTTGAAACACTCATCTGCGACCGTTAGTGGAATTAGGGTTTCTGAAGAGGTGCGCAAGCATCACTCTTCAGCTTGGTCGAAACCAAGCTTGGGAACACTTTTTGGAAGGACCGATTGGGCATGCGTGTAAACGGCATGCTGGTGCAGGTGCCTGTACCTCACTGTCTCATGAAGGTGCAATCTAGACCACACAATTTGTCACGCAAAGAGGAGTAGATGAGATGAATTTGCGAAGGAAAGCTCATACCACAAAGGCCGCGCGTCAGGCCTATTTTGGGCGCGCGTTTCGAGACGACCAAGCATGGTTGATCTTGGATGATCATTCATGCATGCATACGGTGGGTTGGTGTACATGCATGTACCTCATTGTCCCATATAAACTTGATCTACGCCATCCAATTTGTCCGGCAAAGTTGAGTGGTCGAGTTCAGTTTATAATTGGAAGGTGTGACCACGCCTAGTTTGGGTGCACGAACCGAGGTGTACAACCAAGTTCTGTCTTGGCTGATCGGGTATGGAGATAGGTGGGCCCGTAGTGATCGTGTTGATACTCGCCCGACCTGCTTAGTCTTTTCCTGGACCCTTCATCCTTGCATGAGAAAATGGACTCTTGTGATCGCGACACAAACCCTAATTAGGTTTTTGCCGGCCGTGTGTCATACCCAGTTTGGGGCGCACGAATCAAGATGAACAACCATAGTTGGTCTTGGACGATCGGTCAGGTATGTAGGCGGGCCCACAGTATTTTTGTTGACGTGCTCTAGGCCCATTGAATCTACACCCTCCATCTATGCATGCAAAGATGGATGGTTGAGACTAATTTGCGACACATGTAATGTTCTGTAAACCCTAATTTAGGGTTTCACGTCCGCGCTGCTTTGGATGGAAGAATTGGTAAGCCACGCTTCCCTTTTGGGGAGGCCGACCATGCGGGGTCCACATTGGGCCGGTGGTGAATATTCCAATATCTGCCTGAGGGTTATGGATCCGATATAAGCTGTCCAATCATGCTGGTAAAGTCGGATGGTCGTGATCATTTCTAAGACTGGTGTGGACAGTCCAGATTAAAATATGCTCGATCGGGTTAGTATAACACACCGAGAGATGATTCTCTTTGTTAGAAAATGGTGTAGAATGTACGGGTATTTTGTGCATGCCTCACTATTAATACTTGGATATTCATGTTACTCTGCTGAGAGTAACAATCAGTTATCATGCCGCACCAATGATGAGAGTTCTGCTGAGAACAACATAGGAAATACAAGGCGATTTTATGCATTAATTAATAATGCTAAAATTCACAGAATACTTAGGGATTGTTGCTACATGCTACATTCTAGGTAAATTAACAAAGCGGAGAAGTATTCATCGCTTACCAAATAGCCTTATCCTTTGCAGAATATCAGCACAAAAATTGGTCTTACAACTTTAGCCCCGAACTAAAATCCACCATCAACATTAAGTCCCCTGCCTAGCACATAATGGTTGCATCATTGTGGGGTAGGCATGAGATGGTGACGAATATAATCATAAAAAGACAAGATAAAGGAAGTTTACCTAGAGGGTCTTTGGCCGGCTATATTGGCAATCATGTGCGTGAGTATGCTAGGCGTGACCACGGACCTTGGTGGGACCAGCTTCCTCCTTCGGGTATTTGAGTCAAGAATGAAATCCTTCTTCTACCAGAGTTCTCCAATTACTTGTGTATAAAAGAGGATCAACCCTTTTTTTTTTGTTCAAACAGTTTCTACCGTTAGTGACTTTGGCTCGCCGAGCATTGCTGCTGCTGCCACCGCTGCGGACGCCGCCGGAGCTTGCTGCCATTGTTGTTGTTCATCCGTAGCAAACTGTATCATGTCGCTTTCATGAGCGAATGTGTGCCCCACCTGTGCATGCTCCGACCAAATATGGGATTTGTTGTGCCTGCCTTGCTCGAATGTGGGACCCATCGCATGCCTGCTTTGATTGGGTCCGACTTTGCCTACTTCGACCAATTTGGGGCTAGCTATGCCTGATCAATGTGGGACCCGCCGCGTGCCAGCTTTTTCTGGGGCCGGATGTGCCTGCTTCGACCATACACCAAACCTGTTTCCTCACCCAACACCAGACTTTCCCCTTGACTAACACCGGCCTTGCCTTGACGAATACCGGCCTTGCTGCTGTGACCAACACCAGTCTTGCTGACTAACACCGGTCTTGCTAACCAACATCGGTCTTCCCTTTGCTCGAACATGGGACCCAGACGTGTTTGCTTTGCCCAAATGTAAAACTTGTATGTTCGAACGTGGTGTGGGTCCCGCTGTGTTCATGTCCTCCTACTGCCAAGGGAGCATGCTTCACTTCTCCTATCGACTTCAAGGTTTGTCATGTTCCGTTGGGCCCTTATAAAGGATGGATGAGACGCATGTTGAGAAATGAGTACATCAAAGATAACTTGACCAAAGCGTAGATTATTGATGCAGCTTGCGTGTTGAAACAGCTCGAGAGGATGTTAAAGTGGCTTCTGGTACGAATGTTGAGGTGGATCCTAGAGAGAGTGTTGAAGCGGTTGTTGGAGGAAGCGTTGAAGCGGCTTCTGCTAGAGGGACCGTTGAAACGGCATCTTTTTCAGTTTGGTTTCCCCTTGCGAATTACATGCTTCTTGATTGACCATCTCTCTTGTGCTGAAGAAGTTCTTGACTGACGACGAAGGAATTTCATGTTGATCCTCAGTCCCCAAGCGTGATCTACATGGATCTATCTTGTATGACCGATGGGTCTTTTGTATGTAGTGGTCGTTGATATGGTGAAGATCTGGATGGTATCAATCGACGAGAAATAACGGTTCTTGGCAGGAGATGTGATCAGAAGAGACTAGCAGGGAGAGTCGTGGTGGAAATTTGCACGAACTTGGCAACCTTCATACGATGGTAGAGACTGTCTCTCTATTAGAGGGAGAAGATGGAACCGATGTCTTTCTTGATGTTTCTTCATGGAATAGAGAAGAGGGGGACATTCCTCTGCCCACGAGTATCCGCTGAGCTTTCGACTTGATAGATGTTATCACGCTGGGTTCATGAGGTCGTCTTTACGCCTGTGTTTCGATTTATAGACGTCTAGGAATATCACCGGCCTTTGACAATACGTATTCACTCTTGAGTATATCCTCGTCTTTGGACATCTTGGAATGATAGCGTGCTTGCATATCTTTAAATTCACCATCTTTGAGATGGGCAGTGCTAAGCGTCATACTCCTTTGCCATTATTATCTTTGAGGAGTAAGGAAGTTCCTTCATGCGAATGGATAACTAATGATAAAGCTCTTGACATGGAGAATCTGTATGTACCTCTTAAGACCCATGTGCAATCTCCTTTGGTAACGCAGCTACTTATTCTACGGGAGAATAAATTATGAAAGTGTCTCTCATTGATGTTGCTGTCGTCGAGTCAGACATGGAATATCTTAGACGTTGTTTCATCATTATGGCGGTCGTTCATGTAGTATTAGAGTTGGAGTTGGCAATCTTGGATGCGCAGGATGTTGTATCTCGGTGTTTTTCCTCTTGCTTCTTCAACAAAACTGCTTACAAAAGGCTGAAGGTTGTATTGACCGTTGGTGAAATGTATGCTTCCACTAACATCGTGAGGCTCTTCATTACTAGAAGGCTTGCTGTTTCTAGCAGAGCAGGTGCTGTTGCAAATGAGCGTGGAGTTCATAGGATGTCTGAAAGTGCTCCTTTTTTAACGAAGCACAATTGACAGGTACCGCCCTATTGATGCACAATTACACCTTGAGGTGTCGGCTCCAGTAGATCTGAAGATGTCCCGGGCCCGCTCTCATCCACGCTGACATAAAGGAGAACTATTTATGATGATTTGGAGATGACAATATTCGTTGAATCTTCCGAAACGCTTCCTGTTATAGTGCGGTCCAGACGAAACTTGCTCTTTTCTTCAGCAAGGGGGTGAATGAAACAACAAGCTGGGCTAAACCAGGTATAAAACGTCGAATGTAGTTTACATTTCCCATGAAGCTTTGTATATCCTTCACCATTTGTAGGGGTGGCATCGTAAGGATAGCTTGGGTCTTGGGTCCACCTTGATCTCCTCAGAAGTCATCCGGAATCCAAGGAATTTGCTTGCGTCATGTTCATACATCCTTATCTGGTTGTAGCCGCTATATCCATCCATGAAGTCGAACATTCCATGCACACTGGTGGTATCTACCAACATGTCAATGTTAAGTTGAGGAAAATCATCTTTAGGGCAGTATTCATTCAAGTCTCAAGAATCCGTGCAAGACATGATCTCATGCCTGAATTACCTCAGAGATTTTTTGACTGGCTTGGATCGGAGATTGTATGAATGCCTACACAAGGTCGAGCTTATGGAGATAGGCCTAGGAGATTCCTCATCGTCCAGCTCTTTAATTGTGAAGTTGGAGACGTCTTGCAGATGTCGTGGAGCATCCAACACATCTTCTTGTGGCTCATCGTTCTTGTAGAATTAAACTGGGAGGGAGACTGGGCATCAGTCTCCCTCTTAGTGTGAACGTGGGTCCCTGCTTCACTAGATGAATAAGAATGCCTTATCAGCAAAGATGCATCGTGAGGATATGCAAGTCGGTCCTCCTCCTGGATTGACGCCCACGTGGGGAGTGGGATGCAATGAACTTTGTTTGGTTCTTCCCGCGGAGCTTCTCTTGGTTCAAATAACTCCACTCCATATATCGATAAGTAAGGAGACAGCGATGCAGGAATACAAAAAATTTCTTTATTCAGCATAGTCTTCGGGCACTGATGATACATCGAAGGGACAATCCTATTATCATGAAGCCACGGTCTCCCCAGTATCATATGGTAGTCCGGATCCTTTTATATGACTTTGAATTTCTCATTTGACTGGATGGGCCCTACAGATAAATTCAGATTGACATACCCGTGCGTGTTGGTTTGGTTTCCTTCAAAGTCTTTCATCGTGGTAGGATTCCATACGATCTTGTATGAGCGAACCTTTTCCGTCTTGAGAGTCTTGAGAGTAATCACATTCGAAGACATTCCCATGTCGGTGATGGCCCTCTTGAACTATGAATCCTTGATGCGCGCAGTAACATGTAGGGCCCAACCGTAACCTTCCTCCGCTATCATGTCGTCTTCTGTAAATGTGACATTATTCACAGACATATCTGGTATCCTCGAGATTTCTGGACGTAAAGGGGATAAATATACGTCTAGGGCTATCTGGTTGATTACAGTAAACATCTCCACCCGCTGATTCTTCGAGAGGTGTAAAAGTTTGCATAAACTTTACATTAGAAAAGTCGCTTCCTGATCCACCGGCCTCTAGTTCATAGTGAAACTATTTACTCGAGGAGGATCACTGCGAGGATCAGTCCCAATTGTAGAAATATCTGTGACAAGAGAACTGTTCGTATCTGATGTCATCTCGATGAGGAGATCGAGTACGTCGTTTATCGCTTATTTGATTAGGTCCACATTTCTTGCCAGAACTTCTTTCCTCCGTGCTAGTTCAACCAGCGTTGGGATTTCTCCATCGGTTGAAGCGACAAAGATAATGGGGGTATCGAAATATGAAAATTCGTTATAAACAGAATTGTTCAAAGGAGGGTGAGAAACATTACCATTTGAGGGATTATGGCTGAGATCCATCGCTGTAGAATCATCCCTGAGGCCAACCATCCTTTTTGAAAATCTTGAGATTGCAACCGAGATATTAATCTCCCACTGTGGTCGCCAATTATTTATGGGTAAAAACTATTTTTGCTGGTTTTGATAGTTTTAGGTGTGTGGATGAGAAATGAATCTAAACCATAAAAAAATGCACTGCTCAGGAGTGCTTTTGATTTGAGAGATCAATCTATACAATTCTGTCCTAAACCAAGAAATAGCCATTCCAAACTTGTTTCGGTCACAAAGTGAAGGAGATAGGGTTGGTCTTAGGGAGGGAAGCGAAGAAGGTGTTGAGATTGTGAAGGAGTAGGCTGTTTTATGACTTGTAACAGAAAGGTGAGCAGGCTTACGAATAATGCAAGCAAGCTCTGGGTGTTTTGAATACAATTGTATTAACACTTGATTTCTGCATTGTCTTGTCCTGTTGGAAATAGGGAGGAGAACCTATTTATACAAGTCATTAAGTCTAACCCTCGTATCTCATGGGAAGTGGAGGAAGTGGAGTCATGTGTTAATGCCACACGATCAGTCTTGTCCACTTCTCTCGTTATCACTAACCGTCCATGACTTCCTGACACGTTCTTGTGATGGCGCGTTGCGCGCTGCACGCTGTAAACCGCCAGACCAATACCCCAGTATGTATCCCCCAGTATGTATCCCCCAGTTTGTGACATGATTGATGTCTCGAGCGGGTGGATCGCGGGACCCACATAAAGTAGCATGTAATGCTAGATTAAATAACTAAGTTATTTAGGAAGTCGGCATTTATGAAATATCGTGTGTATTTTATGCAGGTAATGCATCGAATATATTCAGCATGTATGAAGCATCGTTGTTGAGCGTCATGTCCTGCCTACTTCATGTGATGGTTTGGAGGCTTCACAAGCAAGCCTCCTTGGGCCGACCACACGTTGTGGTAGAGTGGCAGATGGTAATCACCACGACTCCTCATTCACCAGTTAACTCCTGACTTGGGCTGTATAACCAAGCAGGTGAAGTTGAACGGACGAGATGATCTTTGAAACACTCATCTGCGACCGTTAGTGGAATTAGGGTTTCTGAAGAGGTGCGCAAGCATCACTCTTCAGCTTGGTCGAAACCAAGCTTGGGAACACTTTTTGGTTGGACCGATGGGCATGCGTGTAAACGGCATGATGGTGCAGGTGCCTGTACCTCACTGTCTCATGAAGGTGCAATCTAGACCACACAATTTGTCACGCAAAGAGGAGTGGATGAGATGAATTTGCAAAGGAAAGCTCATGCCACAAAGGCCGCGCGTCAGGCCTATTTTGGGCGCGTGTTTCGAGATGACCAAGCATGGTTGATCTTGGCTGATCAGTCAGGCATGCAGACGACGGGTTGGTGTACACACCTGTACCTCATTGTCCCACAGAAACGTGATCTATGCCATCCAATTTGTCCGGCGAAGTTGAGTGGTCGAGTTCAATTTACAATTGGAAGGTGTGACCACGCCTAGTTTGGGCGCACAAACCGAGGTGTACAGCCAAGTTCGGTCTTGGTCGATTGGGTATGGAGATCCTAGTTAGCAATTAGTAGTTCGGGATACGTACGGAACGACAAACCTACGGGTATTATTCGGATTTGCTAAAGGTAAGTTCGGTCAACAATCCGGTCAACGGTTTTTGATCCGGTAGTAGTTCGAAACGGGATACGTACGTGTATAATTCGTTTTAGAGATATGAATTCGGTATGAAAAATTCGGCCTATATATATAATAAAATAAAAGGTATTTATAATCTTAAAACACTAGTATTTGTATACATGGTTGAGTCATATGGAGGAAAAATAACATTTTAACATGAGGGTGTAAAAGAATTCTATGGTTTAAAGGCATTATATACAAATCATATGAGATATCAACACAAATCAGGCAAATCAACTCATGGAATAACATTTTAACACGAGGGTGTAAAATAATTTTATGGTTTAAAGGCATTATATGCAAAGCATATGAGATACCAACACAAATCAACTCATGGAAGAGTGGTTTCAGTTAGAGGAGTAGTGCTAAAGGTCTTAGGTTCAATTCCCTTTGGCTACATTTTTTAAAAAACACTTTAAAAAATAAGGAAACGTTGAATCAGCTAGTTGGGCCCAGCGAGTTGAATCAACGAGTCAGCCGAATCCCGTAGCCGTTTGATACACGAATCCGAATTATTCGCGTATAATTCGGATCTTCCATAAAAGACGCGTAATAGGTTCGTTGTTTGAATCGTACGCGCATAATTCGGCACCCGTATCGGTTCGGAATAATTCGCGAATTGTACGCGAATTATTCGCCGAATTGCTAACTAGGATGGAGATAGGTGGGCCCACAGTGATCGTGTTGATACTCACCATACCTTCTTAGTCTATTCCTGGACCCTTCATCCGAGTAGGAGAAAATGGACTCTTGTGATCGCGACACAAACCCTAATTAGGTTTTTGTCGGCCGTGTGTCATACCCAGTTTGGGGCGCACGAATCAATACGAACAACCATAGTTGGTCCTAGATGATCGGTCAGGTATTTAGGCGGGCGCACGGTATTTGTGTTGACGTGCTCTGAGCCCTTTGAATCTACATCTACACCCTCCATCTATGCCTGCGATGATGGATGGTTGAGACTGATTTGCGACACATGTAATGTTTCGTAAACCCTAATTTAGGGTTTCACGTCCGTGCTGCTTTGGCTGGAAGAATTGGTAAGCCACGCTTCCCTTTTGGGCAGGCCGACCATGCGGGGTCCACATTGGGCCGGTGGTGAATATTCCAATACCTGCCTGAGGGTTATGGATCCGATCTAAGCCATCCAATCATGCCGGTAAAGTCGGATGGTCGTGATCGTTTCTAAGACTGGTGTGGACAGTCCAGATTCAAATATGCTCGATCGGGTTAGTATAACACACCGAGAGATGATTCTCTTTGTTAGAGAATGGTGTAGCATGTACGGGTATTTCGTGCATGCCTCACAATTGATACTTGGATATTCATGTTACTCTGCTGAGAGTAACAATCAATCATCATGCCGCACCAATGATGAGAGTTCTGCTGTGAACAACACAGGAAATACAAGGTGATTTTATGCATTAATTAATAATGCTGAAATTCACAGAATACTTTGGGATTGTTTCTACATGCTCCATTTTAGGTGAATGAACAAAGAGGAGAAGTATTTATCGCTTACCAAATAGCCTTATCCTTTGCAGAATGTCAGCACAAAAATTGGTCTTATAATTTTAGGCCCAAACTAAAATCCACCATCAACACAGAGAAAGATCATCAACGGCATAATCCAGCAGAAAAAAAATCATTAAGTGTAATACCTCGGAAGAAAGTAAAATCCAATGGTTAATACCAACAAATTTTAGCAAAAATTGGACAATACGTAATCAAATGAACTTTCCAGGGATTGATATTCCCCCGGATGGCTACTTGCTTTAGTTGACATTATACTCCTACAAAATACAAACATATACATATACAGGAACCAAACAAATGCAAGAAGTTAAACACATTCACATAGATATATGTTACATACCAAGTTTTTTTCAGTTAAAATTAAACTACTTCCCTTATGCATAATTGCATAATAATCTTAACAGAGATATATATTACATACTTAGTTTTTTTTTCAGTTAAAAGTGAAATACTTCGTTATGCATAGTTGCATAAGAATCTTCCGCATCATAATCTTCTTATGCACAAATGCAGAAGTGTGAAAATTAGCACAAGTGTGAAAATTAGCAAAAAAAAAAAGGAAAACGTCTTCCGAGCATTAGCATAAAAAGTAAAAGCAATATATGTTTATCATTAATATACACAAAAGATGATGGATGATATATCTTCATAGCATCTCCAAAAAAACAGTTCAACCCCTTCTAATTATATAAAATGCACATCTTTGGATGTACCACAAGTCCTCAAATTCCAACTTCTTGAAAGGTGCGTGCAAACTTGTTAAATTTTGAAGTCGGTTCATCTGGCATGATAATGCAATCAAGAACTACCTTCTCATGATTAGACGCTACAGGTGAGCCGTGAGCCATTTTTGCAAATTCACCTGCACAAACTTTACCAACAAAAACAGTCTCATCATTGATGTTTAACAATGAACATTTTATCTCAGAACCTACAGCTGATCGAGCTGGTGATATGGTGTCAGCAACTACAGATTTTCCAGATGAAGGAGTATGAGCAGGGGAACTTGTACTTCCAGCTGAAGGAGCCTGAGCAGGTAAAATGGTATTGCCTGCTGGAGGAGTATGAGCAGGTGAACTTGTATGAACTTGTGAACTATATATGTGGTTCGATGTAATAAATGAGGATTGTACATATTGGATATTATTGACAACATTACATAAGGTTCTGAAGCCTTCGAGTAGAAACCCCATCTTGGTACCCAAATCTTACACCCGATGCTTGAGCTCTCCATCCTTAAACTTCATTTCAGCAACTTTCGCACGTGCAGGAGATGAATAGTCATATTGTGTACGAGAAAATGCACCAACAGCATGAACCCGTCCCCTTGTATCCTTCCCAAAAGCTACAATCAATGGATCAACTTCATCTACAAAAGAACCTGAATCTTGTTTTTCCTTAATATCTAGCTGCGCCTTCTTCAGATCATCCTGTAATGTCGAGCAAGTTTATTCAGTTGAATATCAAAAACTAGTGTATGGTTTAGGAAAATATTTTTAAAATATTCTCACATAGTATTTCTGCGCACTGGGTAGTATTTTCCCACCCTCTTGTGTATGGAATTTAATACACACATCAGAGGTAGTGATTTCTACTCCGGGATTCTCCAGCTCCTGAATTTACATATGTGATGAGTTGATTAATAAATTTATTATCAATTATCTACATGTACCCTAAAATCGAGAAGTTTAAATTCATAAATCACAGAACATTATCAATAGAGTATACATACCAATTCAGCTCTCACCAAACTATAAGGTTTGTGACCGGAGGTATGAATGTAATCATACTTCTCCCTTTTCCTCTAATTATCCAATATATTTTTCTGAACCTTTTCATCCTCCTCGTTGTGACAGAATGTTTTCCAGTCTTCATCAGTTACATTTGGAGGAGTACGTGCAGTCCTTTCTTCATAATTGGGATATGGATCATAATATGCTATTCGTAACTCCCACTTACGTCGCCTCCATGGATCAGGAATCCCCTTCACCACAGTTGCTTTACAAGCATCAGGCAATAGATACGATTTCTGAAAAACACAACATTTCACTTACATTCAAATAAAGTTAACATAAGTATGAACATAAATCAAATTGAGGTAAGTTTGTACTTGTAGTTCCTCCCAGACATCGTCTTTGTAATTTTCAGGCGCCATCTTCCAGTTTTTGTAGGAGATAGGAATATGAGTACGAACCAACGAGCCCTTCAGGCTGCCAAGTTTTGTTGAATTCCTCGATATCAGAAGTCCATTTTCATCTACCTCCACTACTGCCATGATAACCTGTAAATAACAGTTAATGAGCATCTAAAAAATCATTTTCCTACGAACCTTGTAACTATCACATATGTATAAAGAACACAATCAAATTTCTCAAAAAAAAAAAACAGAACCTATTATGTTTTCATAAGCGATTAAACAAATTTTTATAGAATCTTGCATTGATATCAGACATCATTTTAAACTCCAGACCCGACACACATAAATTTTTCTAGACTCTCGTTGTCGGTAAAAGCTGACTGATAAATAGTAGGATATTCAATTGCATCTACTAAGGAAGTTAAGCCTTGCTGTGAATGCAAGACCAGAGACCATCCCTCATCAGAAATATCCTTTGAGTAAAACACTTGTGTCGCTTCAGAGGCAAGAATAAATGGCTCATCCACAACTTGATTGATGCTTTGTATCTTAGACAAGTTAACTTTTATTAAGTTTGAGTTAGTATCAACTTTGTACCCATTAGTCTTATCTTGAACTCTAACCCAATCACAATAAAAAATTGTTTCTTCGAACTCCATATAATTCAACTTAAGAATCTACTTAATTACTCCATAATAAGTAACTTCTTTTTCCACTGAATTTTTCTGTCTCGTAATTGCTCGGATAGACACAACACTTTTTTGTGATACAGCCGCATCCTCATACCTATGTTCAGAGAAAATAAAGCCATTTCTTGGTATTTCTTATACGACTGTGCCTTGAACTGAGGTCCCTGCAATAGGCGCCAAAGTACAGAATTTCCAACTTTGGATTCTAACAACTGTAAGGGAACATATGAGTGTCAGTTGCATTGCCGAAACCACTCGATGTTTTACTTAAAATTAGTTTAGAATATAATATGTATTACCTTGTCGCGTAACCAAAAATAGAAACTCTTTGAGGTATTATTGGCGTTGTTAACATATGAATCATACTTTCTGAACCCAAACAACAATGCAAGTACAATCTGATAGACATGCCTAATAATCAAACAAAAATACAATTAGATTGACACAATTATAATAATCAAATAACATCTCTAAGGTGTGAAAGTAAAAAAATGTACCTTTCCGAGTCCTCTATTCTAACATACTTAGACAGAACCCACTTGCGAGCTTGCTCAAACTGTACTTTAGTTAATTTGATACTCTTAGCTTTAATCAAAGGAATCTCATCGGCAAACTCATCATCATCATCTAAAAAGGATTGTCGGGTATGTTTATTAGTACCATCACCATCAGTTAACAAGTCGTCCATACAACATAAGCTTTCTTCACGCAATGTATAACCTCTTGCAATGCAGCCATCAATATACCTTTTATTGCGTACCAAACCTTTGAAACCTTTCATTAACCTATAAATATCAGCAAAAATATACCATTGTATTACAACTTGCGTTACACGGAAACTACAAGCAAGCCAACTACCCACTTCATGATAAATTCCTAATAAAATCAGGTCTAACTTATTCCATTGCAATAAAACCCTACTACTGGCCTAATATGACCAACTTGTTGGAAGCAATATTATCAAAATCTAATTTTATATAACTATGCAAGTATTATCTGCAATGATAGACTTATATATATTCATGAAAGTAAAACTTCTTATATATGTTAATGTAATTAAGATGTGGTCATATCATAATATTACCACTATTCTTTATCTGAAATGAACATTCATCAAATAACATTTCTCGACAAATACAGTTCGTGAACAACCAGTAACATCAACAAATTACACTTGTAATTAGAGTTTTCATAAAAATTTATAAAAAACAGAATAATTTGAAGTATTTACCTCTCAAAGGGATACATCCACCTATATCTGACCGGATCACAGACTAGAGCTTCATCAGCCAGATGCACCATCAAGTGTATACTGTTGAAGAAAAAAGAAGGAGGAAAATGTTTTTACAAAACACACATAGCTTCTACCAGAGTAGCTTTTTCTCTTAAAGATGTTCTCTGTTAATAACCTTCGCACACAAAATTCTGAAAAATAGACTTATCCGATGAAGAGCAACCCGTAGATCTTTAGGTAATGAAGTCGCCGTATGAACCAGCAAAGGAAACAAATGTTGCATGACAACATGGTAATCATGGGATTTGAAATTATTTAGCTCAGGGGGATCGATTCTGACGCTTCTACGGATATTGAAAGATAAACAAGAAGGCAACTTTAAGTTCTTCAAAACAGTACAAAATGCCACTTTCTCCTTCTTTTTCATGACAAAATTTCCATCTTCCATTGTTGTTTTACCGGTCACTTCATATACTTTCAACCATAAATTATTTTTAATCCTCATGGCTTCCATGTCTTTACATGCACTAGGATTGTATTTTGACTTTCTATTACCCGTAACAGTGTTAATAAGATGCTCAGTGATGTTCTTCTCTGTATGCATAATGTCTGTAATATGCCGGACTGTATTTGAATGCCAATATGGAAAATCATAAAGAATAGATCTTCTTGAGAATAGTGAGTGGTCATGAACCTGATCTTCTACATCAGCAACAACTTCATTCCCGACTTCAGCTTTTCTTTTACGTTTCAGACTTGCTGCTGATGGCGGCTTTCCCTTAGCCTTTTTGGTTCTGATATCTGCAACCATATCCTGAATTTGTAGCCCTGTAAGCGCCCATGGAGCTGAACCATGCTCTACCCCTCCACTGAAATGTGTTCTATCATCTTGATACATGTGCTTCACTGGAAGCCACCTTCTATATCCCATGTAAAAAATCTTCTTACTAAACGATAGATATTCAGAAAGTGTCCCTTCTCCACATGTTGGACAAGCATAATATCCATGTGTAACACACCCAACTAAAGTTCCCAATGACGAAAAATCATGAATAACCCATAATAGTCTTGCTTTCATCGGAAATTCAGTTTTACTGTAAACATCATATGTTATAACACCTTCATTCCACAACTGCAACAACTCCTCTATTAATGGCTGTAAATACACATCAATGTATTTACCAGGTGCTCTTGGTCCTGAAATTAACAAACACAACATTGCGAACTCTTGCTTCATACAAAACGAAGGAGGAAGATTGTACGAACATATAATAACTGGCCAACAACTGTAACTAAGTCCGAAACACCCATTCAGGTTGAAGCCATCTGTCGAAATCCCATGTGTCATATTTCTTGGCTCCTTGGCGAGCTCCGGAGAAAAGTTATATGCACATTTCCAAGATGTAGAATTTACCGGATGGCGCATAACATTCATATATGACTTTGCTCTATGATGCCAATAAAATTCCTCTGCTATCCACGGAATACTGTAAAACCTTTGCAACCTCTTAATCAGAGAAAAATGTCTCAAAGTCTTTTGAGCAAGTTGCGTAAGTTTCCTCCCATCATTGAATACATTCTTATACCTAGATTATTGACAAATAGGATACTTTACAAGTGATTCATGTTCTTTCCTGTATAAAATACAGTCATTAACGCAAGCATCATAGGTTACGTAATCCATTCCCACTTCTTGAATCATCTATTTTACATCATGATACTTAGATGACAGTGTGTTATCTTCCGAAAGCAACTCCTTCATCAATTATAATAGTGAAGTGACACCAATGTCTGAAAATCCATATTGGGTCTTTATGTTATTCAATTATATAGCAACATACAATGCAGTCTTTCCTTTAGGACATGATAGGTACAAAGGTTCTCTTCCACGCTCATAAAAAGACCTTGTTTTGTTGTGGATGCTGTGTGGTCTAACATTCTCATCTACACTAGGATTATCATCTACATTAGGATCAGCATTCTCACCAACATTCTCACCAACATCTACTACACTCTCACCTATATTTCCTATATTCTCGGCCACATTTCCCACATTCTCAGCAACTTCCCTGACCTTATCTCCTACTAATCTTTCACCATGAAAATGCCACATTGTATACATTGGGACAATACCATTCTTGAGCAAATGAAAACTAATTTCTTTAAGTGGAAACTTTCCTTTACCATTCTTACAGCGTTTACAAAGACATGATAACACCTTACTGCCATCACCATTTCTACGGACAAACTCTATAAAGGAACTTATACCTTGTATGTATTTACCAGAATTTCGGGTACAACTCATCCACTCCTTATCAACAGTATAAGACATATTTGATTACCCTATATTATGATTCTTAAAGACAACAATATATATGTCAAAAATTACACAATATTTCATTCACACCATCCATATAAAGAATAAACCGTAATCTATGCACAGAACATCAAAAATATTACTTAGATAGTAACACTACAGATGATTATCACATCCAATATTTACTGAAACATACCATAACCCTAGTCTTAACATACTCAACAACTTTATCATGGAATAAACTATAACAATGACCAGAATATAACTTTATTCATGGTATAAACACAAAATAAAAAACTAAACTTCCATGAAATCAAACCCAAAACAGAAAACTAGATAAAGAAGAGGACTATACTTGATTAGCAATAGCAGCTGCAGTATCTCTTTATGAAATCTCAGATCGAATCTTTCACCTGCAGAAATAGCATAAAGAAAACCATGAACAAACATAAATACTGAATATTACAAAGAATATTACAATGAACATATATAGTTTAAATTTTAGGGGTATAAACCTGTAGCGCCCTATTTTCAGTAAACCGTAATAACGTACAAAACCTAAAATTAAGGTATAATTCTGTCTGAATTCATCATTACTAAGTTGGTTAAAGTGAAGTAAAGAATTAAAAACAGTAATAATCAAAATAAGGAACAGCAAGAGTCTCACTCGCTGTGATAAAAATCCATATGTACTGAAATAACTTTACACATGAAGTACACTTATAAGGTTTCAAGAAGAAACAGGTTTTGAAAATGTGATCGTCTTGAGATTTTAAAAGGGATATTATACATATATAGATTTACTGAACATATAGTTACAGTGGTTATGATAGATAGGTTTACATACGATTTACAAAAGTTAGGCTATAAACAAAACACATCACCTTCAAGAACTACAAACAAAGGACTGCCTACAAAAAGATACCGGAAGCTACTTCCATATACACAATACAAACACCTTACTCAACCCAAACACTAATCTCTCCTTCGTCCCAGTCAACGCCACTTTATCTTCAACTTCTAACATCCTTATAAACAGCACGAGGGTCAAAGTTTAGGGGTGCATAACACATTCATCTTTGGTCCAAATTAAACAACCAATATCTTTATAGAAAGATAACAATATCCTCTATAATTTTCATTAAGACATCATGAACAAAATCTATCTCTAGCAAACCTATAAAAATCCATAAAGATGCCTACTCATCGCAGTTACAAGAAAATTCTAGATTTCATAATAAACTCTAAAATTATCAAAACTTAATCAATTCAACTCTAAATCATGCAACAAAAGTCTCTAATGTTTGGTTGTTCAATATACCTTAATCCCTACATAAGAACTAAGTCTAATTCAAGTTGTAAGTATCAAATCTTCTCAAAAGTAAAACTGCCAGGATTGCGGAAAGTATGGCACTCAAGCTGGCATAATCAAATCATATATATATATATCAGAAAAAAAGCATGCTATGCTGAACTGTTGTTCAAAAACACCTATAACTTATCAGTAGATATTCTAGGCCAGGTCAAGTTGTATATGAATCAAACTTACTGGAAATAGAACTGGCGGGAGGGTTGAACAACAATTACTGAGTTAAATATAACTCATGCAATATAGTTAATAGATGAATGCTTAAATTCACAAAAGATATGCCTTTCAGAGAACCAATTTTCATGAAAAGCAGCCTTATTTCAGTTCACTATCCAAAGTGCCCTAAAATCGATCCGAAAGTCGCAGGACAACATATGAAATTTCTGTGATGAAGTGGTTTGCCTCAATTCAAAAGATTTTCTTATAAAATTCAACACATGAGGTGACTTAAGACCACACATACCTACTTCTAAACATACCCCAATTAAAAGCAAGACGAACCACAGTGTCAAGAAGAGAGTTCGCTACGTACTCGATAACTAGTTCTGACTAAGCTAAGACAATTCAGAAAAACTCAAGTTCTAACACCTCCATAAGCTAAATCTGCACTAACAAAAACAAGCACACCATAACTGACATTTAACATCCTAAAAAAATTACTACTATCAAACAAGGCCTAGCCAACCGCATGGTTGGTCTCTCAAATTTTAAAATGACAGCATCATATTTATTACTAATCAAGCCTAAATTAATTTATAAATGGATGAAAAATTAAAGGATTGCTACAAAACCATACTGCAAAACCCAGGTAATATCCAAATAAAAATTGAATAAAATACAAAGTAAGAAGATACAAAATCTGACTATCAAATTTAACAAACCCCAACTTTCAAAATACATGAAACCCTAAGTATTAATCTACCAAAATCCACACAAAAGTACATCATTAATCGATTTACACACACAAAAAAACAAACACAAAACCCAAACTTTCAAATCCTAACTATCATCCTGACAGAAATAAAAAACATCATTAATCAATTTAAACAAATAAATAACAAAAATAACATAATCATGAATCAATTTAAACAAAAAAAAAACAAAACCCTAACTATCAGTCTATTAAACCCTAATAGAAATAGCATCATCGATCTACCAAACCCTAACATAAATAGCATCATCATCAAAATAGCATCATCAATTGAACCCTAGTAATCATCATCCATACCTTGATTCAACCAAAACAGTGTTCCAATGGCGGGAAAAAAAATCTTCAGAGCGGGGGTTTTTTTGTGAGAGAGAGAGAAGAGAGAGGTGAGAAATGAGAAATGAGTGGATATGATCTGAATAATATCCTTAAGGGATAAAACGTGTGTGTTCACATCAAACTCGCATGCTCCAGATTAAGGTGTTTTCAGGTGTTTATTTCCACACGCGTAAGTGGCATGCGTGAAATGAAAACAATTATGAATAGTAACAGAGGTAAAGTAGTTGCGAGATTAGCAACAACATTTGGCTGTTGCGAATATTTAGCAACAGAAATTCGCAACTAAAAATTAGCAACTGCTACATTTCTATTGCTAATTTGAGTTGCTATCTTTCCAATATGGTGTAGTGCTTGTTTGGAAGTGTGGAAAATCGATTTCAAGGTTGTAAGTATGAAAGAGGACTTACAAAGCAAGGATGTCGACATACTTTGAACACATGCAGTAACACTTATCTTTTATTGTTCAAAGTTATTCCTTAATAGCTAAAGGAAGAAAATCCTGGATCGAAAAAATAAATATGTTAAGAATCTTTTATTTAAGGTTTTTAATTTTATTTTAGGAAAACGAGAATTAGTAATGTGCATTTACTACTTGAGATTTTCCAAAGAGATTTTCGGTCAATATTTTGGACAAAGCATTTCCAGGAATTATGGAAACCGAATTTGGAAATTTATCGCATATCTTGAGAATATTTTCGGTTTTGGAAATTCCTTGGTGTCCAAACTTCCTTGTATATAAATACTTGAAGTTTTCATTTCGGGCAAACTAATACTTCGTGACAGCAAAATTCCTCAGTTGTGTTGTTATTGTGAAGATGCATATTCGGAGAGGAGAAAAACCTAATTAGGTGAAATCTCTTACGGTCGCTCAGTTTGAAGTCTTCTTTGGGATTGAGAAGATTTATTAGTACCGTTGGTGGGAAACTAGATAATTGCGGTTTATCTTTTGTTTTCGATTGATATGATTGAATAACGGTGGTTGAACTTGGATTGCACCTAGTTTGTTTATGCTTGAGAATCTTCTCTTCTGATATAAGATTCACTCAAACTAGATCGAAGTTTCGATAGGGATCTTTAGACTGTTTGTAGATCTAAAGACATCTTGTGATAATCCATTGTTAACAGACTTCGTTCTGTGCGTGACTGATCACAAGAGATTTAAATTGTTGTGCGCAGGTGTTAATTGAAGATTAAAGAAGATTTAAAGACAAAGAAGACTTTGAAGATTTCTGATTTTGGTTCATAATCTTTGGGGGGCACAATGCTTGTTTCGGTATAAGAGAATCCAACTATAATCGGTTTATCCTTGTGGTAGATTAGATTGATTAGTTATGTAGATCGGCATCAATACAATTCTTTGTGATTAAAAGCATTGATTGCAAAATCTTAACAATTACTTCGGTAAGTTGTTGATAAGATAGATCTAAGAACCTGACGAATGAGTTTATTTGGGATAAACAGAAGATCCTTTGCCGAACTCATATAACTTGGTTGAAAAGAGTTAATACCAAACATATTTGTTGTTCCTTTACTGTTTAGAATACGAACTAAAGGAATTGTTCTAAGTATGTGACTTATTACAGGTCAGGGGCGTGGGAATACAGACGGAACTAGGTGAACTATAGGTTTAGTTGCTTGGTTTCAACTATACGAAGTTGGTTTAATTTTTTATAGCGACTTGATCCTGAGAGTATTCAATTATGGACAAGGTCCCGAGGTAAAAATGCATTTGCGGTTTCCTCGTTAAAAAAATCTTGCTGTGTCATTTACTTTTATTCTCCGCAATTATAATTGTTGTTATTACAGTTTAAAGTAAATTACACAAACCTTAATTCCTATTTACTTGATAGCAATCAGATTGTGTTTGGTTAAGTATGAACCTCTTATCAAGTAAACATACTTCGTTGTTGTATTGTCTCGATCTCGTATTCATTGACAATAACACGAAGTGTGAACCGATTAGTTGTATTGTCTCAACTCAGTCCATATACAATCACTTTTGGATAAAGGACTTATAGGTAGAAAAGTTTTAGCTTGAGGTATATTTGGGTACCCTCGCATTTTCAATTTCTTTTTCGCATTATATTTTAATATATAATTGATATATCACAGGTTGTGCGTTGAATCGATCAATTGGTAAATCCAACCTTTGGTTGTTTATTGAAATTGATTGATCCTTGAACATTGGTCTTAGGTACCATTCAAGTTATTTCGCTTGTATTCAATCAGGCTCGCAATTTCCTAATTGTTTGATTGCGGATTGAATCGAGAAATTGAGATATAACTCTTTGATATAATTTTTATTAATACTGAGTCTGACTGTCTAGTTGATTCTCTTGAAAGTATATTAGAGCTAGTCCATATAGATTGTTAAGTGAAATATTGGGTGAGGTTTTTGTACCCCCGCTTTTTCAATTGGTATCAGAGCAGGCAAACACGTTTAAGACCTCATAAGTCTGTGTTTGTAGAAATCTGACTCTGTGGACATAAGCTTATCTCTGTGATACGCATTAACAATATGTCTTCAAATGCTTTTAACAATGTCAAATGTCTTGGGCTTTCCTCAAAGGATAACTTCTTAGTTGATTCTTCTGAATTCTGAGGGAGAGATGAGACAGTTGATATTATGACAGAAGCTAAAAGGAATTTCACTAGAACTCAAAAAAATTCAGTTGAGCCGATTGATTTTTAAAATCATGCTCAACTCCTGGATAAATTTTAAAATTCTCTTGGTTGAGAATGAGAACTGTATCATATTGCTGAATCCTTCTCTAACAGTATAGAGAAACTCGTACAAGAAACTACTCTACAGCGTGAAAGGATTAGTTCTCTTGAGAATATTGTTAAAGAAAATTCAGTTAGAGAAAAACATTTGATCGAGACTCATTCATCTGATCTGAATAGTCTTCGTGATGAAAAAGAAAGACTGGTTGCATCTCTTCTCTTAGCCCAGGAACAGTGCAATTCCCTGAAAAGGGAAAACTCTGTTTCAGTAAAAAAATGCTCTTCTATGCCAATCATTAATCTTCAAGTGTGTTTGCATTACACGAAGAGAAGTTCTCCAAAGTAAGTTTCTGCTAAAAAATATTTGTGTTTCCTGCAGTCTTCTAATAGGACTATGAAATTAAAGCAAGTGCCTACCAATGTATCTCTTCCACGAACTTGTTCCTTCTGTGGGAAAAAGAATCATCATGTTTTACATTGTTTTGCTAGAAAGAAACATATTTCTGATCTTCGAAATCTACTTCTTCTCACTATCGACAGAGTAAACTCTCTAATGACCACTACAATGGATTTCATCCCTACATAAAAATAGGACTCTCATAAAATGGATTTCAATGGTCACTCATATCAAAATCCCCATATGAATGGTGTTCCTTTGCATGGTGCAAATTCTTACACCAAAAAAATACACATTACCAGTATTTATGAGAATAAGGTTGGTAAATCTAAGTCTAGATGGTGGCGATGTGTCTCTTCTAATCCTCTGGAACCAATTTTTAGAGGTCATATACTTAATTCTCAGAAAAATTTCTCTGAGGGATCACCTTACAAGGTTATGTTGAATTCTTCAGGAATAAGAAATAACCGAAAAAAGGTAAGGAATACAAGGTTCAAACTTTCAGATGGAATTTACAACTCATCTCTCAATACTCATAGTGGGATTACATCTCACTTGACTACCTAATTGTAGGAAATCTCATTCTTGTATCCAACTTGAGGGATGCAAGAATGACATTTGAGAGATGCTCAAGTATACTGTTGTTTTCCATTTGTACTGTGTTTGACTATGTTGTTTTCATTATGTTGTAAAAGTAGAGTCACTTCTTGACTCCTTGTTGCTCTGTATCTCTTTCTTATACTCTGATTAAATCTTTTAATTATTGAGTCATGATGATAAAGGATATATGAAAACAAAGTATATTTTATTCTTCTTGGATCTCTTCTGATATGTTATCTTTAACTAGTCCACGAACATCCATGTCTCTCTTGGGAGTTTTTAGGGTTTCCATAACAATGGTGTTCCTCTCTTGTTTGAATATATATATATATATATATATATATCTTATATTGTTTTGTCTTACCTAATTAAAAAAAAAAGGGTCCGGAAAACTTCTCAAGACCTCAAGAAGTCGTGAATCTTGAAATGGAAGAAGACTCTAAAGTATGCGATTCTGTTCAAGAACTTTTCTTGAAAAGGATGATTGAAAGGAAAGAGTAAAACTCCTGGGTTGGATAATATGTCAAGGATTTAATTATTTTCATAATGACTATAGGGTTGAGTTTGCAAATCTTCAACTGCAAATAAATCAGCTAATTGATGGACATGCCAAAATCCTTGAAAATCAAAACACCTTGATCAGGAATCAGAAAAAACTCATCATGGACTGTGTTAAAGCTAGGCATCTTGCCCTTAATGTTGATCGAAAAGTTAATGTTCTTACCCATGAACATGGTGTCTCTACGGTCAAAAGAATCAAGGATATCAGTGATACCTTTTATGATGGACCCTTTCAAAGGTATGATGTTATTAAAGAAACTTGATGTTTTATTTTGTCTAGGAAACTTCTTATGAGAATTTATTCTTGAGTTTTAAGAAGGATAACTAGGGGTTGGAATAGAAATTTTTGTGAGTACACATAGCTATGTCCAACGATTTTCATCTTGTAATGTTTTTATATTTAAATTCTAAAGTTTATTTGGAAGATGATTTTGCAGTATTAATCTTTATGGTTTCATATATTGCAACTTGTTATGCGATATGTGTGTTTGCGTCTGTGAACTATGATCGTCCCATACATGGTCAAAAGTTAAGTTTTTCATATGTCATTATGCAAATATTGATAAAAGATTGAATGAACTTTTGACAAACTAAAGTTAAGCCTATTGTGTCATTATGCACATATTGATGGAAGATAGAATGAACTTTTGTTTACAAAGATTAAGTCTATTGTATGTCTATAAGAAAATAGTGATGAAAAATAGAATGAATCTTTGAATATTCCGCAGTATTGGTCTTTCGATGATCCATATCTTTGTGTAAATATTGTGCGGCTCTGTAAGCCTTCTTATGTGAGCATTTACGATTAAATTAATCATGGGTTCTCTCGTGGTTAATTTAATTGAGTATTTTGGATACAAAATTCATGTTTCATGAGATTTGTTAATGTCCAAAGAAATCCTTCTTTTCTTGTAAAAATAAGGTCGTTCTTGTTGTTCCTTTTGGAATGAGATTTTATGGAGGAGAGTTCTTAATTGAACTTGTGCTTAATTGCCAAATCTTTGGGGGGAGTGCGGATGTGGAATATTATAGGGGTCATCTTGTATCTTTATAAACTCCTCGATGAATGCATTTAGTTACGGCTATATGATTGCATGTAAACAAGTTGATATGTGCTTCTCTTTAGGTCATGAAGTGTCTCTATGAAAATTTCATTAGGATCCCATTAATTTTCGTACCTTTGCCAATTTTGTTGACAACAAGGGGGAGAATTAATGTGTAGTTCACACTACAAATACATATGGTTTACGGGTCATTATGTAAGGGGGAGTGGTTTTCATGTGAGATGAAGTATTGACTAAGTGGGAGTGATACATATCACCATAGTATTGTTGTCGAAGTTGTGATACAATTTAACTTTGATGTTGTGTAATAATACTATGACACTGTATAACAATGATTGAGAGCTACTGTTTTCTCATTGTTATAGCTACGGATCTTCAACAAAAATGATGCGAAGTTGAACACATTTGGAATCATTGGAGTACTTGGAAGTGACGAAGATTTCGAGTAATGTTGAAGAACCAAGGAGATCAAGCATTTGGATGAGAAGCTACAAAGTTTCTTTATTTTGTATTCCATATGTATTGATAGTTTTGTCACTAAAATTGACAAAGTGGGAGATTGCTAGAGTACTGCTCGGCCGAACTCGCAAGCGTTGCTATCTCAAGCTTGTTTGTCAAGTTTAGTTGCCAAAACTATAAGTCTTGATTTCTAGTCTACTTATAGCTAAGTCTAGGATTAGGATAGTAAGTGTAGTTGAGCTTTAGACTCCACGGCGTTCATCGAAAGAATACGAACAACTACTCAAGGGAACTTGTGGAACTTCATCAACAAAAGGTATGTGGAGACTTGAACTTATCTATCACTAAAAAGTCTATCTATTTTATCTCCTATTTTGAAACAAAAGTTGTATTGCTATATAGACTTCAATTATACACATTTGCTATTTCGAGCTGGGTCTAACTCACTTATCTATCTCTCGCAATATGTGTTGGTAAGATTTCGCTTTAACCAAGTTCATCTTTACTCTTGACGAAAGTCATGTTGATTATTTCAATAACTTGAAAATCGCTTTGATGCTAATAGTTCGTGGATAACAACTATTGTCATCCTCTAAGAAAGTTTCAATGATTGAAATGAGAGTTTAGAACAAGCAACCATGTTTGGATATAAGCATAGTGTGTATTCACATTTGTGTATAAATCCAAAACCGGGAACCTAAGTTATCATTGAAAAGCATTTTAAAACACTTAACAAATATAATTATGATTATCAAATTATATGTATTTCTAATAATGACAATAATCAATTGAAAGGATAAATATGGAAATATTGTATTATTTACTATATATGTCATCGATTAATTAGTGGATTTTTTTTTTTAAATGAACATGCCAACTATTTGAGACAGAGCGAGAGTACGTAGAAGTTACTGTAAATGCTCTTAACCATAGCTAAATAGATAGGCGCCACGCTTTTTTAATACTCTTTTGGTAAAAAAATGACATTGACGCAGTAGAGTTGATGTTGGAAAATACAGGGTAATAGAGGATGAAAACAGAGATTGAAAAGAATGTTGTAACACAAGCTTCAAGCCCTTACGATTCTTTTCAGTAATTATTTCGACCCTTCCCAAGTAATTGGCGATTACAATTGGTCAGTGAAATATTGCCTTCAGGATAGAATGAAGCCCAAACAATGTTGTTGAATTCAAGAGTTGTACTCTCTTGACCCAACCAAGAACACACAGTATTTTGTTTCTGAAGATGCTTAGAGAGAAAGAAGTTTTGATAATTGAGATGGGAGAAAGCCTTCACTATTTAAAGAGGGATTCATGCCTTTTCGTGATGTCTTTTCATCACGAACAGACGCTTTCAACGGGCATCCATTAATGGTGTCTTTTCAGGAGAAACCTAATGGGAAGGACAGGTTTCTGTAGAAAATTATGGAAACGTTTTTAACTGTCGAAAATATCTAACAGTTGAGTCCCTTTTGTAGCGGCAAACATTATTGAAAATATCTAACAATTGAGTCCTTTTGTTGTTTTGTTTTGCATGTAAGTGTTGAACTGATTGGCAAATCAACTAGTTGTGGTCACTCTACAATTATATTCAAACTTTGGTTGGACGAAAGTAAGGTTGAAAGCTACTAGCCTGTTTTTATCCTCTTTGATGAATATTTTTGCTTAAAAACAATCAAATATTGCATCCATTAGTCGAAAGATAGCGTGGTAGGGAAATTAGTTGTTTATTCTAGTGTTTTCTCCGATTCAAAATTGTTATCGCATAAAATTTCCAACTTTGGATGTGCAATTTTCTAACTTTTAATTATTACTATTATTATAAAACCCGGGCCTTCTAGCTCAGTTGGTCATCTCGTTCCTAAAAGGTTTTATGCGTTTTAGGAGGTCCAAAATTCGAGTCCCCGATGACGCAATATTCCAAAGATTGACATAGAAAGTAGAGTTAGTTTTCCCCCTTGTGATATAATCACTACCTCCTATTCGCTTTGGCTCACTTGGCGAGATTCCTCACGAGACTCGCTGGTAGGCTAGTACGGCAACCTGTTCAACTAATATAGTAGTATGTTGTTGGAGCTTAGGTTATTAGGATTCCAACTAGTTGTTATAATAATATTCTTTATTAGTTAATTTTTCTTTTTATAAAATAATAGTCTATTTTGAAAAAACACTTGTCGTCGATATGGCATGCACACTTACGAATCAACACTGACTACTTTACGTATATGTTTAATTTAATTTTACGGAATTATTCATTAGTTTTCCTTACAAAAATGAAATATCAAAACTTACCATTCGAACGTGTCTATATCGGTATCAACAATTCTTTGCTGACAAAAGACTCTACTGCGATTAACAAATTAGTCAGTTGTGGTCACACTAATTTTTCAAACTTTTTTTCGATGAAAATTCAAACTTTGGTTCAATGATAATAACATTGAAGACAACGAGCCCTCTTCTTCCTTAATAAAATTCTCTCTTCTAATAAAAAAAAAACGAGCCCTCTTCTTCTCCCTCGTTGAAATTTCCTTTAGTAGATATTTTTTTTTGTTCAAATTTGTTGTCGCAAAAAATTCCAATTTTGGATGTATAATTTTCAACTTTAATTTCTTTGAATACAAACTATATATTACGAAACTATCATCATTCCCATTATTTGATTCTCTTTATATATATAAATAATACAGTAATTTATATTAAGATAATAACTTATGTCGTCGTCGATATATCATGTGCACTTAAAAGCTTGACAACTTTATGTGTACGTTTAAAGAATATAAAACAAAACATGGACAACTTAGCTTAGATAAAGGACGCTCTGGATTTATTTTTTGGGAAGCTAAATTGATGGTTGTAGTTGTTTACATCCTTATTGTATCATTAATTTTTTTATAATGAATATTTTATTAATCTCTCATTATAAATGTCTTATAATTATGTTAATTAGTTCTCTTTTAACTTTTTATGCGGATAAAAATTATTTTTGTTTTTAACGAGCAATTACAGAGTTTTTAGTTGGTAGCCGAGCAACAAGCTGGGCACCAACTCCTTTTTGAATAGCAACACCCAATCCGTGAAAAATAAAAACTACCTAGACCGCTACCAGCATCATGACTAACTCCTTTTTAATTAATACACTTACTTTAAAAAATTTATTAATTTTTCATTATAAATATCTTCTTACATCATAAATATCTTATGAATATCTTCATAAATAAACTTTCATCAAATATTTTATTAGTCTTTTATTATAATGTTTCACAATTTTCTTAATGAATATACTTTCATCATTAAATATTTTATCAATGTTTCCTTATAAATGTCTTATGATTATCCTAATAAATGATTTCATTAAATAAATAATAAATTTGTTAATAATCATATCAATTGGGTAGTATTTGTGAGTGGTGGTCCATGGAGCCAGTGATGAGGTAGTGGTGATGGGCGGTTATGGTGGTGGTAGTGTAGGTGGTTAGTGTGGTTGTCAAATAGTGGACAACTCTGGATTCATTCTTAGGAAAGCTAAATCGATGGTTGTGGTTGTATACATCATTATTGTATCATTAATTTTTTATAATGAATATTTTATTAATCTCTCATTATAAATGTCTTATAGTTATCTTAATTAATACACTTTCAATATTTATTTTTTTAGTTTTTCATTATATATATCTTCTTACATCATAAATATCTTATAATTATCTTCATAAATGAGCTTTCATTAAATATTTTATTAGTCTTTCATTATAAATGTCTCCCGATTTTCATAATGAACATACTTTCATCATTAAATATTTTTATTAATGTTTCCTTATAAATGTCTTTTGATAATCCAAATAAATACTTTCATCAAAAAAATAATAAATTTGTTAATAATCATATCAATTGGCTAGTATTTGTGGGTGGTGGTCCATGGAGCCGGTGATGAGGTAGTGGTGATGGGCGGTTTTGGTGGTGGTAGTGTAGGTGGTCAGTGTAGTAGTCAGGTAGTGGGGAATTCTTACTCTATGTGGAAATTAGCGGGTTATAATACAAAAAAAAAAAAAAAAAAAAAAAAACAATTGTATAGGCTGACCGCAATTTCCCTAAAAACAAACCGAGAAAAATTTAACGATGATAGGGTAATGTATCTGCTATTGGGATAGTAAAGGTTTTCAGTTGGTCCCACGACATGTTTCACTCGGTGGTTTCTTCGAGACACCTATTACAGACAACCTAGCAAATAAAAAATAAACAACCATGGAAACAAATTGTCACTATATATAGAGCCAACAAAAAAAATGACAAGGGTTAAAATTGACATAATTCTTCTTTAATTTACTTAATATGGAGGTCGTGTCGTTATGACACATGTGAAATTATATAAACCAGCTTATAAAACAAAATTTAGAAAACTAAGGCAAGATAAAGGATGCTCTGGATTCATTCTTGGGAAAGTTAAATCTACGACTGTAAAATGATCAGTTTAATTAACTTTCAATAATAAATATTCTATTGAAATTTCATAATAAATGTTTCTCAAATTAATCAAATAAATATATGTTCATTAATCTAATAAATAAATTTCATAATAAAGGACGGTGAGGATTTAGTTTTATAAAAGCTAAATCTATGGCTGTGGCTGTTTAAACCATTATTGTATTATTAATAAACATTTTATTAGTCTCTCATTATAAATATCTTATAATTATCATAATAAATAAAATTTCATTAAATATTTTATTAATCTTTCATTATGAATATCTCCTAGGTATGTTCTTGTTAAAGTTATATACCATTAAACCATCAGTGGTTAGCCCAGTTGTCCAGGAGCCTGACTCTCAAGTAGGAGGTCAGCGGATCGAGTCTCCGCTCACGAGTTTGGAGATCTCATGAAATACTCCTCTTGTGTAAATACTTATATCTTTGTTGTGGGAATGAGCCGGCTCAGGTATGCGAAGTCAACATGAGTTTCAACCAATAGATGGCGAGCGTCTCGCAAATGGAGAAAATGTAGCAAAGCGCAACAAGAAACAACAGATAGTAAGTAGAAAAGGTAAAATTTCTAAACTGTGAAATACAAGAGCTGACATGATTTTCCATTGGCACAGGGGTGCGGCTAGCATGGTTGGCATGCTTTGGCGCGGTTGGTGTGGTTGGCATGATTTGCCATTGGCACAGAGGTGCGGCTGGCATGGTTGGCATGCTTTGGCGCGGTTGGTGTGACTAGCATTGCTAGGGCCAAGGCAGAGTGCGTTTGGCAACATCATCATGAGCAAGTGCAACAACATAATCATGATAATCACATGGGTTTATCAAAGCTGTTTGTGTTTGGTGATTCATATGTTGACACAGGAAACAACCAGAAAGCTGGTGGTGGTTCATGGAGTTTTTCCGTAAAGTATAACGTTCCCTGGCAGACCAACTGGCTGTTACTCTGATAGGACGGTGAGTCTTACATCATAAATATCTTATAATTATCCTTATAAATAAACTTACATTAAATATTTTATTTATTAAGATTTAGAGAACTTATACAAGATAAAGAGTGGCCAAGATTCGTTAGGAAGAAGCTAAATCTGCGGTCGTGGTTTATTCAACTTAACCTTTGTAAATTTTTTATTAATTAGTATCACGTTAATTGTTCATCATGAATGATTTATTAATTCTTCATCATAAATGTCCCCTTAAATGATCTAATAAAAACATATGTTTCTTAATAAATAATTTTACAAAATTATATTAATAGAAATTAGTGGTGGTAAAAACGGTTGCAGGTGTTAGCGAGCGGTGGAGGTGGTATAACATTAGTGGCGGTGGAAGAAATAAAGGCGACCGGTGGTGGTTATGGTTGTAGGTGTTGGTGAGTAGTAGTGGACAATATTAGCTATGTGTCTTCACAACATGAGTAACATTGTATTGTGAAAGATGTAGCTAGATGTTTTTAGTATGTTTGGTAAGGAAGTGCACCAAATATTTATGGATGCCAGATCATACATGATAATATGATCATGTTGGGTCCCTAAAATAATACCCGGTCGTATAAATCATTGTTTTTAGTGTCGAAATAAAATTGATTACATTGTCGAAGAGAATATATAACAAAAAAATATAATGAATAAACTAATTAACGACGACTTAAGTTTCTTCAATCTAAAATAGGCTAGCAGTTTATGTGGGGTGATAAGCAATGGTGCCAGTGGGGAAAAATAAATAGTTGTCTTGATTTTCCATCCTAATTGATAAATCCAATGTAGCGATCGATCCCCTGAATACACACTTTAATTGAAAAATTATGCATTGTGTATTCTCTTTTTCCTATCTCAAAAGAAAATAAATCAAAACCGAGAATTTGATCGACTGAAAGTATAAACCTACCTTCCCATAAAACTAAATAGTTGATTCTCTCTCTTATAAAAAAAAATTAGGAAGCAGAAATAGATTTGAAAGATAGAGAAAAATCTATAATCCAAGAACCAACTTCCGTTAAATCTTTTTTCCACTTTCTCTCAATCATTTTCCACTAAAACATACATCTCTAATCAATAAAATTATGCATTATGTATTCTCTTTTTCCCATCTCAAAAGTGAAAATCAAAACCGAGAATTTGATCGACAGAAAATATAAATCTACATCCCATAAAACTAAACAGTTGATTCTCTCGCTCAGAAATAAAATTAAGGAGGAGAAATAGATCGTAGAGAGAGAGAAAAATAATTAATTCAAGAACTTACTTCCGCTTAATGTTTTTTCCATGTTCTCTCAATCTTTTCCCACTGAAACATACATCTTTAACCAACAAAACTACTACGAGGTAACAATTTTTGAGAGAACCCCCTGTTTTTATGTTGTTTCATTTATGAATTTTAGGGGTTCTATCATTTTTTTGAATTTCATTTGTTGTATTTAAGTGTAAGTATAAATTTCCAAACTATATCCTAATTGGAATAATCTCATAGTTCAACTTTAGGGGAGTTCGTACTTTTTAAATAGACCGATTACGAAAATTTGGCTATCACCGGGCCTTGGAATTTGGGTTTCAGTGTATTTTTGTCCAGAAAGGTGAGATTTCTCAAATACCAATTTTTTCTTTCTATTTGTTTATATTTTAGTGGAAGTACCATTTTGGTCTCATCTAGATAGACACATTTAGCGATAGGCTTAAAAGGTTATTAAGATTACACACTATAATTTGGAGGCGATTTTGCTCTAGCAGCTGCTAGAGCCCTTGGATGGGTGAATCTAAGGGTGGCGGTGGTTTATGATGGAAATTTCATTTTTGCCCTTGGAGTAAAAAACTGAACTGGGAATCACCACCGTTGGATTCACCATCCAAGGGCTCTAGCGCCGCTAGAGCAAACTTTTTTTCCTATAATTTGGCAATTGGTTGGTATTTAAGATCATAAGTCTATCCAAGTATTATTACGAAATGACATTATCTAAATCATGGAGCACTTTTCTTACGTCACTACAAACGTGTACAGCTGAGTAGATGTACATTAGATCATTTAGTCAGTATTAGTTATTAATATTTATATCTTCTATACACACTAATACATTCCTTACACCATTATATGAAAACTCCAGGATCGCATTTTAGTAAATCTAAATCATATAGATTTAGATACTGGTGACATGCTCGATGAAAAATTGAAGAAATATAGTCCTCTTATTTAATGTTTTTATATTTTATATTCTTGCACTAGATTATCGAGTTGGATCATTTTACTTCCTGACAAGATTGGTACGAGTCTTATCTCTAGGAGAATGAGAAGTAGGAATACACCTACTACATGTGATGTCCTCTTTGGTTTTGTAGTTACATGCTTGAAATATCATGTAAGTAGGTCGATGTTCCACTCTGTTGCATACATTTTTTTCGCAGTTGATCTTACTGTTATTCTAGAAGAAAAAAAAACAGAATTAATTGTAGATAAAATTTAATGCGTTCTTTCACTTTTTAGTTGCTTCTTGAGCGTTTTAAGCATTTTGTTTGTTTTCTTATTATTTTATTCTATTTTAATATATATATTGAATTTTTTTTAGCATATTTGTGCATTATTTTTTGGTATTTAGTGCTACAACATTGTCTTTGAGAAGGATAACCAAATCAACTCTTCCGATTAAACAAATTTTATTAGTTTCGTAGGGGGTTGGGAATACCCCGATGGAATTGGTGTGGCTCCAAATGGAAACCATTTTCTTGGTCTTCTTAATAACTTCAAGGATCTTTTTAGGGTCAACGCATCCTGTTATTGTCACCTTTTATTTAGGAATTCAGTGTGTGTCACATAGGCCTTCCCAAATTTTTGAATGACTTTTCAATTATGTCAACCCAAGAAACCCCAAAAAATAAGAATGAAAAGTAAAGTAATAACATTCAGAGTAATTCTCATGGCATCCAGTGAATGGTTGGAACAGAGAGCATAGGAAAAAATGGATCAGGATTTGAAGACGATATTAGGTTAAAAAATAGCAATAATGAGTGGTTTTTTTTTTTTTTTTTTTTTTTTTTTTTTTTTATCATCAAACCATAATATTTCATTCCATAAAAGAAACGTTTACACGATGGTTTTCAAGAAAAACAAGTACATTAAAACAAAGAAACAAATACAAGTAAGATGCAACGAGAAAATAAATCGCGAAGAGAAGAGTGATCCACAACAACGACAACACCCAATTATTGTACATAGAGATTGGAGAAGGAATGATATTCGAAATTATAATTCGACCATTTTGATATGTTTTCTTCTTTGAAAAGAGTTGCTCCTATGAGAGAGGAGTAATTTGCCCAAATATTCTTCATGAATAGCGAGTAACCCGGAAAACCAAGATCTATTTTTCGGACGAAGAACTTGATCTTGACCACGTTGAATCGCCGATGTACTTGTATCCAAGAATACGAATCACGGACAAATCTAAGGAAAAAAACACTATGAAAGTTTGTGTCATTATAACACACATAATATTATGGGAGTTAGGATGATCTTCTATAGTGTTAAAATAAAATTTGTTACATTGTTAAAGAAAATATGACGAAGATAAATAATTGTCAGCTTATATAGTACAACAACAAACGAATGACACGCGCCAAAACTAATAGGAGAAAAGAATCACCTATTTTGGAAGTCGTGCCGTTACGACATGGGTTAAACTCTAGTAATTTTATAAAATTACTCGTTAATTTTCCATATAAAAACGAAAGGTCAAAACTTACTAGTCTTATGTGTGCACTTCAGTATCAATAATTCTATGTTGATAAAATATTCTACTAAGATTAGTAAATCAGTTAGTTGTGGTAACCACGAGCTCTCTTCTTCCCCTAGTTAGCAATTCGAAATTCGGAAAACGTACGGAACGGAAAACGTACGAGTATTATATGGTTTTGTAAAATTCAGATTCGGTCAACGGAACGTGATTCGTCAGTAATTCGGAACGGCATACGTACGTGTATAATTCGATTTATAAATGTGAGTTCGGCTCTGAAAATTCGGTATCTATATATACTAAATAATTTATATTTATAAGGTCATAGAACAATTTTTATGCATATGCGTGAGTTATTTAAAGAAAAAATAAAATTAATATGATGATATTAATAATATATACAAGATTAGTCATCCAAGAGGACGTGGTATAGTGGTTTAGATGTTTGGTCAGTGAGTTTGAGATCTCTCTCACCTTCACCTTCAAATTTTTTCAGTCATTTTTATTTCATAAAAATTATAACAACGTCTAATATTGGGTCGTGTATGCCCGGGAGGCAGTAAACCCCAAAAAGTGGGGCCTTTAAAAACGTAAAAGCTAAAGAATTTATGGCGAATTAAGCGGGCGTATCATTCGGGATTCGGGATACGTAAAATTCGTGAACGATTCGCGAATAATCCGGGAATGCCACATAATACGCGACTTGGGTTCGGAGTTGCAAACGTACGCGAATAAAACGGTAGAATTCGTGATACGGAAAAATTCGTGAATGATTCGCGAACTTACTAACTAGGCTTCTTCCCCTCGTTGAAAAATACTTATTTTTTAAGACAATTAAATATTAAAGGCACAATTTTAAGGTAGCGCGGTTGGGAAAAATATCTTTTTTATTTAAACGGAAAATGAGTCATTTGTCCAAATATTTTTAAAATATGGTTCTAATGGGCGAGTAAAAATTAGTATGGGTGAAATAGACACAAAAAAATAGCAAGGATGAAACTGGATTCATCATGGCTTAAACTTAAAAAATATCGAGGATGAAACTGGATACATCCTGATGTAAATTAAAAATAAGAAAAGTATTTGAAAATGGGTAGGATGAAATTGTTTACATCCTTCCAATTTTTACATTTTTGTCCATTTAAACAGTATCAAATTTTACATGTCTTTTTCTCTCAGGAATTATCGGTATTGCGTTAATTAACAAATTTTGTGTTATATTTAAATTTGTTGTCGCAAAAAATTCAAATTTTGGATGTGCAATTTTCATCTTTTCTTTGAATACAAAACTATAAATTACGAATCATTATCATTCCCCTTATTTAATTATATTTATTATATAAATAATAATTTATTTAAAAAACCTTGTGTCGTTGTTGAAATAGAATGTACACTTACAAAAATAAAACTTGACTAATTTACCTTAGTAGCTTTATGAAGAGGAATTGGGTCAATTGTCCAAATATTTTTAAAACACGGTTCAAATGGACGAGTAAAAATTATATTGGGTGAAATGGACAAAAAAAAATAGCAAGCATGAAATTGGTTTCATCCTGGCTTAATCTTAAAAAATAGCTAGGATGAAACTGGATGCATCATGTGTAAATTAAAAATAAAAAAAAATATTTAAAAATGGGCAGGATGAAACTGTTTACATCCTGACTATTTTTACAATTTCGTCCATTTAAACAGTATCAAATTTTATATGTCCTTTTCACCCAGTAATTATTGATTTTGGTCTTTTTAATCAATTTTGTGTTTTATGAAATTATACTCGTTAAAACGTCAAAACCTTCTAATTTAGTGTGTATATAGTATCAAAAATTCTACGTTGAGAAAAGATTCTATTGTGATTCAAATCAGTTAGTTGGGGTCACACTACAATTATTCAAACTTTGTTTAGATGAAAATTCAAACTTTATTTAGATGAAAATTCAAACTTTGTTTCTATAAAAAATATCTTGAAAACGATTAGGCCTCTTTTTTCCCTTGCTAAAAAATATTTTTTCTTATGAAAATCAATTATTGGATGATAGTTAGATAATGTGGAAGGGCAAGTAGTTAGAGCTGTAGAGATAGCTAGTTCATTCTCGTCGTTTATTACGTGAAATGAACTAGCAGTTCATTCTAGCAGCTCATTTTATATAAGGAACTGTAATAATAATTCATTATAATAGTTCATTAGGTAGAATAAACTGTAATGGTAGTTAATTTTAGTAGTTTATTTCGTAAAATGAACTCGTAACATAAAAACTTGACTTCATTTTGTAATACTTGACTTCCATCTAGCACTTCATTTTGTAATACTTGATTTCTAACTAAATAATAACATAAAAACTAAAAGCTTTCAAATACAATAATAGTGGTTCTCATCGGAAAGATTATTTCGAGAGCTTTCATAATATATAAAATATGTCAAATTTCGATTTACCAACTAAAGATTTATACGAATCCTTAGTGATCTTGAGTATATATTCCTAAATTAAAGAGATATTTATTTTTATTTTCTTGGAATATTTAAAAGATAATGATGTCCCGCATGAGTAACGTCCACCTAAGGACCAAACAATAATTTTTGGATCAAACTGAGAAAATCTTTCTGAAAAAAGACCCTAGAGCACCTGGACCAGATCAACAACACCAAATTGAACTAAAATATTTAACATCTCATATTAGGATTAAGTGATAGTTTCTATTTTTTTCCTGCTCCGCAGCTTTATCTTTTAACATAATCGGTTACCTCCTTAAGGGCAGGGACGGTATTAGGGGTGGCTTACCCAGACTTCAGCCCCCCCAAAATACGAGAAACTCCATTTTAGCCGGCCTATTCGTAAGAAAAAAATGAAAAAGTCCTGGTCAAAATTATAGTTAGCCTAAAATAAACTCTCTATCTATACAAAAGTGAGAAACAACACGCCACGTATCCCACTAATAACTCTCTATCCCTATAAACACACAAGAAAACTAGTCTTCTGGTGACTCCCTCCAACTTTTTTTCTTCTCATCTTGCGGTTCTTTTTAGTTTCTAGGTTTAAACTTGGATCCAAAGCACCAGTGACAGAGGTGAGGGTCAAAAGATTCATATAACTATAGATTAGCCCAGGATAAAACTTTTCATTAGCCCATTAGTATGATATATTCATACGACTTCTTCCCAATTTAATTGTTATAATGTTGCATTTTTTACTTCTTTTAAACTTTTGTGTCCTCTTCTGTTTCGGTTAGTGCTTAGAAATTAAATTCAACTTTGAAATTTACTCCCACTCCATCACAATTTGATCTATCTAGCCCATATTGTTTCCAAATATTTACTAAAACTTGGTCCATGCGTACATAAACTAAAAATTAACCCAAATATCAAAATCTATTACATAATATTTTTCCCCTTTTCTTTTAATAAACAATGACAAAAATTTGACATTTAAATATTCTGATGTATCGGTTTTTAATTTCATGAACTGATTTGAGAACCATACAAAGATATAAAAGTAACATTTTAAAAATTCAAAAATTCGGGCGGCCTTCGGCCGCATTTCAGATAATAATATTTATTTTTATTATATATGTTGTCTTCACAATTTAATATTGTCACTGAGCTGAACCTTACTATATAGAAAATGATAAGAAGCATGCAGTGCTTTTATCACTGTATTTAAATTTGAGGCATTTAGATTGCTATAATCTGGGTGTACGAAGAAATTTTTTTTAGCCCACACAGACACAAATTCCTGGTTCCGTCGCTGCTTAAGGGAGTAGCTATCTCCATCCATTAGTAATCAGTTATCTCCTTTAGGGAGTAGCTATCTTCATCCATTATTAGTTACAGTATCACCATTTTCTCTATTGAATTATTTTAACCATCTCCCATTTTCTAACCATATTTTAATTTAGATTAAGATCCCCGTAGAATTATCTATGTAATATATATTTACATAAACCAAATTGTTATAGCAGTTGATATCGTAGTATCTTTTTATTTCTGATACGTATGGCAATCATTTACGGACGTGATGAACATATATCATAGATTTCGATGTTGTATTTGGGCTCGTTACTTCTTTTATGATTTCAATTCCCCTATCGGTTTACATATTTTTGATGCAAAATTTTATTTTCAATTTTTTTTGCGGTTTAAGATTATTTTAATAATTGTGTATTTCAACTCATGTATATAATTATATCTTATTATCAATGAAGTTGGGGCTTTCATGCTCAACATTCTATAAAAAAAGAAAGAAAAAGAATCACTTATATATATTTGCCAAAAAGAACTAGGGAGGACGACTGTTGTCATCACTAGTACAAGCATGGCTCCATCACTACATTCAATAAGCAGATAATATTTTTACTCTACTTAGCATGATGGACAAGATGAAACATTCATCTAGCTGCATCTATAGAGATTGAATTGAATGATTAAATAATATTACATACTTAAAGTGATCCAAACAACTTAAGAAAGAAATCAAGCAAAAATATTAATGACCAATGAAGTATGATTATCACAGTTGACAACATATCATGGATTCACAGTTGACAATGGAGTCTTTGCACATAGATTTTCAATCTTCACTACTCTCTTTGTTTTGATCAAACCAACTAATGATATACCTAGGCATAAATGTGGAGAGAATGGAAGAAATTGTTACTTTGCTAAATGACCATCGCATTATGTCCATCACTGCTTTATATGTATTAACTGGAAAAGTGTCGCTAGAATCGGGAAATCCTCCATCCACAACAAGATTATGTCCATTAATGCAAGCGGACTCGTCTGAAGCAAGGAACATAGCAGCCTCCGCAATATCTTTAGCCTTCAAAATCATCCCTTTTAAGTTTGAAACAGATGACATTCGTGCTTCGATGAACTCTGGATCTAAACGATATCTTTTTACACCTGGGATTGTACAGGCCATTGGAGTAGCAACTGCGAAGGGAGACACACAGTTAACTCTAATCCCGTACATCCCCAGCTCCCGGGAAGCTGATCGAACGACGCCCAAAATTGCATGTTTTGAAGCTGTGTAACCTGCTGGTCCTAACCCACCTCGAGTTGCCCCTGCACTTACCGTACAAATGATTGACCCGCGAATGTTTCGTGCGACCATAGCCCGACCTGCATGCTTCATCATGGCTACACCACCACAGACATTAACATCAATTGTTTTCTCCAATGCTTTCAGATCTAGATCAAGGGTACCAGTCAATGATCCGATGATTCCGGCATTGCTATACACAATATCAAGGGTACCATACTTCTCCAGAGTATATGTTACCGTCTCTTCCACTTGTTTTTCGTTAGTAACATCACAGTGTTTGTAACTACATCTCTCTGGTCCAATTGATGCTACAACTTGATCACCTAATTCATCTTGGACATCAGCAATCACAACAAATGCACCATTTTCAACAAATAACCTTGCCGCTGCTTCACCAATTCCACCCGCTGCCCCGGTGATAATAGCCACTTTTCCCTCTAACCTGCAAATTGAATCAAATTCTAAATGATCACATAGTTACTAATCATTTTAGGCTAACTGTAAATATATGAATGTAAGAAAATCTCAAAACAATTATATTGCAATCGGAAGGGAAAGATAAGTAGTACCTTGGACTTGGAGTAGACATCATGCAGAAACTTGACTAACGTCCCAACTGTGCTTGATGAATGCTCAGGATGTACAAGTCTCCAAATTCCCTGTACAACTCTGTGGATTTGTCCATTTTTATTTTTATTTTATTTTTTGTGTTTTTGTCCTTTTTATTTGTTTTTTTTTTCTTCTAAAATTATTAGTCTAGTGTGCGAAAGGGAATCAGCTATATGTCGCTGAAAGAGAGCAGACAAGTTTAGAAGATCACAGCTGACCCTGAGGCAAGGCTAGAAAAGCCTACAGGGCATCACAAAACCCAATATAATTATGGGATTTAGGCATTTAGCTATACAATAAAATAGAAGATCAATGATTAAATTAAAAGCATGTTTTGTACAAGGAATTCCGGGGAATGTGGCAAATCCAATTCCGGGGAATGTGTCAAATTCCTTGAACCAAACAACACTGATCAACTCTATGTAATTGAGAATTTTTATTTTTAGGAATCTAATTCCCTCCAACATGGTAGACTTCTATTGCATTGATTCAATAGTGCAATGGAACTAGATTCCAGGATAAAAACAAAAGTAATTGAATTACCTCAACCAAACGCTAATTTTTTGGATTTGAATTCAATTCCAAGAATTGGGTTACCCCATAATTAAATTCCTATGAATCTAATTTTTCCAACCAAACGAGATGTAAGAGGAAGTTTTATAGACAATTTTATTTGAGAACACTATCTTACAATGTTTGCACCAAATTCTACAATAGAGTTCAATAAGAAAACATATCATCAAAATATCAATTTGAAATTTATTGTCGTTTGGGTTCAATAATTTTTTTTTGGTACAAGTCTTATGAGAGAGTGCGCATATAAGATTGTCCATGGATCCTTCTTCTTAGGCTAAAGATTAACAAAAACAAAATCAACAATTATACCATATTCGGGTCTTTTATACACTAATATTTTTCGTTTCCTTCATCATATTAACTCTCAAGTTTACAATTCAAATTTACAAAATTAGCTAGATCCTTTTTTTGTTTGGAATAATTTTTTATATCTTTTTGAATCTTCAGTTGCATCTGTAAACAATTTGTCTGCCAGTTCACTTATAAAATTTTCATGAATTTTGCGAGGACACGAAGTTGATGACGTGCTAATATTAATTACATAATCAATGGAATGTGTGTGAAGAAAAAAGTCTTAATCCACATGGAATACACAACGATATTTATAAAAAATCATCTCCAATCCATTGATATGAAGATGATGTGGAAAAATAAAAATCATCCACATAGAGGATGTTTTCACAATTTTATTAATATAAATGATTAAAAACAAAAATGAAAATAATTTTAACGAATTAAAATAAGTAAAAAAGGGATATAAAATTTTATGAGTTGGAGATGAAACTTTTCTCCCCTAGTATTTAAGATGATCTTAAAAGTGATGCAACATATGAAACACATACATTTACCATTTAAAAAGCCAAAAAGTGATTCTTATTATACAAATTTTATAAGATTTGTTTTTCTAGCTCTAATTGTAAATTAAAAATGGGTAATAAGCGCAGAAACCTCTAAATTGTGGTTGTATAGGACAATTAAAATGTTGGGCTGGTTCAAATGGACAAGTGTCGCTTCATTGAAAATAGACAAATTTTCCATGCACTTTTAACTTTTTTCTTTCCTTTATCCTCTTTTTCTCTCATATCTACTATTTTTCTCTCCAATTTAAAATCAATCTCGAAAAAAAAATCAAAAATTTAAAATATAATTCAGATTTTTATAAAACTTATGTTTTGGCGATAGTTTGAAAGGATCTAAATAACAAGATCCATTATTGATATTAAATTCAGAAAAGAAGAAAAATTTATTATCTGGAACAAAACCTAGAATGCATTATGCCCTGAGATACAACCTGGCAGAAACCAATATCATATCATATATAATATGCATTATGTACTCTGGTGCAACCTCGCCAAAACCTTTTTTCCTGCCAGAATGCGTATTATGCACCGAGTGCAACCTATACAAAATAAAGACTTAAGTTATTAGAAATGTGCCTATATGGTTCTTTGATATTTGTGATGTATGTTATTTTATTCGTGTTCTATGCCCATAAAAAGAATCTGATGGTTATTGAACCAATTAATTGTTGTGCATTGGCATCGGGAAATCGATATCTTAGGGCCGACCCTCTTTCAATTTGACTATTTCTCTGGATAAACCTAGGCACAAAATTAAGAATGTTTTCTTTTTTGCTTCGTGGTGGTCTGAGTTTTAATTTCAGTTTTGTCGACATCTGAATGTTGTACAAGCAGAAGTATTTTTGGTTCTGCTTCTCGTAGATGTAAAGGTTATTTCAAAGGAAATTATAAAATATACTACCTTTTGACTTATAAACAACTTCTAAATTTATTTTGTTTTTCAAATGCATACTAACTTTTTCATAAATTTTACTCTTAAAAGTTTAAAACAATTTCACTAGGTTTTTTTTTAAGGAAAAATATACAAAGAAAATACAAGCCAACCCAAATACATATTCAAGGCTAGACATTAAATATTATATAATCATCCGTAAACCGTGGAGAACCTGACTAGAATCACACATTCCGAGAGTTGCTCACTAAAAAAAACTCTTCTTGAATTAATCAAAGAATTCTCATAATCCATATTATTGTGCAACTTATGCATTCTTCTTGGGTTTGATCTCACCGAGTCAAAGACTTAGTCCACGGATTCAGGTTGGTTCCCTCTCATAGTCTTATGGTTATTATGGATATAAAATCCTATTCCTTACGCCCCATAAAAGGTAGGTATTTCAGTTTTTCAAAGTTGCCTATGCTAGTATTATGTTAAGTTACACGCGAATATCCGATACACTCAAAAATAAAAATTCAGTTTTTTCCTATGATATTATAACATAAAAGTTTAGTTTTTTCTATGATGATTTCCTTTTTTTCCTCTTGTATCTCATTGTATCTCTCTTATTTTATTTTATTTTGTCTAATCAATAATTAATATCTTTAGGGAAATAATCGTTTGGTCCCTTTTTAGGTGGTACCAAGTCTGTTTGGTCCTCTTGGAAAACGAGTTTTCTGTTTGGTCCATAATTATTTGAAAATATCGAATGGACCAAGATACCCTTCCGTGTTAATCTTCGTAGCTATTCCATTCCTGCAATTATTTGAGTTCATCCATTCTAATAAACTTTGAACTTCTTACTTATTTTCTTGTAGGAGTTCATTATGTTTGATGAACTATCAGGTGCTTAGTAATGCTTTTTGTAGAATTGAGTTCATTCTTAAAAATGAACATACAACAAAAATTCACTAATAAGAAAGAAAAAAAACAGAGTTCATTCTTTCGCATGAGTACCCAATCAAAGTTCATTATTATGAACAAAAAACAGAGTTCAGTCGTCAAAATGAACACCCATAATTATGAACAAAAATCAGAGTTCATTCGTCAAAATGAACATCTAATCAAAGTTCATAAATTATGAACAAAAATCAGAGTTCATTCGTCAAAATGAACACCCAATTAAAGTTCATAATTATGAACAAAAAATCATAGTTCATTCTTTCAAATGAACACCCAATCAAAGTTCAATATTATGAACAAAATCAGAGTTCATTCGTCAAAATGAACACCTATCAAACAAACTAATTCAAACCTAGAATAGAGTTCATTATTTAAGATGAACAAAAAAAATAGAGTTCATTTAATATCTAAAAAATATAGTTCATTATTTATCATTAACACACAAAAAATAGGGTTCATCTAAGAAAATCTCACAAAATCTCACAAAACTTTCATAGTCTCCAACAACAGCAACAACAAAGCAGAGGAAGAAAGAACACATCATCTTCATCTTCGTCTTCATCATCTTCAATAGCAGCAACAACAAAGGAAAGAAGAAAAAACACAAAATCTTTGTTCGTCTTCATCATCATAAACACAACATCAGAGAAAGAAAATAAAAAAAAACCCGAGAAAAATAAATGTCTGTAAATCATCTTCAACGAACATCATCTTCATCATCTTCAACAAGCATCATCTAGAAGAGTATAACAAGGAGAGTTGAAGGAGGAATATAGTGTGGAAATTTGTATAGAAAACCTAAGGAAAATCCAAGACGAATTCACAGACTTTCAATCGCCTGAAAATCGCCCGGAGCCTCTCTCACCTCGCCTTATTATTATTATTATTATTATTATTATAAAGTAATATTCTATTATTGGATAAATATTATTACAGGAAACTAATTGGATGCCTAACAAGCTAAGCTCCAACGACATACTACTACATTAATTGAACATGTTGCTGTGTTAGCCTACCAGCGAGCCTCATGGGTAACCTTTCCAGGGGGAGCCGAAGCGGATAGGGGGTGAGATTTTGTCACAAGGGGGGCAAGCCAACTCTATCTTCCATGTTAATTTCTGCAATATTACGTCATTGGAGGCTCGAACCTGGGACTTCCTGGAACGCATCAAATTTTGGGAGAAGAGATTATTATTATTATTGTTATGAAAAGAGCCACCAGGGGCATATTATTAAAATTAAAATTTATTCATTACACGGAGGTGGAAGGCAACCGAGCGACGAGCTGGGCGCCAACACCTTTTTGGATTGCCACTCCTATCCTATGAAATAAAAATCGTCCAGTGTTACAATCTGCATCATTGTTAGCAAGACAATTCTTGAGGCGTCTTAGGAAAACCACAGTATCTTCACCTAACTCACCCAATGTGGTGAAATCTAAAACACCTAAGCTATATCCATGAGATTCGCAGGTTGCTGAGTATTTGTTGCGCTTGCGGAGTACATCTTTGGCGATAGCCTGTCCGGGAACAAAATGGTGGATATCACTTGTAAACGGGGACACCCCTGTAACATCCATGCAAGTATGTCTCCCATTATCCAAATTGTAAACTAATAAGTCAGCTGGAAGCAAAGTTCTGTTACCAACGGAGCTAAGACCAAGTTGTGCCTCTTTTATTACTGCAACCCCGGCTCGAAAGCATATGTCGATGAACGTGTCCTGGGCATGGTCATGTCTGAATTTAAGCCCCACCTCACTGGCGAAATGTAATGCATGATCACCATAGTTGTCCATGTCCCGTTTGCATATAGTGCATTGGTTGCCTTCAGGGAAGATAGGGATGCCTAATCGATAACTTAGAATGCACCGGAACTGTCTAGGGCTGATCGTTTGGTGTAGACCACTTATCGGAATAGCAAGTAGGTAGTCTTGAGCGTGCTTCAACCTGTTGCTCTGCCACAGTACCTTATCTCGTGTTGACAGATTGAAGTTATCTGGTAGATGCTTCTTCACGGAGTCATAGTATGTCACTGCCAGAGAATGCATAAAATGCATGGGAGAGGGGGAAGTGTTGTCCAAACTTAGGGAAGAAGAGTTAATGTCGCAAGCCTGACTGTATTCCTGTATGGCCTGATGACAGCTAGGGCTTGGTCCAGCAGCGGGTACGTTGCTCAAGATGGTCTGTTGAACATGTTGCGTCTGGAATTGAGAGGCTAGGTAACAATACTTAGCCGTATCTGACATGGTATAAATACCAAGTACTCCCTCCATGATCGGTAGAGTTGCTAAACAGAATTGCAATGGTCCAAATCCCGCTCCATCCGCAGTGACTAGAAGCCGTAAATATTGGTATAGATGATCATCAAAAAGAGCCGTCGCCTGTACTAACGCCAAGGGAGAGGATGTGCGCATGGTAAAATATAGCTTGGAGACACCTGAGCAGTTGCGAAGAAGTAACAGCTCACATTGAGGATCCCTTAGTTTCTTAACGGCATCAATGAGATAAATGGTTCTGTTAACTCTTTGTAACACCATATCTTGGCAAAACTGCAAGTCGTGACTTACAGGACCTCCTAGCAGCTTCACTCCAGAAGAAGGGCGACAAATATCGTGTGGGAAAACACCAGGCTGGAAGCTTCGTGGGTCCGGTGTTGGCCAAAAGAGCTCTGTCTTGTGCACATTAAGGTGTAGTCCTCGACGCATCCCTTCGGTTTGGATGATACTAAGAGCTTTAGCAACCTCCAAAGTGTCTCCCAGAATTGTTCCATCGTCTAAATACCAGGCCTGTAGGTCGAGGCGACATTGTGCTGCAACCATCTTAATCACAGGGTGTAAAGTTAAAGCAAATAGCAAGGGGCCAAGTGGATCCCCTTGCTGCACTCCCTGCGCCGAAGAAAGAATGGTGTCGTTGTAGTATAATCTGGCAGGTTTGGAATAGAAAAATTCCACCCAATAACAAATGGCTGGGCACATGGCCCTGACCTCTTTGATTAAAGAGGTCCTATCGACTAAATTGAAGGCATTTGAGAAGTCGATAAGAAGCATGGACGTGCCCTTCAGATGGCCTTTCAAGTCTATCATCCTGTTGACAGAGTGTAGTATTCCTTCCCCTCCGCATGGCACACCAACACCGAATTGAAAGTCGCCAAGGTATGCTGCCATATCATTTACAACGCTCGTAGCAGCCAATTTGGACACTAGTCGTCTCCACATAGTTCCCACCGCAATGGGGCGGATACCACCACTCGGTTTCTGCAATGGCGTTAGTGGTGCGCTGGCAATGTATTCTCCAAGGGAAGGCGGACAACGACCTGCTAGCCAGAGATTTACAACCTTTGTGATTGAGGATACAAGCTCATCGGCAACAGCAGCGGCCGCACCACTCATGGAGTCAAGAAGGTGCTGAGCCTTCAAACCATCTCTTCCACAAGAGGTGCCTTTGGGGAAGCTTTTAATGGCTTTAAGTACAGCGCCGGTATCAATTGACAAGGCATCACAGTTAATAGCTTCACTGGGAATAGAGGGTGAAGCAGCAGTGGGGTGCTTGAGCATTAATTCGGCGGTTGTATGCTCATCACAGGGAGCAATACCATCTGAGGAAAGAACTCTAATAGCATCTGTATAGTGTCCATATGAAATCTTCTTTCGACATGCCTCAAGATTAGCAGCTTCCTGTGATTTCTTATTCTTGGGCTTGCTCCATCTACTGCGCTTGGGTTGCTGTAGCAATTTCTGAATCAAGTTTAGACAACCAGACGGTTCCCTCCACTCATTCAAAGCCTGGTTTATAGATGCAATATGTAATCTTTTCCTGCTGCCAGACCTTTCCTCTGAAGAGCTTGTAGGAATGTAAAGATTAAGAGTGAAAATGGTAAGCAATAATAATTTGATCCAGGTAGATAGTTCCCTAGGGCTGAGAATAATTGCATCGAGACAAGATTGACGTGTTCTTGAGAAATTTAGCTTGCATGGGGCTGGAATACTCATAATGGTAGTGAATTGACGTTGAAATACCGTATTAAGCAATTCAACTGAAATAGGAGCCGTAGTATTCACAACGGGAGCAGGGTTATGCGTGACAGCAGGAGGTTTGGGTATGTCAGATATAAGAAAGTCGACATACCTGCCATTATAGGGCCCTGGGATGGTAACATTTTCATGCTTGCATGATTTTTTCCATACATGTAGAAACATACAATGAGTACACAACCAATAGTGCATCTGCTGTAGAATTTTTTATTATTATTATTATTATATATGTGCATTTATTATTATTATTATGAAAAGGGCCAATAAAGGCTTTTATTAATTATTATTATTATTATTATTATTATTATAAAGAATATATATATTATTACATGAAACTAGTTGGAAGCCTAACAAGCTAAGATCCAACGACATACTACTACATTAATTGAACAGGTTGCTGTGCTAGCCTACCAGCGAGCCTCATGGGTAACCTTGCCAAGGGGAGCCGGAGCGGGAGGGGGGGCGAGATTATTATTATTATTATGAAAAGAGGCCTCGAAGGCTTTTATTCAAATACGATATCAAAGTCAACATTACATGGAATGGAGGGCAACCTAGCAACAAGCTGGGCCCCTACACCTTTTTGAATGAAGATCCTTAGCCTATGAAAAAGGGAATTGCCCATTTTGAAATTGGAATTATGGAGAGCCATGCAATTCCTCAATCGCTTCAGAAAAATTACAAAATCTGTACCAAGTTCTCCAAAAGTGGAAAAGGCCAACACGCCAAAACCGTAGCCAAGGGAGGTGCAGACATTTAGATATTTATTGTTATTGCGGGTAATAGCAACAGAGATGGCATGACCGGGAGTATTAGTTCTAGAACTAGTGAAAGGAGAGACACCAGTAACGTCAAGGCAAACATCCCTGCCATCGTCCCAGTTGTAGGCCATGATATCCGCGGGGCGGAACTCCTTGCCATTGATGATGCCTAAAGAAACTTCCTTTCTAGCAACCACACCAGCCCTATAACACATATCTGCTATAATATCCTTCACCAGATCATGTCTGAATTTAAGCCCAACCTCACTTGCGCAATGAATGGCATGATCACCAAAAATATCCATGCATTTTCCACAACAAGAACACTTTCTGCCTTCCTCAAAGAGGGGTATATCAAGGCGGTATTGCAACACGGAGCTGAATTGTCTAGATCCAACAACTTGATTAAGTCCGGGAATCGGAATTGCTTTTAGGAAATCCATAGCATGTTCCACTCTATTGCATTGGCAAACCGCAACTTCACGAGGAGAAATAACAAGACGAGAGGGTACCTGATCGCGGATCGCACCAAAGTATGTTGCAGCCAATGACTTCATGAATTGGGGGGCTGCATTAATGATATTGAAATCCTTGGAGGAGAACCCACAAACTTGTTCGAAACTTCGTAAAGCATTATGGAACCCAGGGCAGAGAACCATGTCAGATGGGGCCTTTAAAATGGATTGTTGCAATTCTCTAGTATGTGCTTGCGAGGCCAGAAAGCAATAGTGCATTGCATCTGACATAGTTAGCACACCAAGACCCCCCTCTTTGATAGGGAGTGAATCAAGACGCTGTTGGTTTAGGCCGAAGCCAGCACCATCTCCCACGACCAATCGGTAAAGATAATTCATAAGGTACTCGTCGAAACGAGCAGCTGCAGATGTCAGGGACGTGGGGCATGTTGTACGTAATGCAAAGTACAAACGAGACACCCCGGTGCAGCTGCGTAAGAGGAGTAATTCACATTGGGGGTCATGTAATTCCTGAATTTTCTCCATTAGCCGGATGGTCTTGTCGACTCTGTGCACAACGATATTGCAGCAAAATTCTGGGTCCAAACTGACCGAGCCACCGAAGATATAAAAACATATCTCTCTGTGGCACCTGTGCTAAGTACTCTATGGTTCGGGTCTTTAGCAGGTCTATTGATAGAGATTAATCATTTATTCCCAGATGCGTTGACATTCCCGTTTTTTTCATTCTAGTTATTGACATGGGAAGGGATGAAGAAGATTAGTGAGATAATAAATTATCTGTGACTAATCCTTCTTCCTCTCTTTGTTTTATTCTTTTTTCCTATTTTCAAAATATAGAAGGACATAAAAGGAAAAAACAAAAGTGGATTCAATCTCAGTGAAACTTGGGTTAGACTCAAAGGGCCTAAGAAAATAGAAATAAATGGGATCTAGGGAAACTAAATAAATCATACAAGATATTTAAATGAAATACTATATGTACTAGGATAAAAAATAATTGATAGTTATAAATTGTTGTATTACTTATTCTTTTTATTACTCTATTGATTACAACAAAATTTTTTGAAATTTGATTTCGGGTCGAAAATCAAAGAGTTGGGTAAATCCAAAATTCAAGGGAGGTTCATGGCAAAGGGTAAAGATGTTAGAGTAAGAGTTATTTTGGAATGTACCAGTTGTATACGAAACCGTGTTAATAAGGAATCGTCGGGCGTTTCCAGATATATTACTCAAAAGAATCGACACAATACGCCTAGTCGATTGGAATTGAGAAAATTCTGTCCCTATTGTTGCAAACATACAACTCATGGGGAGATAAAGAAATAGACCGAACCCGAGGTAGAGGGTGTGTGTGCTACCCTTCGAAGTAACAAGAATAAATTACATATAATATATAGAAACAAATCAAATCCTATTTCAGTCGGATCAAAAATGAATTTGAATTCAGAAATAGTATTTTCGGGATAAGGAATAAACAATGGAAAAATCCAAGCGACCCTTTCTTAAATCCAAGCGATCTTTTCGTAGGCGTTTGCCCCCAATTGGATCGGGGGATCGAATTGATTATAGAAACATGAGCTTAATTAGTCGATTTATTAGTGAACAAGGAAAAATATTATCTAGACGAGTGAATAGATTAACCTTGAAACAACAACGATTAATTACTATTGCTATAAAACAAGCCCGTATTTTATCTTCGTTACCTTTTCTTAATAATGAGAAACAATTTGAGAGAACCGAGTCGACTCCTAGAACTACCGGTCCTAGAACCAGAAATAAATAGGCCCATGCCTCAATTGAATAAAAATTCCAACCCGAACCCCAACTCTGGTTGGTATTTTGTTCAAAAATTATAGAATCTAGATTGTATTGTCATGTCATAAGAAAAAAAGAATTGGGGAATAAAAAGAGAAAGTCCTTAATTATTATTATGGAAACGTGTTAGTTTCTTTTTACTACTTTATTATAGTAATTTATACCCTACCCTCCCGGAGTTCATTCTCCGGGGAACTCCATTTAGATCATTCTGGTGGATTCCTTACAATCCCCTTATTTAATGATCTCGTTGGAAATCATGTAAAGACAATTCCTATTTGATATAGCTATTTGTGCAAGTATTTTACGATTAAGAAGTAACTGCCCCTTGTGCAGATCATGTATTAATCGACTATAACTATAGGATATCCTATTCTCACGAATTACTGCATTTATACGAGTGATCCACAAACGACGAAAATCTCTCTTTTGCCTGCCCCTATCCCGATGAGCCGAAACTAAAGCTCTCATTTTCTGTTGAGTCATAGTTCGAGTAAGTCTTGAATGCGCCCCTCGAAAGGTTGATGCAAATAAACGAATTTTTGTTCTACGTCTCCGAGCTATATATCCTCGTTTAATTCTGGTCATTGAATCAAATGAAACTTTGATGAATAACTAATTGATTTCTTTTCTTTCAGTCATTCTTTTCCCCCTAGTCTATTAATAACAAAACTGATTCTTCCGATGTATAAAATAAAAATTCCAATGGCTTTTGCTACTATGACCTTCCCAACCACGATTTTTTTGAGGCATTTCATTTCATCTCGAAATAATAAATTTTATTGATACTTGGTATCAAAAAAAGTAAATAAAAAACGATAAATTGTGGGTTCCATCGTTTCTATGGTTACTGTTTAAACGGTGAGGTCCTTTCTATACACCGGAGCCTCTTACCTATTTAGTAACTTGTACAGTTCACACTCTTTGGCTCTACCCATGAATTATCCAGTAATAGGTCTTTTCACAACTAGATCCACCCATACAGTAACGGCATTTCATTATGAAGGTTGGTTAGGTAGCTGACCCTGTTAGTCCGTTTTTGCAAGAATGGGAGCATAATCTCTCTGCTTCTAAAATACCATTCCATTCCCCCGCTTAATGGATAACCATTTGCTACCAATGGGGAGTTGCTTCTCATCTCTAGTTGAGATTATTGGATTTATACCAAAGAAAACCATAAATTTCATACACAATAGAGGTCCTTTTTTCGATAGTGATATGGGGTTTTTCCATTCCTATTCATTGGTACTGATCATTGATACTGTCAAAAAAGTCTCCTTCTTTTGTGTTCCAGTTCATGATCTGAACGAGTCGCACATACACCCTAGTACATGTTCCTCGACGCTGAGGACATCCCCGAAGGGCGGGGGATTTTGTGACATTTCTGATTGGCTGTCTTGTATTTCTAATAAGTTGTTTAATAGTTGGCATGCTGGATCGTATACAGAATGGGCTGGTTTAGATCAATCCTAACCGGATGATTCTAAATTCCTCTCGTTTCATTGAATATTTTACCACTACCACTTTTAACCTCGGTAAGAAAATAAAATAGGAAATAACATAGCTCAGTCAATTATGGTTCGAAATGGAATGGAATCACAGATTTACGTGAAGTCCCCGGTATTTTCGACCGCTACAAGATCAACAATTCCATGAGCTTGGGCTTCTGTTGCTGACATAAAAACGTCCCTTTCCATGTCTTCGGATACAACCCACAACGGATTGCCCGTTCTTTGTACATAAACCCTTGTGAGGGTTTCGCGAAGTTTCAGCAGTTCTTCCGCTTCCAGGACAAATTCTCCTGTTTGTGCCTCGTAAAAAGAGCTAGCAGGTTGGTGGATCATTACCCTGATGATATAACATAATGAATGCTTCCTCTATCTCAATGATCGAAAGAGACAAGAAAAAATCGAATTGAAGAACCGTACAGGCATTTTTTGCGCATTGCATACGGCTCTAGAATGGAATCTACTTTTACCTAAAGTGGAGGATCTATCAAACCCAGATCGGTAAATAATCCATTTACCACCCTTTCTTTCGGAAGAGTTAAAAAATACTATGATGGTTCCGTTGCTTTCTATATTTATCTCGTCTGTAATTCAGCAATCCCAAAGTTTCTTTTTGATCCGATCAAATAGGGAAAGGATAATCTTGTGTATGTTTTTTCATTTTAATACTCTTTCGTAACAGAAATATTGGAAAGAGCCCTCTGATGTGTGATGTGAAAACAAAAAAGTTTGTGACGCTGAAATCGAACCCTGATAGATAAAATCAAATCAGAAATTCCTTTTGTCTCATACTACTCTCTCGATACGGAATCTCATGTTATAAAAGAACAATGATGGTTTGCTGATATCGAACTCGAAGTGCCATGCTATTATTACTTTATTATTCATATTTTATCTGGCGAAGGCATAGTCTTCTTTTTTCTCTCAAATAAAAAACTCATTGGCGCCAAGCGTGAGGGAATGCTAGACGTTTGGTAATTTCTCCTCCGACCAGGACGAAAGACCCCATTGAAGCGGCTAATCCCATGCATATTGTATGTACATCTGGTTGTACAAATTGCATAGTATCATACATAGCTATTCCGGGTGTTACCCACCCACCGGGGGAGTTTATAAACAAATAAACATCTTTTGTATCATCCTCTATAGTGAGATATATCATGAGACCCATAAGTTGATTTGCGATCTCGCTATCAACTTGTTGGCCTAAAAAAAGTATTCTTTCTCGATGAAGTCGGTTGATTAGGACAAAATTGTATCCCTTAGGGACCGTACACGCACCTTTAGATGCATACGGTTCAAAAAAAAAGAATCAATGTGTCGATTCCAGCCCTTTTTATTTTCCCTTTTTTTCATAGGAGGATTTTTCTAACTCCTAATGAATGAAGGGCCTTTATTCTTCTATTTTTCAATAAAGCAGGGTTTTGACTCACTTACCCCTAAAAATGAGCTCACTAAATTTACCCTCATTGATATATTGTTTCATCGAAATCCAATTCAAATTACGATGTCATTTTCTTGTTCCGGAATGGGCCTCTTCAATTCGTTTAGGTTTATGCTCTACTCCGGGGAAAGATTTACCCGACCTCTATTTGCACATATAGGACAAATGATCCCAATACCGCTTCTTTTGTTTGATAATACTTTTTTTATTCATTTTATGTCTTCCGCTTCCGCCAATCACTGGAATAGTATGATGACTCCGTCGATTGATTGGCGGTTTGAGGTCGCTGGTATAATATAGGAATTCTTTATGATACAAAAGGTAATCATACATATTTTACCGACTGGGTTTTTTTGAACGGAGCCTGGATACTTCATTTTATTGGTCCAACCAAGCCAACCATAAATTCTTCTAATTGAAAAATGCATATTGATCCCCCAAATAAATCCGAATCTTCCTCTCCAGGAATCCGAAAAGGTACTTTTGGAACACCAATAGGAATTAAATGAAAGAAAAAGGTTTTTAAGTACTAAAATTTCACTGTATATCAGAAGATCTTCCGGTTTAAGGGTGAAACCCAATAATGCTTCTCTCCTTGCAAAGACGCCAGCCTTGTAGCACAGTTCAGCAAAGAGGTCCCGAACCATATCGTGGAGATATTTGAGCCCTACTTCGCTAGCACAATGAATGGCGTGGTCTCCGAACCGATCCATAACTCGATTACAACATGAGCAAATACTGTCCTCTGCAAAAAGAGGTATACCCAGACGGTACTGTAACACCGAACGGAACTGTCAAGAACCCAAGGCCTGGTTCAAACCACGAATGGGTAGTGCTTTTAGGTAGTCTTGAGCGTGTGGTTTCTTGTTGCACTGCCACAGGATTGAGTCGCACTCGGAAAGAACGAAAGTAGATGGTATATCCTTCATGACGGCATCATAGTAACGAGTAGCCAGTAAATGCATGGGCTATGGGGAGACGTCGTTAATATTGAAAGATGAAGGAGTTAAACCACATACTCGTGTGTACTGATCCAGCGCAGTCTGAAAATGTGAGCCAAGTCCAGGTGCGCCTTGTAAGATTTGACCCTGTAGGTGTTGTGTTTGGTAGCAAGAGGTTAAATAGCTATATTGGATGGTGTCATGTAAGGTATATACCCCTAATCCACCTGATTTGATTGGGAGAGTAGCGATGCGCTGCTGCCACTGACCAAACCTCGGGCCATCACTAGTAACCAGGTATTGCAGGAACTGGATTAGGGCATCATCGTAACGCTATTGAGCTGCCTCCATGCATTGAGGTCTGGTTGTACATGCTGAAAAATACAATTTTGAGACGCCAGCACAATTCCGGAGGAGAAGGAGCTCGGCCTGTGGGTCCTTCAGCTTCTTGGCGCAGTCCATTAGCCACAGCGTTTTATCAACCCTATGCTGGATGATATTAATGCAATATTCCTCATTCAAGATCGCAGGCCCTCCAAGTATGCTAACACCGGCTGTAGGCCTGCTAATGACAGCAGGGAAGAGGTCCATGCAACGTTGGTCTTGGCATGGCCAAAAGAGCTCCGTCTTTTGTAAGTTCAGTTGGAGACCACGAGCAGGCCCATCCTCACGAATGATCTGTAGAGCCTTAGAAACCTCGCTCGAGTCCCCAATTAATTTCCCATCAATCAGGTACCACCCGTTCAAGTCCAATGCACAAGTTTTTGCAATTTTGCAAATCACAGGATGTAGAGCCAAAGAAAATAAGAGAGGTCCCAACGGATCTCCCTATTGAACGCCCTGTGAAGATATCAGAGAGTGCTCATTGTAGTACAACCTCGCCGGCTGTGCATAACAGAACTCGACCCATTTATCAATACTGGGGAAATGGTCACGTACTTCTTGGATCATAGTTGTGTTACTGACGATGTTGAAAGCATTAGTGAAGTCAAATAATAGCATGGTCATGTCGGTGCGGGAGCCTTTGAATTCGAGCAGTCTATTTACTGAGTGCAATATACCTTCTCCCCCACAAGGTATGTCGACGCCAAATTGGTGATTGCCCAGATATCTTGTCATATCTCTAAGCACAGCGGATGCAACTAACTTAGAACACATTCGTCTCCATATTGTACCTACCGCTATTGGTCGGATACTACCATCAGGCTTGAGGAGTGGTGTTAGAGGAGCACTAGCGATGAATTCCTCGAGGACTAGAGGACATCTTTCATCAAGCCATAGGTTGGAAACTCTAGTGATGGACGAGAGTAATTCATCGGCTACAGTTGCGGATGCTCCACTCGTTGCATCCAGAAAATGCTGTGCACGGAGGCCGTCCCTTCCACAAGATGTTCCTTTCGGGAAGCTGCGCAGGGCAGTAACGACTGCTGGGATATCAACGCAGATGGCAGCTACATTGGTGGACTCTGCAGGTATGGAAGGAGGATGATAGTAAGGTTGTTTGCTTTGCAATGCGGCTAAGGTCTCTGGGGTTGACTCAGCAACACCACTAGATGACAAAATCCTGATTGTAGCAGTGTAGTGTCCTTCTTCCATCTTCTTCTGACATGATTCTGCATTAGTTTTTGGTTTCCTGCGCTTGGAATGCTTGGTAGTGCATTGCAGCTGTTGGTCCTGACATGCAAAAGCCAACAGGCATTGGACGATGGTATATAATCCATTGGGCGATCCCCATTCTGCAAGTGCTCTATTGATGGCTGCAATTTGTAGCTTTTTCCTAGTGTTGGAACGTGCTTCACTGGCATTGTTAGGGATATACAAATTCAACGTGCATACTGGAAGCAATAGCAACTGAAGCCATGGAACTAAGTCTGTGGGGTGAGCAATCACTCTATCAAGTGCAGCTTTAAGTGTTCTAGAAAAGCTTAGTCTACACGGCGGAGGGATACTGGCGGTAGTTTTGAAGTTCTTTTGATAAACCAAATGAAGTAAGTCCAAATACAGGTTCATTGGTTCCTCATTAGTCGCTGTAGATGGGTCTTCATTAGACACTAGTGAATAATCCACCACTATCAGTGGTTTAGGAATACCATGGATAAGAAAGTTTACAGACCTGCCATTGAATGGACCTAGCAGTACAGTACCACCATGAGGACGGAAAGGCCGCTTCCAATATTGCACTTTCATGCAGTCGTAACAAAGACACATTTCCATCAAGTTTAATAAGTTTTCCCAAGCCTGATACACACCTGCATGAGGCCGTATCCGTTCCTTGCAAGTCATCAACCTAGTTTGCGTAGGCCAATGATGATCCTTAATGTGTCGTAGAATGGAGGTTTTGGCATATCCACGTCCTTGACAATCTTTACAGTCGTCGAAGTGCTTAAAGGGACAATGTGCCATTGTGTCTTCCACTGAAGTATTGGTTCTGTGCAAGTCTGGTTCATCATCGTCTGATGATGGGATTGCCATACCCTGGGAAGAAGAAGCATGCTTGGTTCTGGGCATTGCAGAACCAATGGAGGAACTGCAATAACCGTTTTTCAGAACTAGGGTAAACTTGATGAAAAACGCAGAAACTAACCACAAACGATCGGCAAAAGATAGGCGAGATTACCAGTGAGTGTTGTGGAAACGATCAGAAGGTGTTAGGGCCTGAAAAGTGTGTTATAATAATAGAGAATTTAACCAGGTTTTCAATCGCCTGGTTTTCGCCGGAGTTTCTCTCTCCTGGTTTTTATTATTATTATTAGTATTATTTAAAATCAAGAACATGTACAACATCGGTGGAGGGTAGTCTAACCACAAGCTGAGCTCCCATACCTTTTTGAATGCAAATACCTAATCTATAAAAAAGAGAATTTCCCACCTTATAATTTAAATCATAATTAGCTATGCAATTCTTCAACCTCTTCAAAAATATAACCATATCTTCACAGAGTTCACCCAAAGTGGAGAAAGCAAGGACATCGAAACCATACCCATGAGCTAAACATTTATCCAAATATTTCTTACACTTGCAAGAAATAGCATTGGAAATGGAAACACCCGGGACAAAAGCACGACCGATGTTTCCAGTAAAAGGAAAAACACTAGTAAAATCAAAGAAAACATCTTGTCCATTCAACTAATTATAAACAAGAATTTCCGCAGGCTTCAAAGCAACACCAGTATCTGAAAAAAATCCCAGTGCGACCTCCTTTCTGGCTGCAATACCTGCCTTGTAGCAAATATCATCCAAGACATCCCTAACCAAATCGTGTCGAAACTTGAGCCTTACCTCACTCGCACAGTGAAGTGCATGATCCCCAAAAGCATCCATGTTTCTTTTACAACAAGCACAAACCTAAACCGTACTAAAAATGGGAAGACCAAGCCTATAACAAAGCACAACTCTGAACTGCCTTGGCCCAATCACTTGGTTAAGCCCACCGATAGGTATAGCTTTAAGGTAATCCTGAGCATGACTGAGCCTATTGCTTTCCCAAAGAATAGAATCCCGATCAGTCATGGGGAAATTACTGGGAATGTCCCTATTAACAACCTCTAAATATTGTATTGCCAAAGAGTGCATGGGACGAGGGAAATAGTATTAAGGTTGAAGGAGGACAAGCCACAAACCTGCATGAAGTGTGTTATAGCTTGTTGAAGGCCAAGGCTGGGATCCGAACCTGGGAGAATCCCGAGGATGGTTTCTTACAAAGAGCTCGTTTGAATGCACAAAGAAAGATAACAATAATGGATTGTATCTACCATCGTGAGGACTCATATCCCTCCATATTTTAAAGGTAGGGTTGCAATACGTTGTTGAAGAAGACCAAACTCTGCCCCATCACTTGTGACTATGTATTGTAGGAAATGTATCAGGGGTACATCATAACAAGAAAGAACTTGTTGATGAGCAGAAGGATGCCGCTATTAAAGAGCCATTTATTAAAAATAAACACGAGTGTAATTACACAGAATTGGTTGGTAGCCTAGCCACGAGCTGAGCACCAACACCAAATAGATGCCTCTATGTTTTTTTTTTTTTTTTTTAAAAATTTTTAATTAAAAACTACCAAAATTATTTCAAAACAAATAAAAGAGTATTTACAAGTGGTTAGTTGGAAACCTAGCGATAATTTGGGCTCCAACTCCTCTCTGAGTAATAATACCTAGTCTATGGAAGAGTAAACTTCCAACTTTGTAATTCACATCGCGACTAGAAAGGCGGTTACTCAACCTCTTTAGAAAAAAAATAAAGTCACCACTCAACTTTCCTAAAGTAATGAAATCCAAGACACCGAAACCACAACCATTACTAATGCACTTGTCAAGATATTTATTATTTTTGCGTGTGACAACAACAGTAATGGATTTCCTAGGGTTGAACAAATGAGTACGTGCACTAGTGAAAGGTGAGACTCCTGTTACGTCAAAGCACACATCCTTCACATCCTCCCAGCTGTGTACTAAGATATTTATTAATTATGATTGGATAACAAGTATTGCATGAAACTAGTTGGAAGCCTAACAAGTTAAGCTCCAATGACATACCACTACATTAATTTAATAGGTTGTCGTTGTAGTTGTAGGAAATCCTACACTACACCCTTGTTAAGAATTTGTAATAACCAACTCAAATTTGAAGATTAAAAACGACACTTTATTATTTGATTTTAAGAAATGTTTACAGGAAATGTAAGAGCTCAAGAATACAACTCTTTTCTTGAAGTTTCTCTCTCCTCAAGACTTTCTCAACTCTCAAAAATACATCATCCTTTTCTGGACATATTGGATCTCTATTTATAGGGTAGTTACATAATGGATGACAGATAAACTTTCCTCTTATTTCGGATTTACTCTGCGATCTCATCGCAGCAATTATAATGTTCATTCTCGCAAGCTTTGTAACCATCGCAGGAAAAACATGCTTTTCTCATGTTTTCTTCAATCGTAAGCTATTACGTCACTCATTTGACTGTTTTTGTGACACTCGCAAAGTGTAGTTGAAGAACTTGCAGTGATGATCGCTGGGAAGTGTTGTTAATATCGCAGAGGAGTGTTGTAGCGATATTCTGGTACTACATCTTGCCTCTTCTCATGTATTTTCTGCGAAGAAGAGAAGATATGAGAACTGCATCTTTTATAATGCCGCAACCGCTTACCTTTTTGCATTCTTATGTTTTGACACGTTTCTGTATCCTTCGCCAGCTGTCTTCTCGTATTTTTTCTTCCATTCAATCTTTGACACGTCCTTTTAAACTGTTGCGATCTAACCGTTCACGTCCTCTAGTTACATTAATTGCGTTTATCTTCTCAAAAAATTTCTTCTTCTATAAATACTCCTTTCATTCTCCCCTTTTCCTCTTTTTACTTTCTCCTTCTTTCTCTGCGTAATTTCTCTGCAAGTTTACTGTTCTTCCACAAATTGCGCGTCTGTTATCGCTGTGATTTCTTTATCATTTTTAACCTTTTTGTTCATTCCCATACTCGAAAATGGTTGTTGCTGGTGCTAAACATTTGGCTGCTTTTGGTGAGATGCGAGAAAAACTCAAAAGCAAAGGTTTTACTTTGTCTACAATTCCAAATCAAATCCCTAAACCCGAGCTTTCCATCAAATTATTTACTGATTATCAATGTTCTCGCGAAAAAGTTATAGTATCGCTAGGTCAGCTTGAAGCTGGTCTTCCCATTCCTCTCTATGACCCAGAACTTCCATTATTCTATCAAATAATCTCTCACAAGAAGTTCTCGTGAGCAGTATATCAACTGGGTGGAGATTGTATTCGATTACTGGTTGAATATGCTTCTCGCGGTGCTGATAAAGGATCTCTCTACCCTGAATCTGCGAAGAATCCTCAATTCAAGGATGTTCCAATCATTCCCGCGATGTATATTGTGGATAATTTCTTCATCAACTATGAAATAATCCCCATAAAGAGAGATCGCACTTGCTGGGGAGTCCGCTTGCAAAAGAAGGATAAGATTGCTGCTGATAAATCTCTTATGTTAGACATTGATTGGCATACAAATAACAATCAAGGTCCTCTCCATTATAACGATGACAAGTGGTTTATTTTTCCTCTAATTTTAGAGGGTCCATATATCTCTTGTACTCATGCCTTGCCTGCAAATCTCGTGAAATACCAACCATGGGTGCTCTATTGGCCTGAGGAGGACAAAGAAGTATGTTTTCCTTAGTTCTTTGCATAACAAGTTATTTTTATTATTTTTCTTTGATTTTTGTATCTTTAATCTCTCGCTGATTATGCCTTTTTATTAGATTGAGAGATTGAAGACCAACTATGAGAAGTTTAGGAAGCCTGATACTCGTTCAACTCTTCAATTACTCACAGATGAAGTAAGAAATATTTCTTTATAAGTCTTAACAATATATTATTGCCCCTATTTCTTATCTTTATCTGTGCTCGCAAGTAATTGAAGAATTAGACCAATGGAACCAAAAACCAAGGTGAAATATTCAAATGATCGCAAGGGGAAATCTAATACTCCTCCCAAAGGGAAGCCTAACGCTCCTCGCAATGAGGAATCTGATGATCCTCCCTTAAAGAGAAGAAAAACCCAACTCTCTTCTTCTTCAACTCCTCAACCCATTCCAGAAAATCTAAGTGTTGATTTTGATAAGGACAACAATGATGATGATAATGACATTCCTTTCATGAAAGATTCTTCTTCTTCTGAGTCTTCAATGGCTCAATTATCCAAGATTTTTGGCGATATTACTCATGGTATCGCTAATAATTATGGAGATAAAGTTCTTAATAATACATCCCAGGCTCTCGCCAAAGTCTGCGATGCTCCCATATTGGTAGATAATGATTCTCTCCAAGGAATCTCAAGATCGCTGACTCCCAGCCTCTTAAATTATATTGGTGCCTTGGTATGTTTTCATTTCTTCAACCTATTTATGTATTTATTCTATCGCCAAGTCTTAACTTATATTATTCTCTCACAGGTTGGAAGATCTTCCTTTGCCGTTGCCTCTGATTTAGAAAAAATGCGTGCATTCTCTCAACAGAAGAATGTTTCTCTTCGCCAAAAGAATGAAGAACTAAAATCTGAATTCACTAATATTCGCGAGAAGAATGAACAAATGGAAGCTGAACTTTCTAATCTTCGCGAGAAGAATAAAGAACTTGAGAACGATCTTTCTCAACAATCGCTCAAAGTATCCAATCTTGATACTGTTAACAAACAACTCTTAGTATGATAACCCTCTTCTTTTCCTTCATAATTTTACATTTCACTATTCTTTCTTACTTGATTTATCATTCTCACAGACGTTTATGGTCTCACTGATGAGGCTTTAACCATTCGCTCTTTTCCTGAACCAATAGACAATGATATTCTTCTAGAACTTCTGAATAATTCTTTAAATAACTCTGCCAATATTAATTCCCTTTCCATAAATGAACTTAGATCTAAGTTTCTCCTCTTAGAAATTGACTACATATCTTGTTTAGATATAACTCACAGACTCAAACAACTTTATCACAATTCCAAAGTTGAGATTAAAACTTTAAAGGACAAGAACAAAGATCTCTCAAAAGACAAAGACCGTATATCTAGACAAGGGGATGAAACCTTAGCAAATTTCTATAAGACTCGCGATAAGGAAGGTTTTATTGAAAGAGAAAACCAAATTCGTTCCCGTCTTCTTATAAATAATGATGTGGAGTTTTCTTGGACTACAAAAGTTCTTGAAAATGCCAGAACTAATTTAGGTGTAGATATCAGTCTTCATGTTGAACAAGCGGCTTTAATTAAAGACATTATTTCTGAAAGAGAAGGTTGTTAGTCATCCTTCCTTATTAATTTCTTGTTTGTATTGTTTTTCCTTGCAAAATTTTCAATTTGTTGTTATATACTTGCAGGAGCTGAAAAGAGATATTCTGAAAGGATAAAAGAACTTAAAGATGAGAAGAATCAACTCGCGAGCACCCTTTCCGCTCGCAATGAGAAGTATTCACGATTGAAAGAAAAGTTGAGGATTACTTCTGCGAATTTTAGTACTTCCCTTATTGAGGTTCGCAATAATTCCATTAAATTGGTCTACGATGATCATGACATTTCTCATTCTAAGTATCCTGATCTTGTTATTTCTGATAGCGAAGCTGAATAATTTAGCGAAGATGACGATGATAATAATGATAGTAATGAAGAAAAATCTGGAGAGGAAGAGAAGTCTGATGAAGATGAGGGTAATAATGATAACAATGAAGAAGAATCTGGCGATGAAAAGAAATCTGACGAAGAAAGTGATGGATCTAAATAATTCATTTTATTCTTCCTTGTAATTTTTGTACACTTATTTTCTGCTTCTCGTAATATTGCTGCGAGTTTCTCCAACTTGATGTGTAAATTTATTTTGCTTCTATATGTACAAATTAGAAAACAATTCTTTTTCTGCAACATAATCAATCAACATAATTATTACCCTTTAATTATCTGTATAAATGTATCTTTTAACAATATCTATGCAATTTTATCATATGATGGATGAATAATAATTTCATTATTCTATGCATTCCCATACTTGCCTCTATTATTCATCTGCAATATGAAAAAAATTGAATAGAGATTAGATATTAAATGTAAATTAAATTAAATTTGCCTCAATATCGGCGATGTTATCGCTAGAAATAATTGCATAACCTTATGATATATGCGTAAAATCGCAAATCTTATATATTCCGCGAGCATTATCGCAGTACTATTATGGTCTTATTATGCCTTCCTAATTAAAGGTCTTATTTTGCCACATTTTTTCTTTTTGCGACAAAATCGCAGGACGTCTTTACATTTGCATGTATTTATCCATTGATCTTGTCTTATCCATATTTTTTCAACATCTCTGCGACAATATGATAAGTATAAACTCTCTTGCAAAAATTAAACCTTATGACATAGCCGTCTTGCGATGAAATCGCAGGACGTCTTTACACTTTCATGTAAAAACCCATTGATCTCATCTTAACTTTTCTCTTTTGGCTTGTTGCCTCTGTATAATTTTCGTCATGCGAAAATATGACAGGACTAAATGTTCTTGCGATCATAAAGCCCCATGAAATTTCCGTCTTTAGACACTTATAATCTCCCTAATGGAGGGTGCCGCCCTTATCTTCCCCATGGTTGCCCCTTCAAGGAGGGAACATCTTCCATACAAGACTAGCTCCTCCCATCCATATTTGCCAACAACCAGTTATTTTAGCAACCTCTTGTCCTTTATACCTATATGGCTTATAGTTACAAGACTGCACCCTAGGTGGGGTTTTCTTCGGGCCGAGTGCATCATAGCCAAGACTTGCCAAGGATTGCCAGGGTAGTTTCGTACGCCCCGGGCACCCTTGACTCAACCGTGTACCTCGGCGCCTTGGTCATACTATGCACTCCTTAGAAGAGATCCTTAGTCGTCCAACCAGGGTATAACCTTATATAGTTGGAAATCCAAGGTCTCTCTCCTGGATAGGTTTTCTTTAACCCCAACATCTGCATGACTCAGGTTCCAGCAGCGGTATAACCTTATCCCTGAGTCAAGTAAAGAGATTCCCCCTCATATGACGTACTTTAGGTCTTACATTTTCCCCTTGCGAGATTGTACTTGTGAACTAAGGTGTACGCCATAAAGGTTTGTCCCATTCTTTTAATCTCTCCGAAATTTTAATCGCATTGCTCGCGAGTATTATAACTCTGATAAAATTTCTTTATTCTGAACTTCTCTTTTCTTGTACAATTTTTCAATTTTATCGCAAAATATGTTTTCAAAACATTTTCTTCAAACAATTCACCCATGAATTTCTTAAAATCCAACATTTTACCTTTTTACTTACTACTTTCTGGTTCTGCTTTTCTGTTACGTTTTGTTGCTTTTTCTTTATCCATGAGACGCTCACCATCAATTTCCTCCCGTCGCTTTATTGTATCAATCATCAATCTTTCACATCTCTGCCGTTTCTTGATGTTGTACTTCCAATTGCTATTCTTCTCAGTTCTTTCCTCGCAAGATTTTATATCAATATCATAACATTTCTTGCTTTATCCCCAATCTCCCTTAATGACTCCAACACCATTAGGATGAGGAAATTTAATACACTTATGAAAAGTAGATGCTACACCTAATATCCCATGTAGCCAAGGTCGACCAATCAGGGCATTATAAGGTGATTCAATGTCAACAACACATAACAAGATCTTGGAATTTATCCCCTTTAATGGAATCCGCATTGCAATTTCCCCTTTGGGTTTATTGGTTGTACCATTAAATCCATAAATTTTATATGTTGATGGTATCAAATCCTCATCTTTTCCACCCATGGTTCTATAAGTATGATAGAATAAGATGTCAACTGAACTCCCTGTATCTATTAAAACCCTGTTGATGGCCCATGAGTCTTCAGTTTCATCATCATTTTCTTCATCTTCTTCTACTAGCTTTGGATTTATCTCTAATCTTACCACCAATGGGTTATCATACTGCTCGCCAGGCTCTGGTACTTCTTGTGCGGTGAAAGATATAATTTGCTTTTGCCACTCCTCTAGAGGTGAGGCTCTCTCTATATTCATTATTTCTCTGCCATCTGTGCCCCTCGCGAAGACTCTGCTTAGAACATTATCATGGAAATCTTCGATAATCTTGTAATAATGTACAATGAAGTTACAAAAAAATTCTTTGCTTTAGCCCCAACTTCTATTACGAATGTTTCTGCTCCTTTTACAATATTCACCCTGCGAGTTTCTGGTGCTGGAGGTAACCGCTGAGATTTTGGATGTCCTACTAAAAAGTGGTTTAACTTTCTTTGGTCAATCATCCTTAAAATTATTCTCTTTACATTCTTGCAATCATTTACTGTGTGACCATGAAAGTGATGGTAAGGACAAAATTCTTGACCCCGATTATTGGGATGTGGCTCTTTTCCCATATTCCATGGTGATGGTATATTTTCCATCAAAATAATAGCCTCCCAAATCTTTTCTATACTAGCATTTAGAGGTGGCATCTTAATTTCTTCCCATATTATCTTCTGATTACCTTGCCCTCTAAAGTTATTTTGCCTCTGTCCACCATAGGTTTCTTGCGGATGATCAAGCCTTTGAATCTTACTATTTCCACCGCGATTGTAATAATTCTTCTCCCTCTCATACTCTTCTTGATCTCGACTTCCCATCGCTTCTAATTTATGTTGGTTATCACTCACCACTTTCTATTATTGTGCTTGCGAGGTGCTCGCCGCATTATTAATCATTTTAGGAAGTAAACTTCCGTTTGCCGCTACTGAGCTGGTATTTGCGATGGGATGGGATGTGATTCCATTTCATTTTGTTTCTCCTCCAAAGAAATGTATTATTCCTGTAGTTCTCGTAGCTCAGTCATTGTGATAGTATTTTTGTTTCTTAAAATTTGTTTGTACAGTAGGTTGGTTGCGAACATTGCATTAATAAAAGATAAGATAAGATATCTCTCGTCTACTCTTCCTTCCATCTCGCTGCATATTGTCTTCCATCTTATGGTTAAGTGCTTTAGACTCTCGCCAATCCTCTGTTTTAATCCAAATACATCTTCAATGCCTGGCCGCGATGAATTGCTTCTTATATATGCTCCTAGAAATGTAGCTTGCAAATGGTCAAAAGAAGTTATAGTATTTTTTGGCAATCCTTCGAACCATTTTAATGCCTCTCCAGTTAAGCTAAACGCAAAATACTTGCACAATACAGCATCATGATTCTCCTATTGAAGCATACATCTAACATAAGCTTTAACATGCTGGACAACACAAGTAGTTCCATCAAAGATACTGGTTAATGTTGGTAAATTGCATTTAGGAGGTATTCCTCTTAGCTGTACTTCTTGAGCGAAAGGGGTTCTCGCAGCTTCTTCAATAGCTTCATAAAGTTGTCTTCTACCTCCTTCTCTTCTGTTATTTATTATTCCCCTCATCTCTGCTAATTCTATTAAGATTTGCTCATTCGCCGTTGAACTTGGTTCTATCGGTCTTTTCAATGCAGCTTCCCTTCTCCTGCGTTCATGTACTTTTTGTATTACGAGATTTTGTGTATCTTCATCTACATCCACATTCCTTCTTCTGCGATCTTATGCTTCACCTTCTTCTTGCAATCACATCTGATTATACTGTCTATTTTCTTCTCTGCGAATTTCTTCATTTCTCTTCGTTGTCCTTCTATTCTCCTATGTATTCTATTATACTCTTCCTGAATATTATTATTATGGTGATTTTGCGTACGTCTCCTTTCTTGATTCTCATGGTTATTTTGTCGTATTTCCTCTTGGAATTCTTGTTCTTCTACTTCTGCTCTTAACCTTTCTCTCTCGCAAGATAGGCGTGCTTGTTCAGCATAATGCCTCTCAATTTCATCCTCAATTATTCTTCGATTTCTTTGAATATCTCTCCCATGTAATATTCTTCTACCTTCTTCTCGATTTTCTTCACCATTTTGATTATTTCCATCCTCTTGATTTCTATTATTGCGTCTATCTTCCATAGTTTCACCACGCGGATCATAGCGATCTTCAATTACCTCTTCTTCTCTATGACGTTGCTCTTCATTTGGATTTTATCTTTCTTCTCGAGTATTTTCTCTAGCATTTCTCATTGGGGAATTTTGTCTTGGCTCTTCTCTAAATGACCTTGAATTCGATCTAACAGTACTTTTTGATCTTCTACTTTGTAATCTCAAATTCTCTATTCTCAACTCATGATTTTGTCTTGCTAAATTTGCACGTTCTTCCGCATCTAATCTTCTTTCCTCCTATATTATTTGTCTTAGATCACCTACTGTTTCATTTTCACCTTCTCCATGAATTAATCCTTCAACCATTCCTTGATTTCTTTCTTCACCTCTTCCATCTCTTAATTGTTGATTTTCTGCTTCTTCCATTGAATCCGATCTCCAAGTATGCATACTCACCCTATCATAATCCACATTTCTATCATGTATTGGTGTTTGTTGATTTGGTTGTGGATTTTGATTTTCTCCTTCAGTCCTCGTTCTATTTCTTCTTGTTCTTATCCTTGAAGATTCTCCTAATTCATTTGTTTCTCCACCTGCAAGTCTTTTACTCCTCCTCACAGTTGTTGGTGGTTCTGATGTATTTCTTATTCTTCTTCCAGCCATTTCTTTAATTCTAACAATTTCTTCAAATCTTCAAGTTGTAATTAGAGATTTTTTAGCTTGATTCTCCTTGTTTCTAGCGCCAAAATGTAGTTGTAGGAAATCCTACACTACACCCTTGTTAAGAATTTGTAATAACCAACTCAAATTTGAAGATTAAAAATGACACTTTATTATTTGATTTTAAGAAATGTTTACAGGAAATGTAAGAGCTCAAGAATACAACTCTTTTCTTGAAGTTTCTCTCTCCTCAAGACTTTCTCAACTCTCAAAAATACATCATCCTTTTCTGGACATATTGGATCTCTATTTATAGGGTAGTTACATAATGGATGACAGCTAAACTTTCCTCTTATTTCGGATTTACTCTGCGATCTCATCGCAGCAATTATAATGTTCATTCTCGCAAGCTTTGTAACCATCGCGGGACAAACATGCTTTTCTCATGTTTTCTTCAATCGTCAGCTATTACGTCACTCATTTGACTGCTTTTGTGACACTCGCAAAGTGTAGTTGAAGAACTTGCGGTGATGCTCGCTGGGAAGTGTTGTTAATCTCGCAGAGGAGTGTTGTAGCGATATTCTGGTTCTACAGCCGTGCTAGCCTAGATACCAGCGAGCCTCATGAAGAACCTAGCCAAGGGATCCAAAGCGTATAGGGGTTGAAATTATGTCGTGAGGGGGGCAAGCTAACTCTACCTTCCTTATCAAATTTTGCAATATTGCGCCATCGGGGACTCGAACCTCGGACCTCCTGGAGTGCATCAACTTTTGGGGAACGGGGATCACCAACTGAGGTAGGTAACCTGTTTTTTTTTTATTATTATTATTTTATAGAAAGATGCCGCTACGGGCCTTTATTAACCAAAAAGAAGTTTTACACAGGAATATGGCATGGCTTTTTTTTAATTTTTTTTCCTTTTAAATAACGACTCTTCAAAGACAATAACGACACTAGATTAACGACCCTTCAAAGACAATAACTATTTTAAGGGTCATCATGGTCGTATTCATTACTATTATGACCCTTTAATTCATTTGTTCCATTGATGACTCTTGGAAGAAGATAACGACTCTTTTTTAGACAATAACAACACTTCAAACACAATAACGACTCTCACTAATGACTCTTTGAAGAAGATACCGATTTTTTTATATATAATAACGATTGTCCAATAACGGCACTTCAAAAATGACTCTTCGAAAAAGATGACTCTTTTTAGACAACAACGACTTTCCAATAACGACATTTCAAAGAAAATAACGACTTTTTAAAAGTCGTCATGTTCATAATTCAACTTCTTGAAGACCCTTTAAAAACGATAACGACCTTTAAACGACTCTACCATAACGACAATAACGACTCTACATTAACGACACTTCAATACCATGACGACTTTTCATGCAAATTCGGGCAAAAAAAATAAAATAACAAACTGCAAACAAAAAAATAAAATAAAATAAATAGTTAAAATGTAATTAAGTAAAATTAATAATAATTAAGTAAGACTATAATAATTAACTAAGACTAGTTTAGCCGTTACATAAAATATTTCGATAACGGGTTATTGAAATTAGGTTTGGGTGACCTTAATTTGTCGAGACCCCAAGTTAAGCCAGGATAAAATCCTACTCTTTCTGTTCTTTTAAAAATGGAAATGGATATTTCAATTTTAGCTATGATGTATTATATTATACTGAGTTACAAAGTTTTTAGGAGAAAATATGGGGGAAGAAGCCAATACAACTACATCTAGGTATGGTATATTGATTTGATATTGGAAGTGATGCGTCAAATATGAAGAAAATTTTATTGTGACTCGTAGAACTTAAAAATCTTTAAGAAGCGAAAGTTGAAACGGAACCGCAGTAAGATAAGTACTGGACTACTGGTCCCACATCTCTAGTAGACTCGATCAAAGATTCAAAGATAACAACGTGATGTAGGGAATCTTCAATGGAATGGAAAATGGAACTAAAAACAAATAAAAATGTGGACTATTAAGTGGAAACATCAAAGTGGGATTAAGTTAGTCACTGGTTGTGGTCTACTTCTGTTTCTCTCATAATTTTTACACTACTACATGCTGGTTTTGGTTTTCTCCCTTCTTAATAACGAAAGGGAACCAAGATTTTGTCTTGGGTTGGTGTATTTGCGTGAGCAGCTAGAGTTCACGGAATTTAAAACTCTGGGGACATCTGGAAGAAAATAATTCAACACCGTATTGCTCTCAATCTATATTCAATCCAAGGAATTTAAGATATTTAGGTTCGTTTTTTCTTTTATTAGGAGAGAGAATTTATTAGGGGATAAGAAGGGCATTTTCTCTGTCAAGTCGGCTTACAACAACCTCTGTCAAGATACAAGTCTGGTCATTTCGTTTCCTAGTTCTAAAGTTTGGTCGCGTGCATGGCCACATCGTGTAGGATTCTTTCTCTGGCAAGCATGCCTGAATAGATTACCAACCTTAAGTAATCTGCATCATAGAAACAATCTTCTCGATTCTCCTAATGTATGTTATCTCTGTGGTAGTGCTGAAGAAACCGAAGACCACCTGTTATTACTTTGTCCCATGACCTTAACTGTTTGGAAATATTTTACTGATCTTATTCATGGCAGCACTTTGCTTCATACTCTCAAGGATGTGATTGGGGGATGGAAGCAATTTTCTCTTTCTGCTCAAGGGAAACAGCTTTGGAAACGTCTCCCGGCTGCTATTCCGTGGGGATTATGGAAGGCCAGAAATTCTATTGCTTTTTCAGGAAAAACTTTCAAGCTTCAAGATGTCATTAGGGACATTAAAATAGACGTTTTTAACTGGTCTAAAAGTCTAGAATGCTTCAAGGGTATTAACACTGCAAATATAATTGTTGGATGGGCTCAATTTTTCTTAAACCCACACTAAGTTAGTTTGCCTGTAAGTTCTTGAGGGTTGTTCTTTTCTCTTCTTTTGGGTTTCAGTCTGTTTCTATGGCCTAGTTGGCTAACGGGTTTTGTATTCTTTCATTCTTTCAATATATTTCACTTCTTTGCCGAGCAAAAAAAAAAAAGGAGAGAGAATTTATTGAAAACATTTCACATCCATTTTTTGGAGGTTCTGGACCTTTTACTAAACTTAGTTGCTTGATCATCCATAATAATATAGTTTCTACATAAAAATTCAAACTTGACAAAATCATATCCTAGAGATAATTGTTTTACAGTCATCAAAGACTGTTCTATTATACCTGAATAACTGGTTATTATTTAGCATCACCAAAAAAAACACACTTTCTTCAGTCCTTTTTCTTTTCCCACGTAACTGTGTCCAATAAGGCTAGACTTTCAGCTTCCTATGCATTCCTCACTGTATGTGCTATGATTTTGCATCCAATGAAGGTACCTGCAATATTATTCATAGCCAATCCTATTCCCGACAAGTTAGTATTTATGTCAAAAGCAGCATCACTAAAAAAAAGAACACAATTATCTGGCAAATTACCTTTTTACTATAAAGAGATTTTTTCCTTCTATAGAATCAGGATTAGAATCAATTGCTTCCTGAGTGTCAACATTGCTCAAGTATGACTCAGTGTCATCGACCAGTTTAAGGGCTAATCAATCCATAGAATGATGATTCAAATATTTCCCCAGCATTTGTATTTCATATACTCAAGGCAATTAAAAAACATCACCATCCTTATCTTTCAAGTTGTTGTTAGAAATCCATTTAGTGACCTAATCTTGAAGACTGATGGTAGTATCACTATCATGTTCAATTAGATATGCATGAGGAGTTGGAGACCATATTGACTTAGCAAACAAGCAGTGAACAATAATATGTTCAGGGGTCTCAAGAAGAGCAGAGTTATACATGCTGAAGAGGAATCATGACCATTTACATACCTAGCAAGAACATATTTTGAAGGAAGTTCTCATGACACTTCCAAATAAAGAGCGGAACTTTAGGTAGAATGGGTAGTTTTCATAAGGACTTATAAAATGAATTACTACTTTGAGGATTATTCATGTAAGAAATTTGGCCAGAAATAATTTTGTAAGCTGACTTAACTGAGAATAAACCATTTTTAGTATGTGGCCAGATGAGTCTATCCATCCCTGTAAGGGGTATCCTAGATTCAAGAATATTCTTAATTAGCATTTTGAGGTGTGAAAAAAACTCTAACAAGTTCTGATATCCAGGTTTTAGTGTCTTCGTTAATGAATGCAGAAACAGTAAAATTTGGATTAGGATTAGAAACAAACATACGCTCACAAGCATTTGGTATGCACTTATATCTAAATACAGATATGTTCTTCCACTACACCATTTTAAGGTTTTAGCAACCCAGAGTAGCAACAGCACTAGCGTCATTGCAAAATTTTTGTTGCTAATTTCCGTTGCTAATATTTCGCAACGGCGGATTATTGTTGCTAATTTCGCAACCGCGAAATTTCAGTTGCGAATAGCAACCATTAGTTATTCACGCATGCGAAGTGTGCGTGTTATAGGGAACACTTTGACCTATTTTTACGCCCAAGTCAACGTTTGGTCAAGTCCTCTTCTTTTTGTTTCCGCCCCTTCAGCCTTATCCGCCTTTATGTTTCCTTCCTTAGAGATTTCACAGCCACTTTTTTTTTTTAATTCTCTTTCTTCTTCGAAACACAGCTCTGAAGAAACTTCAAACCCTTATAACCAGATCGATTACGTAAATACCATCAATCTCTTCTCTTCTTAAAACCCCATCTCAGATTCAAAATCAAACCCTAGTCTCTTCTTCAACCGACTTTTTCTTAATGAAGAGCACAAAGTCATTAGATTCGGATCCCCTTTCACAAAATTTATTGAACCACAGCAAACCTAGTTCGATCTGCAGGTAATTATCATTTTTTTCTATGTATATGTTGGTTTAGGTTTATATTTGCTAATGGATTTTAGTTGGAATTTTTATTGCAATTTGAAGCATCGATCTAAGATTTGGTACATCGGAAGAAGCAAAATTAATTCCTACTTCTGTTCAGCTAGATTCTTCTTCTCAAATCCACAGTAAGGTTGAATCTCAGAGAGTTGACTCAATTTCCGCTGGCGCTGTTAAAGACAAGGATGGTTCAGTTAATGAAACTGCAAAGATAGATGTTAATGACTACGCCTAGATAAATCAAATCAAAATCGGGAAGGTGGGTGAATCTGACCGAGAGTATTGCGCAAATTTTTGTGAGGAGAATGTCGGAAATATCGAATACTTGAAGGAGTTATTGTGTATTTTCTACAACAAATCAAACGTGAACATTGTTTTTCTCTTCACCTTGATGAGACTCGTTCGTTATTCGACAGAGGTAAGTGTATCCTTATTTCATTCAATTCTTATGAGAAATTGATTTCTCGATGGATTTCAAGTTTTGGGTACCAATTTGAATTCTGGTTTTTCCATGGGATTGCGCGTTTGTGTATAACTAATGCTCTTAATTTTAGATGAGAACAAAATGTTTGATAAAATGTCCGAGAGTGTTAAATTGAGTGGAGTTGGAGTTGAATTTTTCCTGAAGCTCAAAATGAGTAAGGTATTTGATAGAGGCAAAGAGTCAGATAGTATTAAGAAAGAGGTTCTCTAGTTCTGCTGGTAAATATGAATATGGTTTTTTTATATTTCCTTCTTGTGTGATTGTTCTTCTTAGTTCTGCATTTAAGTTACAAGTTCTTAGACCAAGGTACGAGTTCGAGTTGTTGCTTGAAGTGACTGTAGTTCTTTGTATGTGCCTTAAATGTGTCATCGATCTTGAAGGAACCTATATACTAGCAGATGAGTTATCTTTCCAACTGATTAGTGTCTGCAATTCAGCTGGTGCTGTGGGGTTCAATGATTTTTCTCTTCAAATTTTTTCGACATGTTTCTGGAAGAGGGGTAGTGCAGGTACACTCAGCTATATGAATTCTTTCACGAAGGGTGTTCGTCTTTGGGTTCTTCTCGGCTTTGCATTACTGAGGAAGAACAATAGAGATTCGGTTTGTAAGTTGTTTCCTAGTCATGTATACCTTCCTGCACTTCAGTTTCTAAATTCATTGAGTATTGGAATTGTTTATGCTGTTGCAATTGGCGTTGAATGGATTTTGGTTGCTAAAATTACAGAGAGCAATAAACTCTTGCTTCATTTATTGGCTATAGTGGTGAGTTTTTACAACACATATTTTGTCTTTCAATTAGAGCATATCGATTCCAACCTATCGTGGCAGTGCTTGCAATCATTCCTCTCACACCTAAAAATATTTCAATTAGAGCATATCGATCGTCTTTGATGGGAACCACATGTTCCTATTTATTTTCGTTGTATGTAGTCTACGGGTAAACATCCTAACAGAAAAATTTAATATGTTTACCAGTTTCAAGCTCTTCCTAATGTTAAATGTTGCCACTTATGTCTTGTTTCAAAAAACCTAGGGCATGGAATCTACAAGTTGTCCAATTGTGGTTGCAATCACTACTTGCAACCAAGGATTTCATTTACTTCATTTATCGCCTTTACTTTTGTCACTCCAACCTTAACATGAAATGTAAGTGTTCCTCCGACTTATTATCATAAATGTTAACTTCTTTTTCGAATTCACTTTGAATTCCTCGCTTCCTAATCCACCTACCACTTACACCCGTTAAATGCAGTTGCTTTAATACATGTGCTCTGCCGATCGCTTGAACATGTGGCGAAGTTCCTAAGGCACAATTTCAGTCACTCTTCCTTGTATAGGTAATTTTTTGCGAGCCAAGACGAATATTCCATCGGATGATGTCATGTGTTAGTTTTGGATCACACAATCATATAGGTCGTAGTCATTTTATGGAAGTTGTTAATTTCTTAGGCACCGGGAGTTGGGACAATCTTAGTAAAGTTGCAATTTATATCTTCGATATCTTTTTAGTTTATATCTCCTATATAGTTGCAATCGCTTGATTAACGCCGATTCGAGCTTCTCACGTATAAAGTAGAATTAGAAGCAAATAAGTCAACTGCCTCGTCCTTTATTTTATTTTTATTTCATTTAATATTTACCTTCCTTGGCGGAAAAACATGTGGTTTGTTCATCCTTGGTCTTGGTCTTGGAGACTTTGTATATACCCCAATAGTCCTACAGAGATAGATAGCCGGCGTCTCAATCCTTGCTTACTTTCTCCTTTTAATTTTTGTTTTAGGATTCTACATTGTCATAGTTTCATATTATGTATCTGCGATAAATATAGACAGATAGGCTTAGAAAGACTGGTTTTACTGAACAATGTGTCCCACTTGTCTGATAATGTGCAAACAAAAGTGCTTTTTCATGTCTAGTATTGAGTTGTTCAACAATTGCATCTTTAAACGTTAAACACCTGTCTTCGTACTTGAGTTCGAAGCGTAGCGGACCTTTTGTTGAATGAGTTATGCTCGAATTATTTTGTTTTGATAGGTGATAATGTAATCGCCTACATCTATTGTGTTTTCACCTCAATTTTTAGTCAAATCAATTAATTTAAAGTAGAACAGAAATATTTTGTCTTTCACTTTCTTCAATCATAACTGGAAGTGATACAATTAGCTTTGAAAGATACAAATGTGGCTAGTTGGTGGGTTATCTTACACCTTAGTTTCTATATTCCTTTCTGTATCAACCTACCAAGCATGAATATTTTGTATATTCCTTTATGTATCAACTTACTAAGCGCGAATATCTTGTACATTCCTTCCTGTGTCAACCTACTAAGCACAAACTGTTATCATTTTTTTTTTCAACGACCGACCTTCAAGTTTTTTTGTTCTTTTCTTCACGTCACCTATCTCCATATGCTTGTTTTGTCTTCTTTGGTTCCTTATGGTGATAGTTTTTTTCTCGAAAGCAGAAGTACTTGGATTAGGCTTGTCTCTGGGTGGAATCAAACACAACTACACTTGGTATACTTGACATCGCATGCAAAGATCGAGTTGGATTTCTTTTCATCATTTCACTATTCTCGTGAGTTTCCTAATGATATTCTCTTACTTATCTATTTCAATCTCTCAAACATGAACCTAAAGTTTGAAATTTGGATTCAAAGTGGCAACGCAACATTATACAAACCTTCATGTATTGGCGGGTTTGTTTCATTTCTTTTTGTGTTTGGTCAAATTGCTCCATAGTTTGTTTGATCTCCTGTTTCTTAGTTTGCAATATAAAAAATTTAAAAGGAGAAGAAAAAGTGTCAAGGTCAAGATGTGAGCGTTTAGGTACAAGATTTCTTATTCTAGCCTATATAACCACCACATAAGAAATGCCTACGTGCGCCGGGTCTTTCCTCATTCCAAGATGAAGATCCCTTCCCTAGTGTGATCATGTCTAGAATCTGATTTCTTGGTAGACTCGGTAGATATCATAAAGAAGTTGGAATTATCTCGTTAACTATATCGTCAAAATGGCAATGCTCAAAACATACTTGACAAGTGATCATGGTAATAAAGAAGTCTGGTATCTTGTGAGAGACTTTTTGATCAACTACATCACCATAAATGGAGATTTTGCGATTCTCTAATCTTACAGGTTGGTTGGTGGTTCAAATTATTTTTTGATTATGTCTCGTTGCTGCAAAGAAATGTGGTGGGGAGTCGCATATTTTCTCAAGGAGACTTCCTGTAAGTTTGTATTTCTTTCTCTAGTGCCAAATGGTTTCATGGGTCCTTGACGCAGGAATCAAATTATTCTTGCTTAATCTCGGGTTGTGCAGTATAACAAGTAGCATTGTTTTTACTTGGGTCTTCACTGCACTACCAGAAATACTTGGCTCTACAGTTTGCAGTAGTAATGAATGTTTTTACTTGGGTCTTCACTGCACTACCAGAAATATTTTATGTTAGTCACAACATACATAAGTTACTTGTGTACATTTGTATCAACTGAAGAATCCTTTATTTTATAATAAAATTATCTGGTGGTGATTCTCAACTACATTTGTATCTGTTTTGTATTTCCATTGTAGTTTGTATATATGTTTGGATGTTGAATATGGGGAACTGGGTAATTGCATGGGGAAATTTGGGGTAATGAATTTTGACTAGGTCAATAGAATGGGACTTGACCTTTTTTTTTGAGGTTGCAAAAGATTAGCAACATCAGGGCTCTGTTGCTAAATTAGAACCAGAGCCAATATAGTAGAACCAAACCAACAAATTCGATTATGGGTAGTGGTATTCCTGTAATCAGCAACATATTAGCAACAATAGCCTGTTGTTGCTAATAAAAATATTCGCAACGGCAACGGCTGTTGCGAATGTCCGTTGCTGACCAAGATTCGCAACGAAGCTTATGCCGTTGCTAAAAATTGCGACACCGTGTTTAGCAACAGCGAAGTCCCGTTGCGACCCCGTTTAGCAACAGCTATTGTATGTTGCTATATCGTTAAAATGGTGTAGTGTTCCCATATCTAACTGCCCAAAGGGATTTTTGTAAAATGAAATCAAGGCCACGTCATATACTCCTCCATGCCCAAGAACAGTCAACCTTTTTGGGGTTATGAAGGGGATGACAGTTTTTAAAATACTTACATCTAAGGATAACCACCCAAAGAGCATTAGGATTGTGAATCAAATTCCATGCGGTTTTAGATAAATGAGACAGATTAACAATGTTTAAGATTTCGAAAACCCAAACCTCCCTGGTATTTATGAGAACATATTCTTGGAAAAACTCTAAAGTAATGCCCCCAGGTCTAGACTTACCCCAGCAAAAGTCCCTTTGGAAGGACTCCATACTATTGATAATGTTATCAAAAATTGTAAAAGTGTTCATGTGATAAATATGAGAAGGCTTTAACACATGTTGAAACAGACTTATCTGCCTGATTAAAGTGCTTACCCTTTCATTTAGCCAATATTTTATCAAAATGATCAGTAAGATAATTAAATAAATTGATTCCAGACCTAATTATGAAGAGGGGAATGCCTAGGTATTTCTCATTTAAAGCGATCTTCTTAACATTTAAGTCTTTGATAAGAGAAACAACATGGTTAAGGTGAACATTACTAAAAAAACAACCGGATTTTAAGATTAATCACTTGACTAGAGGCAATGCTAAAGTCCTTGATCAAGCTCAATAAGTTATCTACTTCTACATGTGAAGCTTTTGCAAAAAAGAAGAAGAAAATCATCTGCCAAAAGTAGATGACTAATGCTTGGAGCATATTTACTTACCTTAAGACCATGAATAAGACTATTTTTCTCCTGCATGAATGAGATACCTAGATGAAGATTCCATGCAAACAATAAACATGTATGGAGACAAGGGATCTTCTTGTCTCATACCTCTTGATGATTTATAATATTTTCATGGAGATCCATTTAACATAATAGACATGATAGTGGTACTAATATATTAGTGTATTAAGTCGCACCATGTACTCCGAGAAAACAAAAGATTTAAGTATATCCTTAAGAAATGCCCATTCAACTCTGTCAAAGGCGTTAGACATATGAAGCTTAAGGCCCATGACACCCGATTTATCCTTTTTCCTTTTCCTTTTCCTTTTCATTGTGTGAACCAATTCATGAGCAATAATGACATTGTCTTGAATATACCTGTTATGGATATAATCATCCTCAAATGGACTAATCATTTTTCTTAATAAAGGTTTCATTTTATTTACACATTGATATGGGTCTGAATTTAGAAGGACTAGAAGGATTGTTTATTTTGGGGATTAAAGACAAAAAGTATGATTCATCTCTTTTAATAGGTGTTTGGATTCAAAGAAACTATTAGATATTTTCCATACATCATTTATTAAGAGATAAATAATTTCTTTATAGAACCCATTGGGAAACCATCGGGGCCTGGGGCGGTCCAGGGAGTCATTTGGTTGATAGTATCAATAATTTCCTTCTTAGTAATTAGTCTAAGAAGGTTCAAATTATCAACATCTGAAATGCATGGATCTATGAAATTGAGAAGTTCAACATTTCTATAAGGATCTGAAGTAGTCCATGTAGAACTGAAATGATTTACAAAAGGTTTTCAAGATCATCTTTATCACTAACTCTCTGACGATTATCCAATTTAAGAGCATTAATGTGATTAATGTGTCCTTCCTCCTATTGGCATAATTATGGTAAAAACTAGTATTTCTATCAAAGGATTTAAACAACTCTTATCTAGATTTCTGAGCATAAAAGTCCACTTGTACTTCTTTCTAGTGTTCTAGATCAAACTCTACTTGTTCAATCATTTCCACATTACTTGTAGAATATGGAAGATTATTCATATCATTGAGTTGGTTATTGAGAGTTCTAAAATTATGATCTATGCTACCAAAGTGTTGGATATTCCAAACTTTTAGAACATGTTTGACAAACCTAAGTTTGTTTTCTAATTGATATGGAGAGGAACCTATGACATCTCTAGAGTAAGCATTAATGATTACTTCCCTAACAGATGGGTCTCTATTCCAACATTTGAGGTATATGTACGTAGGGCTTACTACTTTGTTTGTTTAATTCAACAAAATTATGGGGAAAATGCTCATTTCTTAAGGAACATTTATTATTCATGAAGAAGCAAAAATAATAAAATTATATGGGATAAATGGATTCCATATTATACCATCATCATTCCATATTACATCTATACAAATTTGGCATCTTCGCAGTTTATGGCTCTTTATGGAACACCCCATGTTTTTAGCATGGCACATGCTCAAAGATGCGCCATGTCCTAAGATGAAACTTCATCCAAAGATTTTGTTGCGTAGTAAAAGGAACATTGACCTAGGCCAATACGCTGCAAAAAAATGGCACATTGGTCAAGGCCAATATGGCACCAAGAGAGTGTAAGATGTAAGCTATATTGGCCAAAAGCCAATCTCGCATCAAAGGATGTATTAGGCCAGTTGGGTAGATGGTCTTGAGAAAATTTAGTGCTAACATATCACAATACCATATCATTGTCCTAGGGCCAATATTGTATCACTATGTTGCATCAGGCCACAACAGGTTGCCCTAGCCAATGTGCAGCCATCACTGCTGGACATTGGTGTGGCCTATGGGACAAAGCCATAAATACAGCCATCACGGCTCTTCACTGGACCTGGCTCAACAAATGTTCATCCATCATGACCGAACATTGGACTATCCTGTGAGCCAGAACTGAATGTACAACCATCACGGTCGTACATTGCATTTTCCCAGGGTAGTCATGTGCGGCCATCATAGCCTTGGGAGTTGATGAATGATTTTTTATCCCCTAATCTAAGTTTTAAAAATGTCAAGTTAACATATATAGGGAGGGGTAGTTGGTTAAAGGTGCATATGCATACCATGAACCAAGTAAGCTTCATATCTTAGCCGGAAGAATATTAGGCCTCATTTAGAGCTGCGTAGCCTTTCCAATGGAGAGTATTAAGCATGGGTATCACTATGCCATGCCAAGGACCAAATATGCATCACTTGGATGCATTTTGACGGAACAGCTTATACGGACTAGGCCATTACCATTATTTCTTGGCTATGGCCTTGCAAACAAGTTGGCTTAAGATTTTGTCCCTTCGGGTATGACCTATGGTATGTGCTTGATACCTTTAGAGTAGGGAAGGGTACATCGGTATCCGCAATGAGTTGCAGCATTTCTAATCCAGTACTTTCTCGGTCATATCATCTAATTTAGAGGTGATTGCGGAATTTTGGCCTCTCATATCATCTGGCTCGGCAGTTCGATGTAAGAGATGATTGTGGCCAAACTTGATGAGGAAAGTTGAATTCCATTCCTTGAATGCTCATACTTCTTATCAAGGCGTTCGACTTAGGCATGTCCTAATGGATCATTGGGCATGGCCTCGAAAGTAAGCTACATCGATGTACATGTTAGCGGATCTTGCATAAGCCTAAGAAAAGTACGTCACGAGGCCTGCAATGGACTATGCATAAGTTCAAGGCATGCCTTATGCCTGGAAAAAACTCGGAAGCCAGAGATGCATGTAAGGTGCATCAGCCATAGCCTTCAAGGTTTTAAACCTCTTTGCAGAACAAGGGTAAGTTGGAACGGTGTGGGAGCTAAGTTAGATGAATCATGCTCCATGAACATGCTTGCAAGGGCAAAAGGACGTGCGTTTTCCTAGATTTAAGGCCCGAATTTTAGCTTCATCATGGCGCATCGGAGGAGTTATGTAATTTTCTGGTCCGTCACAATTTCTCTTTGCGATTTACTTGTAATTGATATCTTCATTTGTATTAGGATTCATCTTATATTTTGATGTATTTGTGATTTTTGTAATCAATCATGTAGTCACTATTTTGTTTTTAATATATTTAAATATAAACGATACAAATATGCGTGTTTAACCCTAAATGAAAAGGCCGACTGGGTTATATCGTTTTGCTGAGTTATTTGAGGGATTTATTTAAATATTTGTATGCTTTTTTAAGCCAAAAATTTGTAAAAAAAAATAAAAATATAGAAACAGGATGACATAAAACCAAAAATTTTGAAGGGAAAAAAACATTGTAAAATCGAAAAAAATTACATCAATAAGCTCATCCAAAACATTTCTTTTTAAAATTCTTTTCAGGAGCTTTTAAATATATTTCTCGGTTTTATCTAGCATTTTCTTCTTGAAACCACGTGAAAAAGAATAAGTAGTATCTTCTACTACCATGTATTCCCAATATCGGTGATGATGAAAATATTGGATAATTATCATATTTATTATCATCGGGATAAATGGCTAGCCTACTGAATCAATTAAATGGAACAATTAATTGGGGGATATGGATTTTAATTGGGGGATATCACTAGAGGAAAAAATAGGGATCCGAATATCCTAGCTGGGTTACCCCTTATGTAATTAATTTATTATTTCCTAATCTAACCCTCCCTAATTAGGATTAGTTACTAATTAAGATTAGTAAAATTTTAATGATTTGGGGGATATATTTAGTGTTTTTGAGTTTATTTGAATTTTTTGTGGGTAGAAGGAGGGGAAAAAATTTAGAGTAGAATTTGTTTTTTTTTGAAAATGGAAGATGAATTTGAAGAGAGACTTGCAGCTGCTGAATCCTTGGCTCAACTACAACAACAATCATATCTTCAATCTTCAGTTAATGATAACACCTCCCAATTGGAGTTATATGATGAACCAACACCCTTGGATCACGATTTTCGTGACCATGAGGAGTTATGTGAAGAACCAACTCAAGAAAGTAAACATGTTCAACATACAAGCATCCCCAACACACAGGTAATGCTTCAAAGAGGTCGAAAATTTGTTTTTTTTTTTCGAAACCGCCATTTCTGTCCGAAAAAGCAGAAAACCGGCATGCGCGTTATATGAATACCATGCCGGAACCTCTATAACCGGCATTGTATTCATACAAATTTGAATGCCGGTTTAAAATATCCCCAAGTTCAAGAACATACCGGCGTACCATTAAAACCAAGATTGTATGCCGGTTTGAATTTTTACTTTTTACCAACCACCGAATATTATATGGAATACTCAAACCGGCACTGACCGTACATGACACACCATGCCGGTTTGTGATACCAGCATAGATCCTTGCATGTCGATGGTGCCGGTTTAATAGGAAAAACATACATAAACAAATTATATTTTGAACTTAAAAACCGACATTCCTTTTTTTTGATCTATGTATGCCGGTACGATATCCCGGCATAATAACTAAATTTGTAAAAATGCCGGTTTTAATACTGGCATAGAATGACAATTACCTTGTATGCCGTTTTTGAAAACCGGCACTTTAATTTACTTATCGACACTGCCGGTTTTAACTAATCCAATTTTATTTTCATTTAGATAATTCTGTACATCGATCAACCAAACTCCAAACCGCTCCATCGGGATACGTCGGAACACTATAAAATACCTCGGGTATGTTACCAAACAAGTCTTCCACCTAGTTTTTACAATTTAATGTTGGGATTTGCTTGTAATCTCTCATTATTATGTAGGGAATAAAAGATGAAAAGGAAGTAATTGCTTGGGCAAAAGAGACGGCTCTTAAGAACATGTGTGTCTTAGTGAGGAATAGTCAACATTCAGATGTTCGTTTTGAGATGGTTTGTGAGAGAAGCGGAAAATACAAGGAGAATATCCAAAAGAGAAAGGGTTATGTATATGAAAAGAAGACTAAGAGGGTATACAAAACAGTTACGAGAAAGGATGAGTGCCCCTTTAAGCTTGTATTCTATCTAAGAGGAGAAAGTAAAGAAGAAAAAGAATGGGAATGTAAGGTGTGGTTTGGCCGTCACAACCACCCCGATCCGAAAGATTTTGAAGGTCACTCCCTAGTTGCGAAGCTAAAACCTTATCAATTCGAGGATGTCAAGATGATGACAAAAGCATGTATCAAACCAAGAGTGATTCTCCGAACCTTCAAGGCAAAGGATAAGATGAACGTTTCTTCACTAAGTACAATTTATAGCGCACAAGCAACTATTAAAAGGTTGGAATGGGAAGGGAGGAATGTTATGCAAGAATTTGAGAAGATAGTTTGGGATCACAACTACATGCGTATCATTAAAAGAGGTACGGACGAGAAGCCGCTTCAAATATTCATTTCGCATCCTTTGCTTTCACAATTGGCTCATACGTGTTGTGATGTTCTTATGATGGACTGCATGTACAAGACAAACAAATACAACATGTCGTTGTTCAACATCGTGGGGCACACATCGGACAAGGTAACATTCACATTGGCTTGGTGTTTAATGGAAAACGAGAGGGATTACAATTATCATTGGGCATTGCGACAATTGAAATTATTTTTCCCGGAAAATCGTGGTCCGAAGGTCATCATAACCGATCAATTTGACGCACTAATGAATGCCATATCCGACGTATTTCCGGATGCACAAAATTTCCTATGTACATTTCATATAGGTGAAAATGTGAAAAAACATTGTCATGCTTTGTTTGAACCCTCTAAGGCTGATATTAAAAAAATAATGGTTGGTCAACTTGATGAAGATGTTCGTAATGAGAAACTATCACCCGAAGAAGAAGAATATGAAAGAGGAAAGATTAAAGAGCGAGTCGACAAAGAACACGATGAAAACCATAAAAGGTGGTTGGAATTTCTAAAGGATTGGGAGAAAGTTTATTGGTCTCTTACCGAGGACATGTATGAAAAGAGATTGAAAATGTTTATTGCCATCTATAACGAAGTGTATCCAAGTGCCGTTTCATATTGTCGGGATAAATTGTTGGATAAGTACAAGGAAAAATTTGTGAGTGCGTGGACAAATCGTTATAGACATTACGGGAATGAAGCAACTAGTATAGCGGAGTCCTCACATGGGAGATTTAAAGATCTCATCCAGTCCGTCCTGGGAAACGTGGTTACGGTCACCGAGGCAATGGAACAAAACTTTAAGGCCGATATTGATAGGATCAAGAAGGGTTTTGAGAAAAGCTCCATGGATAGGATGACTCCATTTCTTAAACATACTAAGTTTCTCCAAGGAATAGAGTTTAACGTCTCTCGGTGGGCAATAAAACATATGATGAGACAAATGCAATATGAAAAAAATTATGGAAAACCGGGTGATGTGTGTATTTGTCCCGACATGTCTTCTTTGGGGCTTCCGTGTCGACATATGCTTGTGAAGTATGAAGAAGTGATACCTATTGGTGTTATTGATCCTTTTTGGAAGCAATTATCTTTCGACCTTCCCCCTACCGAAGTTCTCGGACAATCACCATGGGATACAAAGGAGGCCCAAGAATTTTTTGGAGCTTACTCACGTGGCAACTCGGCTACCCGACAAGTATTGTTGAGTCAACTAAGACTAATTACACGGCCATGGATAGCACAGAGTGAAGAGCCAACAAAGGGAGATCCGCCGGGTAGACCACAAACTAAAATTCCAAGGAAAAAACAAAGAAAAGAATTCAAAGAAATGACTCGCCGTGAAGAGGAACTTGCGGCAACAAAAAAACGAGATCTATGTGCAAGTGAGATTTCAGAAGCAAGATTCGCGGAAACTCCCGGTCCAAATAAAAGGGATAGGCCGAGGAAGGAACCGATATCAAGCCAACAACAATCGACGAGTTCTGAGGCTACACCAATAGTCGATGTATCCTAGGTTCAAAGGAAGAGGGGAAGGCCGCCGAAGGTACCAACATTAAGCTACGAAGGACAACAAGGTCAACATTCCGAACCTACACCAATAGTCGATGTATCCGAGGTTCAAAGGAAACGGGGAAGGCCGCCGAAGGTACCAACATTAAGCTACGAAGGCCAACAAGGTCAACATTCCGAACCTACACCAATAGTCGATGTATCCGAGGTTCAAAGGAAGAGGGGAAGGCCGCCGAAGGTACCAACATTAAGCTACGAAGGACAACAAGGTCAACATTCCGAACCTACATCAATAGTCGATGTATCCGAGGTTCAAAGGAAGAGGGGAAGGCCGCCGAAGGTACCAACATTAAGCTACGACGGACAACAAGGTCAACATTCCGAACCTACACCAATAGTCGATGTATCCGAGGTTCAAAGGAAGAGGGGAAGGCCGCCGAAGGTACCAACATTAAGCTACGAAGGACAACAAGGTCAACATTCCGAACCTTTAACTTTGTGTTTTCCCTTGCCCTTGCCTTGTGTTGGTTGTTGACTAGTCTCAACAACTTCGGTTTGGATTGCTAATTAACTTGGGGGAACCTCATCATCTTTATCCTCACTGTCCCCTTCATCATTCTCATCGTTCACAAATGTACCTTCACGGATTCTAAGTGCATTACGTTCACCACCACTCTCCCAATATAACCCTCTTGTTTGAAACCCCAAACGCTTCTTGCGACCCGCATCTATCCCCCGGGGAGGCAGGGACTGGGGAGTATCAAGACCGTCCTTTCTCCTTTTTTTAGTGAGAATAGGACCTTTATTTTTCCTCGATACTTTGGCTTTTGACCTATAACATAAAAAAACGAAAAAAACATAAGAAAAGTCATCACAGTTTGTAAACCGGCATTGAAATTCTTAAAACAACTAATGCTGGTAACATGTACCGGCATATATGTTCAAATATCGAGCATGCCGGTTTTTGAGTTTTTCTTACTGAATGTTTCAAGTGTCAAACCGGCATACACGAATTGAACTACCTGATGCCGGTATTTCAAAACCGGCAATGACGAAACCTAAATATAATGCCGGTAAAAAAAAACATATTCCTGTGTGTTTTTAGTTGACTACCGGAATAGCCTTCAACCCAATTCGAATGCCGGTCCTAAAATCTAATTTTCGGGAACTCAAGCCGGTTTGGTGTTCAACTACTATCGTATGCCGGTATTGATATTTCAGGTTCAGGAAGTTAAACCGGCATTGTATTCGACCAAAAGGCTATGCCGGTTTCTAAACCGGCTTGGTGTTCAAACTAAGATTGAATGCCGGTTTTCTCTGCAACTCCACAGTTTCACCAATTTTGGAGATTCTAACCTAAACCCATGGCTAAAAATCGATTAAAACAATCATAAATGAGCTAAAAAAACACTTACCTTCTCAGAGAAGCCATGATTGGTTGATCATCCGAGTTGGATGCTTCTTCCTCTTCTAGTTCTTGAGCAATGTTCTCGATTCGTTGCTCATGTGTTTGTTGAGCAATCGATTTAGTGTTCCGTTTTGCTTTTGATTTCTTTCGTGGAGGCATGGTTATGGTAGGTTAGTCAACGAAGAAATTTTTGATTCAACGATTAATCGTCGATGAAGAATGAACGATGAGGAAGACGATGAAGAAAAAAAAAATTCTAAACCTAACCCTATGCCGGTACAAATTGAATTGGGGGATATATGAATTTGGTATTTAGATTTTATTGTTTTAGGGAAAGGGCATTACAGTAATTTCATAATGTTTTTTAATTAATGAAGGGATATTCTGGTATTTTCGCACCCAAAAGACACCCCTTATCAGCCACAAATGGTTGGGGGAAGTAATTCATATCCCCCAATTAAAATCCATATCCCCCAATTAATAGTTCATTAAATGGTGTCTAAACTTCCCTACATTAATAAAAAACTAATATGATAACGGTCAACTAATATCCAAATCAATTAAATGCTCATATGTTTAGACAGATTTCCTGCTAGTATGAAGCAACTAATTAATTGAATCTAGTGATATATTCATCGATTGAATTCCTACAAAAATGCACTAATTAAACCCTAATATTCACTTACTCAAATTCAAGGCTTTTCTCAGCTGAATTCTATGGAATAGTAATGGATATTCTCCTTTGGGGCATAAGGGGCACCCCCAAGTAAGCCCTGAGGAAAAGACACGAGTATATTTATAAATAGTGCTCAAAGGAGTATCCGACCATCCGGCCATCCCGCCTATTTTGGCCGGTCCCCCCTCTTTTCCCCTTTATTTTATTATTATTAAAATATTACTAGGAAAGGATGCCTCAAGGGGATATTATTGAAAAGCAAACAAAGTCAATTTTTACTTTTATTATTATCTCTTTATAAAACAAATAATTTTTTATTATTAGATAAAGAGTATTACATTAACTAGTTGGAAGCCTAACAAGATAAGCTCCAACAACATACTACTACATTAATTGAACAGGTTGTTGTGCTAGCCTACCACCGAGCCTCATGGGTGACCTAGCCAAGGGAGCCGAAGAGGATGGTGGGGATGAGATTGTGTCACAAGGGGGGCAAGCTAACTGTACCTTCCATGTATATTCCTTCAATATTACGTCATTGGGGGATCGAACTTGAGACCTCATGGAGCGCATGAAACTTTGTAAAACGAGGATGACCAGCTGAGCTAGGTGCCCGTTCGAGGACTTCCTCCTCCTCCTCCTCCTCCTCCTCCTCCTTATTATTATTATTATTATTATATTATTGGATACATATTATTACATGAAACTAGTTGGAAGACTAACAAGCTAGGCTCCAACGACATACTACTACATTAATTGAACAGGTTGCTGTGCTACCCTACCAGCGAGCCTCATGGGTAACCTTGCCAAGGGGAGCCGAAGCGGGAAGGGGGTCGAGATTGTGTCACAAGGGGGGCAAACTAACACTACCTTCCATGTTAATTCCTGCAATATTACGCCATTGGGGACTTGAACCTGGGACCTCCTGGAACGCATGAAACTTCGGGGAACGGGGATGACCAGCTGAGCTAGGGACCGTTCTTCTTTTTCTTCTTATTATTATTATTATTAAATATTATTATGAAAAGGACGCCGCAAGGCTTTTATTATAACTCAATATCGAAGTCAACGTTACAGGAGATGGTGGGCAACCTAGCAACAAGCTGGGCGCCGACACCTTTTTGGATAACGATCCCTAACCTATGAAAAAGGGAATTGCCCATTTTGAAATTGGCATCATGATGAGCCATGCAATTCCTAATTCGCTTCAAAAAAATTACAAAATCCGAACCAAGTTCGCCAAAGGTGGAAAAGGCCAGTACCCCAAACCCATAGCCGAGTGAATAACAAACACTCAAGTATTTGTTGTTCTTGCGGGTAACAGCAGCAGAAATGGCATGACCAGGAATGAAGTTGCGAGTACGAGCACTAGTGAAAGGGGAAACTCCAGTAACATCAAGGCAAACAACCCTTCCATATTCCCAATTATAAGCCATGATATCAGCTAGGCGAAAATCCTTGCCATTGATGACGCCTAAAGAAACATCTTTTCTAGCTACCACCCCTGCACGATGACACATATCTGCTAAAATATCCTTCACCAAATCATGTCTGAATTTGAGCCCGACCTCGCTTGCGCAATGGACGGCATGGTCACCGAAGGTATCCATAAACCTGCCGCAACACGAGCACTTACTACCCTCGGAAAAAAGAGGTATTTCCAAGCGGTACTGAAGCACAGAGCTAAACTGCCTAGGCCCAACAGCCTGTCCAAGCCCAGGAATCGGGACTACCTTAAGGAAGTCCATAGCATGGACGGATCTGTTACACTGCCAAACTGCAACCTCACGTGAAGAAAGAGCAAAGATGGAGGGTACCTGATCGCGAACTTCACCAAAATAAATAGCCACCAAAGACTTCATATAAAGGGGGGTGGTATCATTAATGTTGAAATCCGTAGAGGTAATCCCACAGGCTTGCTTAAAAAATTGTAAGGCGCTGAGAAATTCAGGACTGGGGACTGTGGTAGCAGGAATCTTCAAAATAGACTGCTGCAAATGTCGGGTCTGCACCTGAGAAGCTAGGTAGCAGTACTTCATTGTATCTGACATCGTAAGAATACCAAATCCCCCATCCTTGATGGGAAGTGTATCCAATCGCTATTGGACCTCCCCGAAGCCGGCACCATCTCCAACCACCAGGCGACGGAGATACTGCAAGAGATATTCATCAAAACGTTCAGCTGCAGGTGCTAACGCCTTCGGGCATGTGGTACGCAAGGCAAAATACAACCTCGATACCCCGGTACAACTACGCAAGAGCAGGAGTTCGCATTGGGGATCATGCAGCTCTTGGATTTTTTCCATAAGCTGTACTGTCTTATCAATTCTGTGTGTCACAGTACTGCAGCAAAAATCCGAATTTAAACTCACCGGCCCACCAAGCAACCTCACACCATCCTTGGGCTTTCCAATATTCAACGGAAAAGTACCCACAACATCTCGTCTCAAATCATACGAAGGCCAAAATAATTCGGTCTTTGAAATATTAAGATGTAACCCGTAGCTTGGTCCATCTTCCTGAAGAATTTTAAGAGCCTTGGATACCTCCATCGTGTCACCTGCTATGGTGTCATCGTCTAGATACCAAGCATGGAAATCTAGACTACAATTGGAAGCAATCTTCTCCACGAGTGGGTGTAGAGCTAAGGCAAACAACAGGGGACCAAGGGGGTCGCCCTGCTGTACCCCTTGCGTAGAGGATAGGATGTGATCGCGATAATATAACCTGGCAGGGTGGGTATAGCAGAATTCAACCCAATATGCAATACCAGGGCATCGATCTCGTACCTCTCTAATGATAGCAGACCGGTCAACGAGATTAAAGGCGTTAGAAAAATTGATCAACAACATGGATTTTGTGGCGTCCGAACCACATAACTCGAGAAGTTTGTTGTCCGAGTGCAAAATGCCTTCCCCTCCCCCCGGAACACCTACACCAAACTGGAAGTTGCCAAGATAATTATTCAAGTTTTTACAGACAGAGTTGGCAGCCATTTTGGAGCACAAACTGCGCCAAATGGTACCCACTGCGATGGGTCTCAAACCACCACCAGTCTTGAGCAACAGCGTCAAAGGGGCGCTATCAACGAAATCACCAAGAACATAGGGGCATTTGCCTGCAAGCCAGAGATTAACGACGCCAGTAATCGACTGCAGCACGTCCTCCGCAATAGAAGCGCTAGCTCCACTTAAAGCATCAAGGAGATGTTGAGCTCTGAGGCCGTCCCTACCACAGGACGTACCCTTAGGAAAGCTCTTGAGAGCGGCTAAGACGTCCTTAGCATTCACAGTCATGGAAGGAGACGAAATGTCCTATGCGGGAATGACAGGAGGCCGAGCTAGGGGGTGTTTTTGTTGGAGTTCATGCAAAGTGTCTGGAGTCGGAGGAGCAACACCACTAGATGAAAGGATACGTATGGCAGTGGTGTAGTGACCATAACTCAGCTTCTTCTTGCAGGCCGCTAAAATATGTTTGCTAGTTTTCTTCTTGCCTGGAGCCTGTTTTTTTGAAGGTTGCTTAGTCAGGTCAAGCAACTGTTGAACTAGAGTGAGACAGCCAGAAGGCTCACTCCAAGTCATTAGTACTTTGTTGATCGCTGCTGTTTGTAGCTTCTTCCAATTCCCAGAGCGCTCCTCACTCGAGTTTTGTGGTTCATACAGGTTTAAGGTGCAAAGCGACATCAACATAAGACGTATCCAGGCTGCAATGCATGTTGGTTTTGCAATAACAAAATCCAAAGCCGATTTCAGCGTATGTGAAAAAGACAGTCTGCAATGGGTTGGGATGCTAACCATAGTTGGAATCTGTCTCTGTAGCATTTGGTTGAGTATGTCCACAGTAATCCCTGTACCACCATCATTGACATCATTGACTGGTTCACTTGGTGCTGAACTATCATCTGCAGCTGGGAACACATGATGAGGCTTTTCCACGCCAAAAATCAGGAAATCTGCACCAACACCGTTGAATGGCCCTAGTATGACGTCTGCAATATGTGCTTTCGATTTACAAGCCATCTTCCATGTATGAGTGGTCATGCATCTGGTGCACAACCACCACTGCGCGTCTTGTAGAAAACCTTCCCATGAAGCAAAGCAATGTGCATCGTGCTGAATCCTCTCCCTGCAGATTTGTTTGGCACTTTCAGAAGGAAAGTGCTGATCTTTAAGGTGCCTAATCCATCCACTTTTGGAATAACCTAGTCCACCAGTACCACCCTGACAACCATCAAACGAAGCAAAGGGACAAGGTATCTTGTCCACCTGTGACGATGAAGAATCCATAGAGGATTGGGAAGATTGGGAACCCAGGTCGGCATTGCATTTAGAAGCAGCTGAGGATCGTAATCGGGGATTTGGCATAGATTATTCCAAATGGAATAGAGTTTGTAAAAACCCTAAAACAAGCAATACGAAAAACCCTGGAAAGTGGTAGCATCAAAATGCAGCAAATAATAAACCGTGAGGAGAAAGGGGGATGCGAGTTTGGAATCACGGACGATGAAGTGGGATGATTCTAGTTTTCAATCACCGGAAAAACCCATCGCCGATCGCCGGAGCTTCTCTCTCCTAAGGGTTTATTATTATTATTATTATTATTATTATTATAGGGTTTCCTCTTTCAAGGACTTCCTCTTTTGATCAAAACTCATGATTCCCATATTTTGTCAAATATTTCTTCATGGACCATATGGTTAGGAACAATGTAGTCAATTTCGCTGGTACCGGCCGAAATATCGGCGGAATTTCGTGTACCGGTATTAGAGCGAAACGAAAACATAAATATCACGATATGGTATTTAACCGATAATATCGGCCGATATATACAAAATGATACAGTCCGGTTTTCCAGATATATGACAGTTTTGGAATTTTTTGTGAATGTCAAGGAAATTTAGGAATTTTAAATGAAGGGAAGGATAAAATTCCTAAATCTCATCGAAATTTTTGGCAGAAAAATCTTCAGAAACCCTTCTTGGAAGCCGATTTTTTTTTCTTCTTAATGTCAATGGCGAGATCTAATTGATGGTCGATCTGTTAACAAGAGGTTAGGGTTTTGATTGTTGATTTCTTCTTTTTGATGTGATTTGTATCTAATTATTCTTTGATGAATTATTTGTTAAATCTTGACATATTTTTACTTTAGATTTCCTTCTCTATGGTTTGATTTTGTTCCTTTACACTGGGCATCACACACTGCAGTAGCAGGTTTTCTTTTCACTCAGGATTTAGGATTATTGTGACATCCTTTTACTGCCTTATGTTATTGATAGTCACTTTCTAGCACATTTTGACTAAGATTTAACTTTTCCATCCTTTAGGAGTATATCATGTAGGCTGGTAGCTCACTTGGAGGTGGTTTAGCAAGTCCCTGTTTGGGTACTACAAATTCTTTTAGTGGTTTTTGCTTTGCATCATGAGATTTAGATAAATATATATTGCTTGTCCAATCCTATGTTCTTATTATTCAAGAGTGTGATATTGTTCCCTGATTTCGGATTAGTTTGGGCATCTCAAGTAACCATTTTGCTTCCTTAAAAATCAGAGCTTGGTCCATCCTTTAGGAATCATCATAAATTTTGGTGAAGTGATAATGTTGCATAACTTGGAACTTCATTACAAGATTCATTTGTCTTTTCCGGTTTTTTCATCTTCTCATCATAATAATATTGTAGGATGGTTTATTGAATCAAAATTTCTCTGATAAATTTTGGTGAAGTGATAATTTGCAGGATATTTTTGGTGAAAAATGTATGCCAGTTGTTGGTAAAGGTGCTTGCAGCTCTCAACCCAAATCTACTTATCCAACTGACTCTAAATATGATGGATATGATACTGATGACTTGATGTTGGACTCTAATTATTGGAGATGATGAAGCTATGGAAGATTATGATATCTAGATGAATCAAATTATTTTGATTAAAAATATAATGTCCCTGTTTAATTTTCATTCTTGATAGTGAACTTTAAAGTTGTGAAGTTGCTCCCCTTTTTCCAATTTGAACTTCGTATGGCGGCTCTTATGTTTTGAATTAACTTGATTGTTTTTCTAAAATTGATGCATTTTAATGTTGTCTAAGTTTGTGTGAAACAATATAAATTTAGAACCGATATTGCACCGATATTTGAAACCGAGATCTCCTCGATACAATGTTGTACCAGTGTGCCGGTCCTCGGCCGAGACAAACCGGTATCCAATATTAACTACATTGGTTAGGAAAGTAAGTGGTCATGCAACCATTATGACTTTCTACCATAAAAATATGATTATTATAATATTTCTAACAGTTGGTCTTTCAAGCAAAATTAAAAGTTTAAGTCAAACTAAAATTCTTCGTAAAAAGATGAATAATGCTCGATGGAACATTAAAAAATACCAAAGTTCTAAGATTGGTCCGCGAACAACATATTGACACGAACATGCGGCCGATCCCACCTCCATCATTGATTAATGACCTAATTAATCTTATGGAGTTCATATTTGGTTCAAACTCTTTCCAAGGACTTGAAATATGACCATTCACCATAAAATGGTCCCACGACCACCGAGGGACGGTTTACACCCCTTGGTTGGTCCCCCCTTCCATAATTAGGTATTACTACCTAATGCTCAGCAAAGCATAATTTTAATTATGGTTAAAACACTAATTAATCATCCTTTCACCAACTTCTCTGCAACTGACTTTGGTGAATACTCAATCAAGCATATGGATACCACGTGGTCGATCCATCACCAATTATTTCCGGTCTCTCCCTCATACATTTCCACAATGATTGATGAATCATCCATCAGCCAAAATTAGGGTTTTGAACCTGATGCTCTGCAAAGCATAATTCTGAATAGGTTCAAGCACCAATAATTTTTATGTTGATCCGGCAATTAATATTTTTATTAATCTGCCAACTACCAATATTTTATTAATATTATCAATTTTTTTATTGATTCAACTGTCAATTATGGTGCAAAGCAATATCCAACTATCAATACTTTGTTGGTTAATCAACCAACATTCTATTGGTTCGTCAGCCAACTAATATTTTAATATTATAATCTCTGCTTCATTATCCGACTTACTCATGACATGTGGATCGTAAATGAACCATTTATGATTACTCAACAATGAATCTTTTCAGACGAATTACTATCAAATACTTTACGCATCAACATAATGATTTATGATCGATCCAACAATCTCCTTAAACCCATTCAATTCATTATACTATCAAAAATGCTTCAACTGGCATAATTATATGCCATAATCATCAGTGACCTATTAGGCTCAACGTCTATGGTCCACAAAGCATGTTGTTGTTCTAGCAAATACTTCATGCTTCATCTATCATAACCTTGAACTACGAACTACGTTCAATTCATCAGTTAAGACTCATATTGTAACTAGTTAGGTCAACAATTGACCACATAAAGTATGTATGTAAAGCATACTTTCACATGAGATATCAATTCATGTCACATGGGGGGATATTCACTAGGGTCTTGGTCAGGCGGCCTACAACACGTGCGATGTGTGGTACATCCATGATGGGAAATGTAAGTAAGTCATGCTGGCATTTGAGGGAGTAAATGGAACAGTCGATGGTCAATCAACTAAGTCTTCCACGCAAAGTGGAAGTGGTTTATGCGCATTATCCCACTTCTACATTCTTTCACTCCTCCTTAACCATCACCACTTACATGAGATCTATGTGCTACAATAAATAAGTTTCTCAACCTATGATTTGATAACTAAGACCACTGGATGGAGTAAGAGTCAACACGCAACAGTCAATTATCAATCACATACAGAGGAATTCTCTCGTCTACACAGATATATCATCTTAAATAAGTTCAACACATTGCATTATTGATCAATCTCTATTGATCTCCATACATTCTCAGCTTCCCTCCTTACATCCGACCCTTCTCCTTCCTTGTGACCGAATTGAATATGGAATGACCATTTTCTAGGTTTAGGAAAAAGTACTATAGATTAATCTCTCGAACTCAAAGTACTCTCATGCAGCACATTTGTTTAAAGGTTCAGATGATTTGCTTCATTGAGCACTTGCTTCATCCAACATATTTCAACAGAAACCAACAAACCGTTTTTTCTAGCAAACAAGTGTATACTTGTAATTGTGTTGTCGTTATTTGTCGTGCCATGTCTGTGCGCCATTGATTCTAATTAATTAATTTTATAGTTCATGTCTCGTGTCCATGTTTGTAGGTGAATAATTGCTTTTACTTATAAAGCATAATTTAGTACCAGAATATCGCTACAACGCTATTCCCGCGATATTAACAACATTTCTGCGAGCATCACTGACAATTCTTCAACGACATTTCACGAGCGTTATAGAACAACTAAAAGAAATTGATGATGGAAGAAATAAAAGAAGAACACGATTGATCCTGTGATGATCATCATGCTTGCGATAAAGAAGTATTGTGACGATCGCGATAAGATCGCAAAGTGAATCCGAGATAGGAGGAAAGCTTAGATGTCATCCATTATGTAAATCCCTATATAAAGATCACGATAGATCCAGAAAAGGATGATGTATTTTTGAGAGTTGAGAGAATTTTGAGGAGAGAGAAACTCCGGAAACACCAAGTTAATAAAAGTGTTGTTGTTCATCCACAATTATGACTTAGTTTTCATAGATTCTTGACAAGGGTGGAGAAACAGGGATTGATTAATGAAAATTGAAGAAAAGTGAAGAAAAAGGTAAAAATTGTTCAAGATTAAAGAAATCGGTGGAGATCATTGAAGAAAGAATGATCAGAGTCAATAAGGATTGTCGAAAATTGGAGTGTGATATGGTAACATGGGATGGACCATATAAATATCATCAAAGAGATAATTGGAAATGGGGAAAAGGAGTGCATACAAACTAATGGATCATAAATTAGAAATCAACAAAAATATAAGACCATTTAAGCAAAGAATAAGAAGGAAGAGATGTTGGTCAAAGACTTGATAGACCACATAATAGATTATTTCTTTGGCGAAAAAGGTTATTATCAATGACATCTTCTAGCATTGGTAGATAACAAAGTGTTAATGATGTTGGTATGTTATATAAAATGAACCATCTTTGAAGAAGTACAAAAAACTTGTTGAAGAACTATCTGCAAAAATTCCAAAAATAAAATGGAGACACATATCAAGGAAAGATAATAGGCTTGCATATGCTTTTGGTTTCATACCTAGCATGATGACAAATCCATTGGCGAGATGCATAAAAATTCAAACACTCTCAAATCCATCGATAAACAAAGAAGAAGAAGAGATAGACGTAATGATAAAATAAAATTCTTCTATCTCTATTTACAACAAAGCAAATGGGGAGAAGTAAAAAAAATTCCAAAGACAATTAGTATCTGATAATGGAAAGCAATATCCTTTATACCCACAAGCAAATGGTCAGGCTGAGGAAACTAATAAAACAATCGCAGATATCTTGAAAAAAAAATTAGAAGGGTATCAAAGAATAGACGAATACAAATTTTTGTTTGACATATGGAGTTGAGAGACATAAGAATAGGAATGATTTTAAATAAATTGGATACCTTTATATGGAAAATTACTATCGAAGATTAGCACAACAAGCGTGTTAGTTTCCAACGCTACGAAAACACCAAGTAAAAAAGTTGGAGAGAACATGGGATGGACCATATATCATCAAAGAGATAATTGGGGGCAAATGTAAGACCTAATAGATTATTTCTGCAATGACATTATAAAGGGGTTATATAATGTATCTCTTGACATGACTCAAGAATAGCGATACAAATTTCGGTTATTATGGCGTGCACCCTAGTTCTGGAACCTAATAGAGTCACATGACTCAGCAGAACCTGTTGGGGTTAAAGAAAAACTATCCGGGAGAGAGATCTTGGATTTCCAACTATATATGGTTATACCCTGGTTGGACGACTGAGAGTCTCTTCCAAGAAGTGCAAAGTATGACCAAGGTTCCGAGGTACACGGTTGAGCCAAGGGTGCCCGGAGCGTACGAAACTCTCTTTCCATCCTTGGTAAGTCTTGGCTACAATGCACTTGGCCTGAAGAAACCCCACCTAGGGTGCAGTCTTGTAACTATAAGCCATATAGGCATAAAGGACAAGAGGCTGCGAAAACAGCTGGTTGTCGGTAAATCTGGATGGAAGGAGATAGTCTTGTATGGCCGATGTGCCCTCCTTGAAGGGGAAACCAGGGGGAAGATAAGGGCGGCACCCTCCATTAGGGAGATGATAAGTGTCTTACGACGGCAATGTCATGGGGCTCTATGATCGCAAGAAAATTTAGGCCTGTCATATTGTCGCGTGACGTAAATAATGCAAAGGCAACAAGCCACGAGAGAAATCTTAAGATGAGATCAATGGGTTTTTACATGAAAGTGTAAAAACGTCTTGCGATTTCATCGCAAGACGGCAATGTCATAAGGGTAAAGTTTTGCGAGAGAATGTATGCTTATCATATTGTCGCAAATATTTTGAAAGAAACATGGATAAGACAAGATCAAAGGGTGTTTACATGCAAATGTTAAGAAATCCTGCGATTTTGTCGCAGACTGAAAAAGTTTGGCAAAATAAGACCTTTAACTAGGAAGGAAAAATAAGACCAAAAGAATAATCTTACCAATTAACTATTCTGCTTTAAGATTGCAGGAAATATTCATTCATCGCAGAATTATATATAAGGAGGAAAATTTTAACATCGCGGATTCCCTCAGAATTTTTCAGAAAGGTGCAACAGTATTCCTTATATCGTAGATATGTTCATACTCTTGTGAATAGTGCAACAACAATTTACCATTTCAAGAAAGATAATGAAGGGAAAGTAGGGGAATAGAGAAGTAAGATCTCATTATCTTCCTTGAAAATATTCAAAGTAAGTTAAAATTGAAGGATTAACATTCCAAGGATCTTAAAAGTTACATCGCTCGCAAGAAAAAAGGAAGAAAAGGAAAGCAAAGATAATATTCAAATTTCAGCGGTGGCGTTGCCAGATTCATTCTTCTTGCTCGTCAAATTTATTATTTCTGCCAGAGTTTGGGAGGACTTATTTTTTCTTATTCTTCTCCACCATCTTCTTGAGTGGTATTCTCTTCATCATTGGTAAACTCTAAATCTTCATCCATAGGAAGAGAGATTTCATCATCATCAACCTTTAGAGGAGGAACAGAAACAGGAGAAAGAGAACGGGGAAGCAGAATCTCGTTCACAAGAACTTCAGCGCTAAGATGGACTTGGCGAAGGAGACCTCTTTCACGATTCCTAATTTCTATATTTTTAAAATATTCAAGATAATCAAGTCTTCTTTTTGCCTTGTCGCGAACATTTAATAAATCGGAAAGGAGAATCTTGTTTTCTTTGTGAACACTATCCAACTTGGTGGTTAGATCAGTTATAGTGGAATGAAGATTTCTTTCGGATTCTGCGAGCAGCAAAATAAAATCAATTAAACAAGAATCTGACAAGGAACATAACACAAGATTTTATGAGAAGATCAACAAGAGAGGCAGTCAACTGACTACCATCTTTTTGCGAGGTTAAGTTTTGGATTAAAGAAAATAAACAGTTCTCCCACTAATTCATGGCATCATCGAATTTATCGCCAACCATACCCTTCAGACGAGATTTCATGTCTTCTTCTTTGTTGTGAAGATATGAATTTTCCTTTGCTAATTAATAAAGAATGAGATTCCTTTAACTGAGAGTATTGGTCTTGAAGTTCGCTGGATCTTAAACTAAGAGTTAATCTACCCTTGATAAGATTATCCTTCTCGACGGCAGATGATTCAGTTAACTCCTTGAGCTCCTTCTTAAGAGAATGAAGAGATTGCTCTTGACTATTACATGTACTTTGAAGATTACTTATTTGCTGCGAGGAAATCGTCATCAAGCTTGAAAATCTATGTTTTTCTTGGGACAGGGTTTTATTCTCATCTGATAAAGATTTCATCGCCAAATTAGCCTTAAAAAACAAATATGAGAGGCGATCAAGCTCGCCACTCAAAAAATTATGCCTTTGCAATAATTGATTGTTCTCATTAGTAAGATTATTTATGTGTTCAATTGAATAAGTGTACATATTTTCTAGTCTATTATGTTGATCTATCCAAGAATCTCTTTCAACGCGAACTTCTTCAGCAATATATTCAGATTTGAGTCTTTCTAGGAAACGAGCCCGATTTGAAACTAATATATGAATCAAGAATTTAAGAAGGAAGTCTAAGTACAGAAAGTATGTATATGAAACAGAAAAGCAAAAAGAGAAGAGGCAAGAAAAATATACCTTTCAGATCGTCATTTTTTCTGCGAAGATTCTCGCAATCTAGAGAAGAGTTACGAAGCATGTGATTCAAGGTATCACACTCAGCAGTTTTAGCTTGAAGAGTTTTCCTCAGAACTTAAATATCATTCTCTAAAGACGCTCGTGAATCATTACAATCAGAGCCAAAATACTTAAACAGAGTCTCGCAAGCTTCTTGTTGGAGAGGGTCAGTGGAAGACTTTCTAGCATTGTCTAAAATATTAGACAAGACTTTAAAAGAAACATCAACACCTGCGAAAGTTTCTCTTGATGAAGGAGAGGATTTAGAAGGTGAAATAGTAGTGAGATTAAGTTGGCGATCATTTGTGATGGTTGAGTTATCAGGAGGAGTATGTGGAAAAACAACAGTTGAAGGCCGTAAAGGACTATAAGGAACCTCGATGTAAAGAGCTTTAGAAGTTTGGTTTGTCAAAATGTCAGAAGGGGTAAAGGTATGAACAGCGATATTCTCGCGGATAGGAGAAGAAATATTTGGTTGCGATGGTGTGGGAGTAATCTTCACAGATGTTAACGAGGGAATAATTAGATTTTCCCCGAGTGTCTTAAAATGGCGAGACCTTTTGGGAGGTTTATCAGGATTCACAACATTCTGCGAATAATAACCCAGATAAGAAACAAAGGAAAAAATATTTTTATTAAAAAATAAAGGGTGTTTCTTACTACCTTATCATTCGCAGAGTTTCTCTTCTTCTTTTCTACTGGTTTCTTGCGAGGATTAGGGTTGTGAGTAGTAGATTGTGTGTTAGAAATCTTTCCGCTAAAAAGAAAAAATAACAAGGAAATAAGAAAGATTGGAGAATGAAAGTAAAAATTGGCTTAAAATAAATAACATAAATCAAGAAACAAACCTTGAGGACTCCATTAGAACAGTAGCAGAAGAATATGAAGAAGAGGCAAAGTTGCAGACGGAAGACGAAGAAGATGAAGAAATAGAAAAGTAAAATTAGTTTTGAGATTAGTTCAACCTTTTATAGGCAAAGGGGAGTGGACCTATGGATTAGGAACGTGTCAATAAATGAAGGGATTCACAACACGTGTAAGAAAGGCTGGATTAACGGGATCTTGTCGAGGAGAAAGTATAAAAGGGGGAGAAGTTCTCATGATCTTCCCCCTGGTTTCCCCTTCAAGGAGGGCACTATAAAGAATATTAGTTCTCATGATCTTCTCTTCTTCGCAGAAAAGACATGAGAAGAGGCAAGATGTAGTACCATAATATCGCTACAACGATATTCCCCGATATTAACAACATTTCTGCGAGCATCACTGACAATTCTTCAACGACATTTCACGATCGTTACAGAACAACTAAAAGAAATTGACGATGGAAGAAATAAAAGAAGAACATGATTGATCCTGCGATGATCATCATGCTTGCGATAAAGAAGTATTGTGACGATCGCGATAAGATCGCAAAGTGAATCCGAGATAGGAGGAAAGCTTAGTTGTCATCCATTATGTAAATCCCTATATAAAGATCATGATAGATCCAGAAAAGGATGATGTATTTTTGAGAGTTGAGAGAATTTTGAGGAGAGAGAAACTCCAGAAAGAAAGTTGTACTTCTGAGTATTGATATTTCTTGTAAATTTTCATAGATGACACGTGTTTTTTTAATCACATATGTTGTTACATTTAAACCTGTGACAATTCTTTAAACTACAAATAAAAAAAATGGATAGTCTGGATCATCTTCATGGATCAGGCTTCCAGTTTACAGGCATGCAATACAGGTCATCACTGGATCTGTTCTAAGTTTACAGGCTGCATACAATTAAATTTATACCTGAAACAAAATTGAAAACCGTTCTTTTACAATCTACAATTCAGTGAAAACAGAAAAGAAAAGAAAAATAGTTATTTGACTTCATTTGGAAGAACTACAACTTCATATTCTTGAGATATTATTCTCTTTAAAAATCCTACACATAACAGTTTGAGAGATTAGTTCACATAACAATTTAACATCCACAAAAATACAAAGAAAACAAGATAAAAATCTTTCTGAAACGAAAATTCTTCAATTTTAAGCATCGAAGTAACTATCCATAATATGGTTACCTTAACAAAAAGAAGAGCTGAGTAATTAGGGCCTTCCCAGACTCAAATTCAACACTTCCATCTTGGTTGAAATGGCATACTTGAACATGTCAAGGAACCCTGGTGAATAACATACCTGCAATAGACATAATGCATACTTCTCATAATCTTGTTGTTGCACACAATAATAACACTTGAAAGCAATAATAAACTATGCATACTTATCATATTTAGCTCTAACAATCTATTTTATGTGAACAAAAGATAATTATTTCTAATAGAGTGGGTAATCCATAACCAAGTAATATTACCTTGACATGAACAGATACAGCAAGGGTAATATGATCATTTTCACAGTCTCCGTAATATTTACTTTACTTATTTTTGATAAGGGTAGTCTGGTTATTTTCACGGTCTCCATAATATTTTATTGCATTTATTTTTAGTAAAGGTAATATGGTCATTTTCACAGTTTGTAATATTTACTTTATTTATTTCTGATAAGCATAGTCTGGTCATTTTCATAGTCTCCAGGATATTTATTACACTTATTTCCTGTAAGGGTAATATGGTCATTTTCACAGTCTGTAATATTTACTTTACTTATTTCCAATAACAGTAGTCTGGTCATTTTCACAGTCTACATAATATTTATTGCATTTATTTCTAGTAAGGATAATATAGTCATTTTCAAAGTGTATAATATTACTTTACTTATTTTCGATAAGGGTAGTTTGGTCATTTTCACAGTCTTCATAATATTTATTACACTTATTTCCAATAAGGTCATTTTCAACGTCCGTAATATTTACTTTACTGATTTCCGATAAGGGTAGTCTGGTCATTTTCAGAATCTCCATAATATTTATTGCACTTATTTCCAGTGAGGGTAATATGGTCATTTTTACAGTCTTCGAAATTTTTATTGCACTTATTCCGATAAGGATAGTCTGGTTATTTTCACAGTCCGCAATATTTACTTTACTTATTTCCGATAAGGGTAGTCTAGTCATTTTCACTATCTCCATAATATTTATTGCACTTATTTTACATTAAGGGTAATATGGTCATTTTCAAAGTATTTGCTTTACTTATTTTCGATAAGGTTAGTCTGGTCATTTTCATAGTCTCCATAAATTTTATTGCATTTTTTTCCAGTAAGGGCAATATATTCATTTTTAATGTGTATAATATTACTTTACTTATTTCCAATAAGGGTAGTATGGTCATTTTCACAGTCTCCATAATATTTATTGCACTTATTTCCGATAAGGTCATTTTCACCGTCCGTAATATTTACTTTACTTATTTCCGATAAGGGTAGTCTGGTCATTTTCACAATCTCCATAATATATATTGCAATTTTTCCAATAAGGGTAATATGGTCATTTTCACAGTCTGTAACATTTACTTTACTTATTTCTGATAAGGGTAGTCTGGTCATTTTCACTATCTCCATAATATTTATTGCACTTATTTCTAATAAGGTTAATATGGTCATTTTCAAAGTATTTACTTTACTTATTTTCGATAAGGGTAGTCTGGTCATTTTCACAGTCTCCATAATATTTATTGCATTTATTTCTAATAAGGGTAATATGGTCATTTTCCCAGTCTGTAATATTTACTTTACTTATTACACTTAATTGGGTAGTCTGGTCATTTTCACAGTCTCCATGATATTTATTGCACTTATTTCCAGTAAGGGTAATATGGTCATTTTCAAAATGTGTAATATTTACTTTACTTATTTTCGATAAGGGTAGTCTGGCCATTTTAACAGTCTACATAATATTTATTGCACTTATTTCCAATAAGGGTAATATGGTCATTTTCACAATAAGTAATATTTAATTTACTGATTTTCAATAAGGGTATTCTTATTATTTTCACAGTCTCCATAATATTTATTGCATTTATTTCCAATAAGGGTAATATGATCATTTTCGCAGTCTTCGAAATTTTTATTGCACTTATTCCGATATGGGTAGTCTGGTCATTTTCACAGTCTTTGGAAGAACCCGATATTTTTGTTCTGGTTTTGTCGACAAAATCGAGAGAAAGGGTTGGTATTTGTCCAAGTCAAATTTCCTATAAAGTCATGATTTGTTGACTTGGTTTTGATCATGTTTTCTAATATTAAGAAAATAAAAAAATCAATATTGATTTTTAGAAATTAAATAAAACTGTTATTTTGTATAAATGCTGCGAAAGTAGTAACAAGCAAAATCCTAAGTGTTACTAATCTGGGATTGTTTTAGATATGGTGAAATTTTTGGGTGGAAACATCATTTTAGATTATAATTGTGATTGTCTGGATAATTGTCAACAAATATTATTGTTACTAATAATAAAAAAATATATTCCTAATCATTATCACGAATACAAATTTTAACAACAGTTATAATTGTGGTAGGATTTATCACAGGTGTATCAGTGACTGAAAAATAAACTGTGACAAGTTACACTGTGAGAAAATCCTGGTTTTGGTGTAGTGAGAGATGAGAATCGCAAGGCCGTCTTCGTCCGAGCCATTTTTAAGAGCTAATAAGAAATTTGGTTCCAATTCCAAAGTAACAGGTATGTTCCCAAGTGGTACTCTAAGTACAAAAAAGAAAAACATTCCAAAATCTAAAGTTCCAGACAAGGTTTCAGCTAACGAACTTTTGGAGTATGGCTCTTCATGGGGTTTAGACTTTCCCCTCTTAAAGAACAATCGTGAAAAAATGTTTGGGAATCTCGCAAAAAATCATGATGGGTTACTTGTAGAGGATGTTGATGAGTCTACTAATTAATAGTAGATAATTTTCTTCTTATTGGTTTGTAATTTGAGTTTTGATGTCCAGATACCTCTTCTCTGTGTACTTTGAATATTTATGGCTTTAGCTTTTGCTTTGTTGTCCTTTCTTTAGGATTTTTTCGCTTTCTTTTGTTTGTAATCGCCTGCACACGGCTTGTGTGTCTTTTAATATATTCTCTTTGATCGATCAAAAAATAAATAAGAAATTGTGTACTTATTATTTACTACGTATAATTATTTGTGCGTAAATGAAATCTTCCCCTCGATTAAAAAAGTAAAATCAAGGGACTGTGAGGGAAGCAAAGCAGATTTTGTCAACTTGTGATTTTTTTTCGGATTTCAAATTCACGCGAAGGGCATGAAACCAAGCCGCTGATTCTCTAGACCTTGGAGATGCCAAGATTTCTAGGTTCATTCTTGTTATTCGATGGTTTTATTAAGGTCTCTGTGTGCGTGGAAACTCCCTCCACTAGAGCACTATGTGCCTAGATATGGGCGCCACTTCTCTTGTTCTCCTCGTTTCCTCTCTTTTCGATGGGAATAAAAATAAAAATCGTAAGCCATATTTGAATTTTTGTAAATTGTAATGATAAACTGCTTAATGGCTGGATTAGCACGGCTAGTTCACAGTGCCGGGACCTATGGAGATTATGACTCCCACAAATACGTCACAGCCGAAACAAAAGAAGAAAAAGCTACATATACATAATGGAATCACACTGAAATGATCACCAACGAGCATCGTCTAAAATGGATCCCCTCCTGATAATAATCTCAGTTTCCACTCTATTTTTCCTTACATTACTGCTCCTTTATTCTCTTCATTTTCTCAATTTACTCTTCTCGCGGAGTGGAGAGGGCACTACCACCCAACCTGATGGTGGTATGAACCAGCAGCAGCACAAACGGCTCCCACCTGGAAGCTCAGGTTGGCCGTTTGTAGGCGAAGGTATTGAGTTCTATAGATCGGGTCTAGCTGGTATCCCTGAGAAATTTTTCTTTGATAGGTTTCGGAAATACTCATCTGAAGTCTTCAAAACTTCATTGCTTGGTGAAACTGTTATTGTCATTGGTGGTACTGCCTCTGGCAACAAATTTTTATTCTTGAACGAAGGTAAACTTCTAAAAGCTTCATGGCCGCCATCGGTACGTAAGCTCCTACCCATTAACGATATTGGATCACATGAAAATAATTTCAAGGCCATTCGTACAACTTTTCCTAAATATCTCAACATCGAAGCGCTACGAAGCTACATAGGTACGATGGATTCAATGACACAGCGCCATTTTGAGAGTCACTGGGATAAGTATATGAATAATACAAACGAAGTACTGACAGTTCACCCTTTAGTCCTCAAGTACAGCTTCGCATTGGCTTGTCGCTTGTTCTTAAGCATGGATGTAGAGCAGGAAGCTCACCGTGTCAATGAGCTACTCAAATTGTTTGTTGTTCTTACAAACGGAATCTTATCAATACCTGTAGATATACCAGGAACACCATTCAACCGCGCCGTTAAAGCTTCCGATTTGATAAACAAAGAAATCGTAACGATGATCAAGCGGAGGAAGGTGTATTTGCTATCTCATGAAAATACACCCACGAAAGACATGCTGTCACTGATGATCAAGTTTAGCGATCAAGAGAGCGGCAAGTTCATGGAGGAAACATTTATTGCTTATTCGATTATGGCTCTGATTATTGCCAGCCATGAGACCACTAGTTCAGTAATAACGTCGGTTATGAAATATCTTGCTGACTATCCCGAGGTTTACATTAAGGTCCTTAAGGGTACGTTACCTACGCATCCATTACAATATTTATAATAACTGATCACTCTCTTAATTAAACCATCAGTATAATGATAATAATAAATATATCTTTGTTTTATTTGGAGCACAGAGCAAATGGCGATCGCCAAGTCGAAAGAAACACAAGAATTTTTAACTTGGGAGGACATTCAGAAGATGAGATACTCATGGAATGTGGTCTGTGAAGTAATGAGACTTGCGCCGCCTGCTCTTGGAGGTTTTAAGCAAGCCTCGACAGATTTCATGTACGCAGGATATCACATTCCAAGAGGATGCAAGGTACGTCGTTACTTATACATAATCAAAAGGATATGTAATTGATAGATTGATATATGATATATATATTAAAAAAAATCTCATTAGTAACTCTTTTTCGCCCACGCAGCTATACTGGAGCTCAATAGCATCACATAAGAATCCTGAGTACTTCCCAGATCCTGAGAAATTCGATCCTTCGAGGTTTCAGGGAGACGGTCCAGCTCCATTTACATTTGTTCCATTCTCAGGAGGACCTGGTACATGTGCAGGGAAGGAATATGCTCGAGTCCAAATACTTATCTTCATTCACCGAGTTGTAACAAGGTACCAATGGGAAAAAGCGTTTGATTCCAAGGATGAGGAGAAGATAATATTCAACCCATTTCCATCAATCACAAAAGGTCTTCCTATTCGTATTCGAGCTCAACGTCAGGAATAAACGTTGATTAAACTTAGTTTCGTGTTCTCTTTTTCTTAAAATATAATGGTTGTATTAAAATAATTTCGCGATGATATATCGTAAATTAAAATTAGTACTATAGTTTGAACTTTTAGTGCTCTACAAAAAAAAAAAAAAAAAAAAAAAATTCCAAAATGGAACTTCATAGAAAAAATTATTAGTTTGTCGTTCAATTTATCACTTTTCTATTTTTTTCAGCCAATCAATCTATTTTCTTATATATTTCCGCAAAATCTGGTAAATAGACTTTCTTGCATTGTTGCATTAAAAGAAAAATGAAAATAAATGGAGAAAAGAAAATGAAGTTCATGATTTTTTGAGAATTGGTGGACTTATATTAAAAACCAGCTAGATATTAAAAGCTCATTAGATTTTGTCCTGGACAGGGATGATCTCCTGTAAGCTCCCAAATCACCAACTTCAAATGAAGTTAATGATCATGATATTATGATAGTGATATTTGTACAAGAATTCGGTAGTAGGAATAAGAAAAAGTTACTCAATTTTACCAAACTCAGTATTTTATCGAATATTTTCATTTATGAGGTTAGTATGTAAGCTTACCACTCTTTTTGTCCCACTTTAGATGATTGATAGAAATGATAAATTGGGAGAGGCGTAATTGTAGAAGATGTTTACAACACGAAATTCAAAAATGTTAGTTAATAGTTTTGTGAAAAAATATGAAATGATTAAATATTTTGGCACCTAAAAAAAATACTATAGTAAAAACCTTAAGCCCTCGTGTAAAGTGGGAGAGGCGTTATTGTAGAAGATGTTTATTCTGATCATACACTACATTATCAAAGTTTTATCGGCGTACTGCCCCTTTGAACAATTTTAAAACCGTTCACTAACAAAAACAGGGGTCACACCACGTGTAATAAGGTATGGGTCCCACAATGATTGATAGAAATGATAAATTGACGTGTAATAAGTTATGGGTCCCACATTATCAATGATTTTGTAGGGGGCTGGTTTTCGGAAATGATAAATTGACCGAGCCTTACTCCCGATTTTGGCTCCCGCGTGTAATAAGGTATGGGTCCCACATATGCCTTTTATCAATCCATTATCAGAGATGATACACACCAAGTTGTGTCCCGCGCTGTAAACCCTGAAGAAATCCAATGACTGTTACGACAGCGCTAGATATACAGGGTTGGGTTAAAGGTGAGGTCCACCACCTTTTTTTTTTTCTCTAACACCCCCACTCCTCGTAGATCACGGTATACCTTTGCGGTACACCAAACATTTTCGATCAATTATTCATTACATAGAAATTGCAACAAAATGTACGTGATAAAACATCTATGACCACTACTGCAGGAAATATATAGACCACAAACCAAAACATCAGCTAAATACATACATAAAGCTTGTAATATTAATATCTTCCTCCTTTTATATCCTTTTTTTTTTTCTCTTCTTTTTTGGCTATACTTTTAACTAAATTCCCCCAAACCACAAGACGTCTACATATTACAGAAAACCATTTTCCTTACAACTATGAATTGCTCCATCAACCATATCTTTGAGATTAAACTTGAATCTAAATCCCAGACTTAAGAGCTTCTTTGGAGAAAGGTGAACAGCTTTTTCTTCCATCGTCACCTCACTTAACAACCTAGTATCAATTAAAAATTCCAACATGATTTTTAGTATTAAGAGTTGATAAATGAAAAGAGATTGCTGATTGTAAACAAACACTTACGTCGTTGGCATTTCATAATCCGGGTAATGAGTGGATATCAATTTGTCGAAGTCACGAAAAGATGTCTCCAGCGAAGAACATATGTATCGACCTTTGGCGTCGGGGCATTCATATAGAAATATATGCCCGGAAACTATATCATCTATGTGCACCATTTGAGTCGCTTTCTGTCCAAGTCTACTTTTATTACCTGAAAATTTATCACACTTTTAGTGAGTTGGCCGGGAATTGACTTTCATACTAGAAACTGATTTATATCCACATGAAATTATAAACATGTACGGTAATAGAACCAGTGAGTTTATTCTTTAACGTACCCAAGATCGGGCTTAAAGACATGGAAATGGAGAAGGGAAGGTGAGGACAGATAAAAGGACCAACAACCATTGATGGAATGATCGATATAACATCCAAACCATTATCTTCTCCAAATTTGAGTGCTTCTTGTTCTATTATAGTTTTTGGTATAACGTACGAACTCCCAGGAAGTTTAACACTCCTACAGAAATCAACATCACTCCAAGAATTCTCATCCAGTACTTCTGCCAGAAAACCCGTTTGGTTTACTACAACTGCAGCGGCAGTAGAAGTGTACACAACTCTCTTCACCGTCTTGGATTTCAGACATGCTTTTAGTATGTCTAGATTTCTATCAATCATTGTTTTGATCGCAACATCATCTGCTTCGCCATCTCCTTCTACAAAATTGAATGGATGCGCTACATGAAAAACCCCGACGCAACCAGCTATTGCTTGGTCAAAACTATTGAGTTTTTCGAGATCGGCGTTGAAGACTTGCAGCCTCTCTGATGCTCCTGGAAGGTTAGTTATATGGCTTATGTCCCTCTTCATTTCTGCGAACAACCAAAAAAAAGTTCTTAGTTGTATATGCACTACCGTGGAAAGATGAAACAAAGAGATAGATATTGGGGATTTACCAGGATCAAGTCTGACGGTTGCCCGGACAGAGTATCCACGTTCAAGGAGTCGCATGATCAACCATGAACCTATGTATCCTGCTCCACCAGTTACACACACAGTACCTTTGGCGGCTCCGCTTCCACATTCCATCGTTACTAAAATTACACTACTGGGATCAACCTGCTTACCTCGTTCTCTTTCGGAAATCAGCAATATCTTCTGCCGGTGGTTTTCTACGTCTAGAGATTTCCTTGTCTATTTATGATTTATTGTGTTTGCTGGCCATCTTATTTTAGAACTGTAGACCTTAGTTTGACTCTACATGGGTCCGTCACTTTCAGGTCCTAGCGCTCTAGCTGTTAGCTTTGTCATGTTCGGCTGCTTGGTAATTTTGACCAGTGATGTTCAACTGTTGGGTAAAATCTTTCTAGATATATATATATATATATATATTATTAGCACACGCGTAGTGGTGAGATCAATCTGCTAACTATTTAACCAATCAAATAAAAATGTTTAGACTCTAGATATTAACTTAAATTAATTGATGTACTTTCTTAACCTGTGTGGAAAACCCATCTAAACTTGTACAAGTTTGGAGCTGATCGCATCACTCAGCGTATGTACCGTAAATGTTCTTACATGAACATATATATTGATAGGTAGCTCAACTTTATCAGGCACCTGCAAAAAAAGTTTTCATGATGATCATCTCTGTGTCTTTGATACTTCTCCTAATAGTTATTTTTTGTCTCTCTTTATTCCCTCAATGTATTCAACGTTGGATCATCTTCTAATGGTACCGGCAATAAGCAGCAGCTTCCACCAGGGAGCTCCGGCTGGTCGTTTATTAGCGAAACAATAGACTACTTCAGAGCTGGTCTAGATGGAGTCCCTGAGAGATATTTCTTTGATAGAGTTCGGAAATACTCATCTCAAGTCTTTAAGACTTCATTGTTTGGTGAATCTGTTATTGTTATTGGAGGTACCGCCGCTGGCAACAAATTTTTATTCTCCAACGAGTATAAACTTGTAGAATCTTGGTACCCAAAATCCGTCATTGAAATTTTCCCTCTTAATAAACGAAGTAGCGGCAATCAAGCGGCACAGAAGAGGCTCCGCAAATTGTATCCGCAGTTGCTCAACGCCGATGCAGTGCGCAACTACATCGGTATCATGGACTCGATGACAGTAAATTATTTTCAGTCTCACTGGGATAAAAACATCAACACTACGGATGAAATGATGATCGCCACTATTGTGTATCCCCTGGTCAAGAAACAAAGCTTCTCAATAGCCTGTTTTTTGCTCTCGAGCATCAATTACCAGCATGAACCTGATCGTATCCATAAGTTATACAAATTGTTTTGTGATGTGCACAAAGGGATACTATCATTACCTATAAACTTTCCTGGAACACAATTCAACCGTGCCATTAAATCAAACAGATTGATAAGGGAAGAGATCGAAAAGGTGTTCAGGCAAAGAAAGATCGACATTCAGTCTCATGCCAAGGCGCCTATCCAAGATATGTTGTCACGGCTGATTACTTCGAGTGAAGAAGACAGTGGCATGGATAAAACTTTCATAGTTGACGCACTTACCGGCCTAATTTTCGGTGCAAGTGCTTCTACCGGTGATGTCATAACCTTGGTTATGAAATATCTTGCTGATTTTCCAGATGTCTACAATCAGGTTTTAAAGGGTATATATACTCATTATCATATAACATTCTCATACACATATTTAACAGGATTATATGTCGTTAGTCTCTGCAATCATCTCATCCATATTATAGCTTAGTTTTGTTTGTTTGTTTGGACAACAGAGCAGACGGCAGTAGCTTGTGCAAAAGGAACAGGAGAGTTGTTAAATTGGGATGACATCCAAAAGATGAAATACTCATGGAGTGTGGTTCGTGAAGTGATGAGGGTAGCAGCACCAACCCCAATAGGCTTTAAAAAGGCCGCAACTGACTTCTGGTACGATGGATATTTTGTACCAAAAGGATGGAAGGTAACCACAAAATCATTTCCCTGGATGCCGGTCACCGATCAATGAGTTTTAGTTTTTTTTTAATTCTGTGCCTTTTGATATTTTACTGTATAGCTATGTTTGAGCTCAGCAGCAACACATAAGAATCCAGACTACTTCCCAGATCCGGAAAAATTCGATCCGTCAAGGTTTCAAGGAGACGGGCCGGCTCCGTACACATTTGTGCCCTGGCAAAGAATTTGTTCGATTAGAAATACTTGTCTTCCTTCACCATGTGGTAAGAAGGTATAAATGGGATAGAGCCTTGCCTGCTAATGATGATGAACAGGAAAAGTTGGTATTTAAACCTTTTCCAAGACTCAGCAAAGGGCTCCCTATTCATATCCGACCTCAACAAAATAGTTAGTTTATCGTCTTGTTTCTGGATTTCCTACTTTATGGTTAAATTGGGCCTGGAACGAGATTATCTGAATGTAATTTACAATAAATGGTAGTGTTGGGCCCGTTAGATGGAACAACAATAGTGTTATCTCTGATTTCAAAGAGTGGTTCAAACTTAAAACATTTTCAAACTTGAAAGTGCACTTGGAGTATAATGAAGTTGCCAACTGCTTAGCAAAAATATTTGTATGAATTATTTATGGCTTAACGAAATAAAAGGTGTACGGGATGAGTTGTTTAGTCTAATTCAATTCCTGATAAGAGAAACTAAGTTAATTCTGATCTTAGTTAGACTTATCGAAGTGAGGTTTCGGTTATTCAAGTCTAATTGAATGCCTTAACAAGAAATGCTAGTTAACTAACCTAGTACTTGTCTTGTTTAAAATTGAAAGGTCTAAGTTTATGGATAATTAGAACCTGATGAGAGAAATAGAGTTATATTTATTTTGGTCTTATCGAATTAAGCGGTTGTTTTTGGACAATCAGTTTAGAAAATGGACTAAGGTGATTAGTTTATTTTTGTTTTGCTAAACTAAATTGAAAAAATTATATCGGACAATTGTTTCCTTGGTAACATATCGAAATAAAACTACTTGTAGTTTCGGTTTTGATATTGGTTATCAGAACATGATGTGTGGAACCCTCGTGCCTAACTCTATAGGTTGCAAGTCTTTTGAGATTTGTAAGATTATTTTCGTGTTGTCCTTTATTTTTTCGTTTCTTTGTCATTTTTGTCACAAAAATGGGGAGAAATATATGGAGCAAACAAGTGATACTGGCATTGATTTTATATTGATTGGTATCGCTAAGGAAAAGAACAGTGGTGCTTGAACGTTTATCTAACGAAAGAGTGAAAGCACAGACTAATGGGGAGTAACATGTCATATAAATTGGTATAAAAAAGACGTGCAGATTGAATATATACCTATCTTCCTTAGAGGGGAGTATTAGCTTTGTTATTATAATGTCAACAGCGGCATTTTCAAGGATTGAATGTAAGCAGTTTACTATGCTGTTGAATTCGGGAATCAAGCGTATGTGTAATGAATTATTTTAATTTGTTTATCCATCTGATGTAAGAGTTTTGTCACTAAAATTGTCAAAGGGGGAGATTGTTAGAGCATGGCTTGGTTGAACCCACCAAGCGTTGGTATGACAAGTTTGGTTGTCATATTTTAGTGAATCAAAACTCATGTTAAGAGTCGCTTGATTATTTACTAGAGTCAACTTCGTATAGGTTAGCTTGAAAGTATTAGGATATGAGACATTACAAGTATTGCGAAGTCTTGAAGATGTGAATAAGCAAGGAGCTACAACGACAACAATCATCCTTCCACTTGAGGTTAGTGATATTTGACTTGAACTGTTTCATCCTTAACGTATCTTTCAAGTCGTGCATATTGAAACCAAAACTGCGAAGCATATTTGAACCCTAGATAGATATATTATTAAGGAATACAATACGAGGTTTATTGCTTAACCATTAAACTTTGTAGAGTAGACATCGCCATAATCATTTGAATGCTATTGTGATTATGTATGGGTATGAGGTGAGGATTTCATCCTAGGGAACAATGTTTTACATGTGTTCTAAGGAAGTAAGTTCATAAAATTATTTGTGAACCGAAAAGGAAATTTCCAGGTATTATTGATTTTGTTATTCATTGCATATCTTATGAACAACCAATATGTATGATTGAGTATAACCGCTCACAACTTGTTTGTGTTCTTGGTAGAACTATTCACAAAGGCCTGACTTATGTATTGGTATGACTTTTATTAGTGAAACTGATCTTAAGTAATCACCTGAGATGTTATGATCGTGTTTGTGATTTTATGTCTGACCAAATATAGTAAATGGGAACCGATCCTAGTAAGAGGTGCAGTACATCATAATGGGGAATCGATCCTTGTATAGGGTGCAACAAGGTTTATAGCAGAAAGGGGAACAGATCCTATGGACATGTGCAGCACATTTTTAGGCAGAGGGGAACCGATCCTATGGACATGTGCAACACATATAAGTTAGATACCATATATATGTGGGGAACCGATCCTAGTACCTAGTTAACCAAATTTTGGAAAGCTAGTGTGACTATGCATAGTACTCACATGGAAGGTAGAACCGAAATTTGTTTTGGTAGAACCGTTAAACCCATGATTGTGATTGAATGTTTGTTTGATCAATCACATAGTTCTTGAAAGTCAGATGAACCAATTCTAAACTTGTTTGGAAGTGTGGCAAATCGGTTTGAAGGTTGTAAGTGTGAAAGAGAACATACAAAGTTAAGATGTCGTCATACTTTGAACACGTGATATGAATGTTTATTTCTTTAATTGTTCAAAGTTATTCCTTAATAGCTAAGGGAAGAGTATCCCAGGATCGAAACATAAGTAAGTTAAGAATCTTTCTGAAAAAGCGGCGGTCTAACAACCACACCCAATATTTCGTTTGGAAATCTGTATGGAACAAACTTCAATATAATCTTAAGAATAAAAACTCAATTGAGAAATAATATCAAAAATATTTAGCTCCTTCTCAACACAATCAATGGTTAAACAAAAGCAAGTCCGTAAACCTGATTTTAGTGTGAGGTTTCTTGAAACAAACTTTTGCGTTAATCACAACCTATTCAATATCCACCGTGTATAAACTTCTTTAAGCAACAATCACTAAAGGAATATTTCAACACGGTGTCCACTTGAAACACGGTTAGTCCGGACTGGTCTAACAATGTGAAAATAACAAAAACAATTGTTCATGATCAATCAAGTCTTATCCAACAAACAAGGTAGGATTTAACAACTATGATTGATTAACGTACAACCTGTATTATTTCAATTATATAAATAAAAATATAATGCGGAAAAGAAATAACATAGACACCAGAAATTTTGTTAACAAGGAAAACGCAAATGCAGAAAAACCCCGGGACCTAGTCCAGAATAAACACACACTGATTATAAGATGTTACACCAATTTCCTACTACCTATTTGGACTAAATTTAATACCTTCTTCAGATGTATTCTTATAGAACTCCTAGCAGAACACCGATTCTCTTTAGGAATTCTTCACAAAAACCTTCTAGCAGAACCCAAGGTTCTCTTTAAAAGATACAACAAAACAATTGATACGATTTCGATATTTTGTTTGCACAAAATACCGGTTTGATTTCCCTTTAAATATAAATCAAGGTTTTGGAAACCTTGTAGAATAGGGTTTTAACTGACAATCATTATGTGTACTCAAAATAAGTTCGTGAACCTGATTTTCGTAAGTGAACTTGGGTGATTCCAAAGATCAATTTCCAAGTTAAGAAAACCCTAATAATTCTATAACAAGAACAACCAGATAAATCTAGAGATATCTTGTTTAAAAATTCTTAAGGATTTTTATGAGATACCTTAATTGAAGTTTTATTTCTAGCTTCCGGTTTCGACTAACAATTATTGGTATACGATCGGAAACTAAAATCTATCATAACCTAGGGTTTATGATCAACAACTCTTGAATGGTTTTATATCATAAGAGAAAACCTTAGAATAAACAAGAGGTGAAAAAACTAGATTACAAGTTATATAATCAATCACGAAGATTAGATTCAACTTGGCTTTGTGATCCCCAATACAAAGACTTTTATCTCACTCTTGTTCACGAAGAATAGAAGACATGGAAAACAACCTTAGGAAGCTAACACCAATTTTTCAAAAGGGGATGAAAACCGTGTAGACTCATGAACCCTTTATTTATAGTTAAAGGTAGATTGAAAGCTAAGCATAGCTATTTTCTTTTTTCAAGACTCTCCTAATTTGGGGAGTCTTTCCTAATTTACAACTCTTGCCAAAATAATTAAATAAATAATTAATTAACAATTATTGTATTTTTGTGAATAAATCACAAATTAAATTAGGAAGGAATCACAAACACTTTAATATGATAATCAAAGATGTTTGGAGTAATAGCTAACTTGCCTAGATAAGGAAACATCACCAACTTGACCAAAAATGCCTTTTAGTCACGTAACTGGGCCCAAGTCCGTGGACCGTTACAAACAGCCCATGGATTGTTTCATACTAACGAATTGTTTCACTCATAACTTTATCGTTATAACTCGGAATTGAGTGATTCTTGGCTCGTTGAATTCGTAAGCTCATTCACTTTAACATGAGATCCTCTATAGGGATAAAGGTTATCGTCACCAAAGTCATGAATCAAATAACCTCAAGTATATATACATAAATGTACATTTATCGTCATAAGAATTGTTCCATAGAGTGAGCATTTATCTCGACAGATTAGAAAGTTAGAATTGAACAAGAATCCAAATGAAATCAATCACATACCTTTGTTGATGAAGTACTTGTTGATGTCTTCAATCTTCATATTTTAAGGATAGCTTCGATTTAACTTCTTAGACCTAATCTAGTTCGAAATTATCTTTAGTATGTTAAATCAATAATGAATCTTGGAAACTAAAATTCACAACTAACTTGACATACCAATGCTAGTGGGTTCAACCGAGTAGTGCTCTAACAATCTCCCCCTTTGTCAATTTTAGTGACAGAACCATTTTACATATGGCTTGTACTTGTTAAAAACAAAATCGACAAGCTTGATTTCCTTGGTTCTTCAACTCTGCGTGTGTTCATCATGTACTTGTTGAAGATACATCATAGTATTATTACACAACATCAAAGTTTCATTGTATTACAACTTTGACAATAATACTATGGTGATATGTATCACTCCCCCTTAGTGAATACTCCATCTCAACATGAAAACCACTCCCCCTTACATAATGATCCATAAACCATATATATTTGTAGTATGAACTACACATTAATTCTCCCCTTTTTTTTCAATATAAATTGGCAAAGGTACGAAAGCTAGTGGGATCCTCATGAAATTTTCACGGAGACACTTCATGACCAAAAGAAAAACGTATCAACTTTAGTTAGACGATATCACCGAGTCGAAACTTAGTGACTTCATGAAGGAGTTTATTAAGATACAAGTTAACCCCTACATGTTCCACAACCGCTTCTCCGCTCAAAGATATAATAATTAAGCACAAGTTCAATTAAGCACAAGTTCAATTAAGAACTTTCCCCCATAAACTGTCATTCCCTAAAGAATAACAAGAGTGACCTTACTCCAGATAGAAGGATTTATACATTGGATTTTAGAAATCCTACAAGGAGATATGATTAAATAACCAATAATTGAAAGTGTCTCTCATGAGATCGTGTTACTAAAAAAATTAGAATTATCTCATGGAAACAATACACAATATGTAATCATGAAGATCAAGTATTTTGATCATCTTTTCTAAGATACAAACTTGTATAAACAAGAGTTGATATGCTTAGATGGAAGAATAACCTTTTCCACAAGGATTTACACCAAGGATGGTTACCATAAGTGTATGAAAAAGTTTCTTTGACAATAAAAACCAACATCCAATAACTTTGATTATTGATTCTAACCTTAAGAATTTTAATCACAAATCAAGTTAGGTAATTAAGAATCATACGCGTGGTATTTAACCATATTTTTCTTCACCATAACTAGTTCAAATGACTCAAATGAACTAGTTAGAGAGTTTTTCAATTGTAAGGAAATCTTATGTACTACACAAGACACAATCGAATCAAAAACGATTTGATTCACTCGAATCGGTTCATGAACTATATAGCCACGGTTTGTAATTGCATTCCTTGGTTTATAAAGATAAGTTCACAAACATAGTTTTTAGACATAACCTACTAAAGTTCGCAGACTGGGTTCGCAGACTTAAGTTTCCGGATGGAGTTCATAAACTCCAGCAGAAATTCTCGGGTCGAGAACTTCCGCTAGTTCGCGGACTTAAGCTCACGCACTTCTCTGTTTCTCTTGATCAACAAAGTTTGCAAACTTTGGTTCAACGAATAAGGACTTATACATATATGTATTTCCACAACAATGCTTATATCCTCCATTGATTATATAGTCTAAACTCTCATTTCAATCATTGAAACATTCTCAGAGGATGTTATATCGTTGTCATTCACAAACTATTTTTCGTCAGAGAAATTTTCAAAGTGATTTAAACATAACATGACTTTCGTCACTAGGTAAAGATGAACTTGTCCAAAGCAAAAGTTTACCAACATAATTTGTGCGCCACAATTCTTTTACAATCCTCACCATATTTACAAGGGCTTCTTGGTGAGGATGCACTTTCAACACAATTAGGTTGTGTTGAGGTGAAAAAAATCTTGCTCACCACAGGTATTCGAAACAAAATCATGCACGGACTCTAGGAATTTAACAACTCCCTTGAAACTTTCAATAACTATTCCATACCATTTTAAGATGTTATCCCTTGTCGAACTCTTGTCTGGGAGATCCTTTTTAATAGTATTCGTTAATTTATTGATCTTCTTTGGTACCCATTTCTGAGTAACTTTTGGATCAACGTATTTCTTTTTCTCCCCAATATAATTATTAAACTTCTTGGGGGGTAATACTGAAAGCACTGATATTATGAGACTCAATTTTTCTCCAGTTTGGAAAATCAGATCTTGTCATCTTAACATAATTGGATCTGGTTTTATCTCGTTTAAGAAATCTGTAATTCCTTTGCAAGTAACCTGGTTTTCCACAATAAAAACAGTGTTTATTAGAATGGAAAAAGTTATGTTTAGTATTACCTGAATGTGTATGTGCTTGCTTTGGAGCTTGTCAAAATTTCCTATTTTCGGCAGTTGGTAGAGATACTTTATTTTTGTCAACCTTGGAAGGTTTTGGTTTGGAAGAATCTTTTTGGCAAATTTTAACTCTTTACAAATACTAGGAGCGTCTATTCCTTCATATCCCAATCCTCGTGTATCACGATGAATTTTACATGCTCCCAATATTGAGGTTAATTTATCTGAGATGCTATTTCTAGACAAACTCTCTTTTAAGATCGAGTTTTCTTCTTTAAACTTTTTGACCTTTTCAAGAGAAATAAATGGATCATTTTTGGATGATTCATATTGAACTTTGAGATCTTCTCGTTCCGAATCAAATAACAAGTTCATCTCAATGTTCTCCAAGTTATATAGCTTTGATTGAAGAATAATTTCCCGATCTCGACCTCCGAAAATTTCTTCTTTAAGCTTTCGTATTTCGGTTAGTTAATCTCTTGTACCAATAGACTCAAGTTGGTCTTGCAAGTGTTTATTCCGACTACGAAGTCTGTCATATTTAACATTCTCACTGAAAATGGTACATTCAGCTTCCAGGAGTTTTTTTTATGATATTCCTTAAGAAGATTATTAGCGATTGGATCCACATGGAACACATCTTCGTCATACTCAGAATCAGTATCCGGAAGAATTTTTCCAGAAGCTAATACAATCTCGCCTGCGTACTCTTGGGGATTATAATAATCAGGTCCATCATCAAGAGTAGGCAAAATTACTGCATATGCCGATTGTCTATGGCTCCAGTTAGGACATACTGAAGAAAAGTGCCCGAAACCACGATAATTATAGCATTGTACATCATTATTAGGAGATGTTGCACCTTTAGAAAAACTCTTTTTCCTGTGTCTCAAGAATTTTCTAAATTATCGAGGAGTAACATCCCTAGTATCTGGCAAGCCAGATTTATCCTTAGAGGATTCATAATTGTTTGCAGCTTTAAGAGAAATCACCTTTTTTCTAGATGCGTGTTCATTATCAAAGATCTTTAACTTTCCAACAAGAGTATTTCTGGAGAGTGTAGAAAGATCGTTTGCTTCTTCAATGGCATGGTTCTTAGAGTCGTATCTAGATGGCAACGATCTGATAATTTTCATCACAATGTCCTTTTCAGGAATAGTCTTACCCAATGGAAAAGATGCATTAACAATTTCAGACACTTTATGATTAAATTCATCAAATGCTTCATCATTAACAATTTTAGACACTTAACGAAGGTGGGAATATGATTACTTACCTCGTTATCCGTTCGACGTGCAATTAGCACCACTCTCACATCATCCATAGAAATGTCTTCGGTCTTCAATCCTTGTCTTCATCTTAGGTCTTCAACTCTTGATGATGAAATCTTGAACTTCGTAGAATCTTGACAATGTGATTCTTTCCTCTAATTCATGTTGCTTGAAACTTCATTATAGACATTCCTTCTTTCCATTGGCTTTATTGAATGAATACAAAACTAAATATGAACTAAACAAACCAAAATATGATGCAATGATTTTTTTTCTTCTTTTTTTTTTCTATGCAAAATAAATAAAGTAAATACAAAATAAAAACAAACAAAATAACTAATGATGAACCTAATGAACTTTTCTCCTGTCTCTTTTTTTTTTTTGATATGGGAACTAGGATAATGATAACCATGTCCCAAGTTTTTTTTTTTTTTTGAGTCAAGAGAATATAATACAAATAAAAATAAAGATAAAATAAAAAGTACAAAGGTCATGGTGTAAATACTTTACCGCTTGATTCTTCATAACTTGTATGTCTTGATATCATAAACTTCTTGAATTCTCATCTTGATAATCTTCACTCTTGTACAATAGTCTTCAACTTGTAATAATTATGCTCCTTGTCTTGTTTCTTTACTTGAATCTGAAATCTGCTCATTTTTGTACCGTTGCTTGTAAACCTTGAACGTCTTCAACTTTACTTCGAATTTATGATGCTCCTATTATTGATGATTGTAGTACCAGAATATCGCCACAACGATATTCTCGCGATGGAAACAACACTTCTGCGAGAAACCCAAACATTTCTACAAGTATTAATAACACTTTGACGAGAACGTCGCAAGATTCTTCAATGACATTTGGCGGGTATCACAAAAGAGTGATATAATGGTCAACGACTGAAGATATATGAGAAGAATAAGTCTGTTTCACGACGGTTACAAAGTTGGCGAAGCGATGAGATCGCAGAGTAGATCCGAATTAAGGGGAAATCTTAGCTGTCTTCCACCATGTATTTTCCTATATAAAGGGTTCAACTAAATCCATGGATGGATGCTTTTTTTGAGAGCTGAGAGAATTTTGAGAAGAGAGAAACTCCAGAAAGAAAGTTGTACTTCTGAGTTTTGGTATTTTCTGTAAATCTTCCTGAAAGTGAATTAATAAAATTGTTGTTGTTCATTCTCGATTGTGACTTAATTTTCATAGAATCTTGACAAGGGTGTAGTGTGGGAAATCCCGCAACCACATTTTGGCGCCCGAAACAGGGACTGAATTAACGAAAACAGAAGAAAAAGCGAAGAAGAAGATAAAAATTGTTCAAGATTAGGGAAATTATAAAGTAAATCGGTGAGAAAGTTGAAGGAAGAATGATCAGAATCAAAAAGGATTGTAGAAGATTGAAAGGTGATGTAATAACAAAAGAAATGATTGATAAATTTCATGAAAATATCAAAGGAAGGATACATAAACGGGATTTTGAAGGAAGGAAGATTATGACAGTGGAGAAGATATCATCATTGAAATATTGGGAAAAACAAGAAATCACGTTTACAGAGAAAATACCAGAAGAAGATTCAAGTCATACATCTCCATTGGTGGTCACACAAGACCACTATACCAATGAGAAAGGAGAAATCGATAAAATCTGATGAAGAATGGGCTATGAATAGAACTTTAGTAGACACAGAAGTTACGTAGACATGATATTTTATCATACCTTCAAGAAGATGGGATATAAGGATGAAGAAATGTCTCATTCAACGTATTATGTTCATGGCTTTGGAAAGTCTGTAACAAAACCTAAAGGCGAGATAATGGTACGAATTCCACTAGGAGAAATTGAAACACAAATATCATTATGTGTGGTAGATGTGGAATCGTCGTACAATATGATATTGGGAATACCGTGGATACACACAATCAAGGTTGTGGCGTCAACATTACATCAGTGTGTTAAATTTCCTATGCCTAGTGGAATTGGAGAAATTAGAGGAGATGTGGATTTCGCGAGATTGTGCTACCAAATTGAAGTAAGAAATTGTGAAGAAAGTCCAAAGCTACGAAAAGCTCGCAGAAAATTGAACAGAGAAGCAAAGAAAGAAGAGGAATTTAAAATTTACATGATAAGGGAAAAAGAAGGAAAATGGATACCAAGTGAATATTCGCAAGAAAAAGATGAGTTCGCGAGAGTTATGAAAACGCCAACACCAATGGGAGAACCTGAAGCCATCTACACTGTTGTTGAACCAACAAAAGAAATAAATATTGGAAGTAAAGAAGAACCTAAAATGCTGAAAATTGGGACTAGAATGGAGGCAGATGAGGAAGAAAGAACTATAAATGTTTTGCGAGAATATGCAGATATCTTCACGTGGAACATGGATGAGATTCCAGGGATAGACCCGTCAATAGCATGTCATAGATTAGAAATCAACAAAAACATAAGACCATTTAAGCAAAGAATAAGGAAGATCGCAACAACATATCATTCTCAAATAGAAGAAGAACTACAGAAGATGCTCGACGAAAGAATTATAAGACAAGCAAAATATCCAGAATGGATTGCAAACATGGTGGTGGTCCCAAAGAAGAACAAAGGGATAAGAATTTGCATAGATTTTACGGATCTAAACAAGGCATATCCAAAAGATAGTTTTCTGTTTCCAGATATTCCACAAATGGTTGAATCAGCAGCATGAAACGCAAGAATATCATCATTGGATGGGTATAAAGGATATAATGAAATCCCTCTCGCTGAAGAAGATCAAGAACATACTGCATTTTTTGCTCCAAGAGGATTATATTGTTATACAAAGATGCCATTTGGCTTACGAAATGCTGGTGCAACATATCAAAGAATGGTGGAAAAGGTGTTTGCAAAGTGGATCCGCAAAACATTAGAAGTGTATGTAGATGATATGCTGATCAAAAGCAAAAAAGCATAGAATCATGTGCAAGATTTGAGAGAGATTTTCGATCAAATGCGGCAATTCAATATTAAAGTGAATCCTGAGAAGTGTACCTTTGGAGTAACTTCAGGGAAGTTTTTGGGGTATATTGTGTCAAAAGAGAGAATACAAATCGATCCAGAAAAGGTAAAAGCAATTCGCGATATGCCAACTCATGCGACGGTAAAAGATGTGCAAAAACTAAATGGACTCTTAGCCTCACTAGGAAGGTTCATTTCGCGATCTTCAGACAAGTGTAAACATTTTTTCGATATACTCAAGAAGGGAACAAAATTCAAGTGGACAGATGAATGCGAAAAAGCTTTTCAAGGAATAAAAGAACATTTGGCGAGTATATTTATATTACAGAAAGCTGAACCGAGAGAAGAATTACTGATTTATCTCGCAACAACTCCATATGCGTTAAGTGATGTGTTATTGCGATTAGACGCAGGGGTAGAAAAACCAATTTATTATATCATCAAAATATTTAATTCAGCAAAGAGAAATTATTCAAAGATTGAGAAACTAATTCTAGCATTGGTGCACGCAACCTTTAAGCTTCTAATTTACTTCCAAGCGCATAAGATCAAAGTGTTAACGAGAGTGCCAATTGAATCGGTGATGAAGAATTCAAAAAGATCAGGAAGAGTCGAGAGATGGAATGCGCAAGTAGGGCACTTTAATATTCAATATGAAATTCTATCCTCGCCAAAATCACAAGTTATCGCAGATTTCTTAGCTAAATTTCCTTTAGAAGATGACGAAGCTGTAGAAGAGATGATGGATATAGAAGAAGAACATGGAGACCCAAAAGAGCTATTAACAGAACCTGACAGATGGGAAATACTAGTGGATGGATCATCAAATGGAGAAGGAAATGGGATTGGAGTTGTTTTTATTTCACCACAAGGAGAAAAAACAGCTTTCTCATTTAGATTGGAGTTTGCATCCACTAATAATGAGACATAATATGAAGTTGTAATCCCCGCATTGAAGTTTGTGATATAAATGAAGTTAGAAAATGCTAGAATCACCAGCGATTCACAATTGGTTATTTTCCAGATAAAGGGAGAGTATACCACAAATGAACCATCTTTGAATAAGTACAAAAAACTTTTTGAAGAATTGTCTGCGAGAATTCCAAAAATAAAATGGAGACACATATCAAGGAAAGATAATAGGCTTGCAGATACTTTTTCTTTCATATCAAGTATGATGACAAACCCACTTGCGAGATGCATAAAAATTCAAACACTTTTGCAACCGGCGATAAACAAAGAAGAAAAAGAGGTAGATGTAATGATGGTAGAATCTGGCGAGGAAGAAATAGGGAATAATGCTACAGATTGGCGAGCAGATCTTCATGCTTATTTGGCGAGAGGAGAAATCCCCAGAAATCTATTAGAAGCACATAAATTAAAAATTAGAGCAACCAATTATGAACTAAGATATGGGGTATTATATCGCATATCATTTAATGGACCATCGCTAAGATGTTTGACGAGAGAAGAAGGACAAAATGTGTTAAAAATGTTGCATAGTGGTGATGCTGGTAATCACAGCGGGGGTAGATCTTTGGCATATAAAACAAAGATGCAAGTTTATGATTGGCCATATATGCAAGAGGATGCAAAGCAACTTTCAAGGCGTTGTGAAGATTGTCAGCGATTTGGGAAGAAGATACATGCACCAGGAGCACCATTATCATCTTCGTCAAGCGTATGGCCTTTTGGAAAATGGGGATTGGATATTTTGGGACCATTTGTGCCTGGTTCTGTACAAAGAAGATATTTAATCGTTGCTACATATTATTTCACAAAATGGGGAGAAGTTAAGGCAGTACAGCACATCCGCGATAAGGATATTTTTACGTTCATATTTGAAAATATAATTTGCAGATTTGGGATCCCAGTACAGTTGATGTCTAATAATGGAAAGCAATTTGAATTGCTTTTTAATGCATTAAAGATAAAATGTGGAAAGTCAACTCCTTTATATCCACAAGCAAATGGTCAAGCTGAGGCAACTAATAAGACAATCGCAGACATCTTGAAAAAAAAGTTAGAAGGTTATCACAAATCATGGTGTGAGCAAGTGCATAATGCAATATGGGAATATAATACAACTAGACGAGAGGCAACTGGAATGTCACCTTTCTGTTTAACATATGAAGTTGAAGCTGTCCTACCAATAGAGGTTGTTATCCCAACAACAAAAAGAGAGGCATGGGAGAAAAATCTAAGTGCTGGCATGATTTTACATGAGTTAGATGAACTAGAAGAAAAGAGAAAAAAAAAACTCTACAACATATGGAAAATTACCAGCGAAGATTAGCTCGCGAGTACAACAAACGAGTCAAGAAACGTCAATTCCAGCCTGGCGATCTAGTTTTGCGAGAAACACCAAAATATCAGCAAGAAAGTGGTGGAAAATTAGCGAGAAAATGGGATGGACCATACATCATTAAAGAGATAATTGGAAATGGAGCATACAAATTAATGGATCCAGAGGGAAGAGATGTTGGGCAAAGACTTGATAGACCATGGAATAGATTTTTTCTGAAAAGGTATTATCAGTAGCAGTTTTTGCGAGGTAAGAAATACAAATGTAAGATGAAACAATTAAAAATTCTTCTTTCAATATCAAAATTAATGCGAGCATCATCGCAAGAATAGCGAATAAAATTTCGCAGAGATTAAAAGAATGGGACGAACCTTTATGGCGTGCACCCTAGTTCGCGAATAAAATTTCGTAAGAGGCAAATGTAAGACCTAATAGCGCGTCATATGAGGGGGTATCTCTTGACATGACTCGGCGATAAGGTTATACCGCTGCTGGAACCTGAGTCATGCATACGATGGGGTTAAAGAAAACCTATCCGGGAGAGAGATCTTGGATTTCCAACTATATAAGGTTATACCCTGGTTGGACGACCGAGAATCTCTTCCAAGAAGTGCAGAGTATGACCAAGGCGCCGAGGTACACGGTTGAGCCAAGGGTGCCCGGAGCGTACGAAACTCTCTTTCCATCCTTGGTAAGTCTTGGCTACAATGCACTTGGCCTGAAGAAAACCCCACTTAGGGTGCAGTCTTGTAACTATAAGCCATATAGGCATAAAGGACAAGAGGATGCGAACACAACTGGTTGTTGGCAAATCCGGATGGGGGGAGCTAGTCTTGTATGGCCTATGTTCCCTCCTTGAAGGGGAAACCATGGGGAAGATAAGGGCAGCACCCTCCATTAGGGAGCTGATAAGTGTCTTAAGACGGCAATGTCATGGGGCTCTATTATCGCAAGAACATTTAGGCATGTCATATTGTCGCATGACGTAAATAATGTAAAGGCAACAAGCCACGAGAGAAATGTTAAGATGAGATCAATGGGTTTTTACATGAAAGTGTAAAAACGTCCTGCGATTTCATCGCAAGACGAAAATGTCATAAGGGTAAATTCTTGCGAGAGAATGTATGCTTATCATATTGTCGCAAAGATTTTGAAAGAAACATGGATAAGACAAGATCAAAGGGTCTTTACATGCAAATGTTAAGAAATCCTGCGATTTTGTCGCAGACAGAAAAAGTTTGGCAAAATAAGACCTTTAACTAGGAAGGCGAAATAAGACCAAAAGAATAATCTTACCAATTAACTATTTTGCTTTAAGATGGCAGGAAACATTCATTCATCGCAGAATTATATACAAGGGGGCAAATTTTTAACATCGCGGATTCCCTCAGAATTTTTCCGAAAAGTGCAACAGTATTCCTTATATCGCAGATGTATTCAACACAATTTCGCGAAAATGCAACAACACAATTTCTTAAAGAAGATAATGAATATTCACCATTTCAAGCAAGATAATGAAGGGAAAGAAGGGGAATAGAGAAGTAAGATTACATTATCTTACTTGAAAATATTCAAAGTAAGCTAAATCGAAAATTAAAATTTTAAAAGTCTCGAAGATTACATCACTCGCAAGAAAGAAGAAGTAAAAGAAAGCAAAGATAAAATTCAAGTTTCAACGATGGTTTCGCCAGATTTATTCTTCTTGCTCGTCGGATTTATTATTTCTGCCAGAATTATTATCTTCATCAGCATCCTTATCATCATAAGTATCTTCTTCTTTTGACTCTTCATCAACATTTACTTCACCACCCGCAGCTGTTTCTTTGGGAGGACTTCTTTTATCTTCTTCTTCTTCACCATCTTCTTGAGTAATATTATCTTCCTCGTTAGTAAACTCTAACTCTTCATCCATGGGAAGAGGAATTTCATCATCGTCAACCTCTAGAAGAGGGACAGAAACAGGAGAAAGAGAACGAGAAAGCAGAATATTGTTCAAGAGAAGTTCAGCCCTAAGATGGACTTAGCGAAGAAGAGCTCTTTCACGATTCCTAATTTCTATATTCTTAAAGTATTCAAGATAATCAAGTCTTCTTTCTGCTTTTTCATGAGCAGTAAGGCAATTAGAAGCAAGAGATTTATTTTCTTTGCAAACTTTATCCAATGTAGCGGTCAGATCAGTGATGGTAGATTGAAGATTTCTTTCGGATTCTGCGAGAAACAAAATAAAAAATCAGTTAGACAAGAATCTCACAAGGAACATAATGTAAGATTTTATGATAAGATCAACAAGAGAGGCATTCAACTGACTACCTTCTTTTTGCGAGGTTAAGTTTTGGATTAAAGCAAATAAACAATTTTCCCACTGATTCATGGCATCATCGAATTTATTGCCAACCATACCCTTCAGACGAGATTTCATGTTTTCTTCTTTGTTGCGAAGATATGAATTTTCCTTTACTAATGAAGAATGATATTCCTTTAACTGAGAGTATTGGTCTTGAAGTTCGCTGGCTCTTAAACTAAGAGTTAATCTACCCTTGATAAGCTTATCCTTTTCGGCGGCAGATGATTCAGTTAACTCCTTGAGCTCATTCTTAAGAGAATGAAGAGATTGCTCTTGACTATTACATGTACTTTGAAGATTATTTATTTGCTGCGAGGAAATCATCATCAAGCTTGAAAATCTATGTTTTTCTTGGGACAGGGTTTTATTCTCATCTGATAAAGATTTCATCGCCAAATTAGCCTTAAAAACAAATATGAGAGGCGATCAAGCTCGCCACTCAAAAAATTATGCCTTTGCAATAATTGATTGTTCTCATTAGTAATATTATTTATGCGATCAATTGAATAAGTGTACAGATTGTCTAGTCTAGTATGTTGATATATCCAAGAATCTCTTTAAGAATATAGAATAAATATCTTTGAAAATAAATCTCTTGCTTCTAATTTCCTTAGTGCTCACGACAAAGCAGAAAGAAGACTTGATTATCTTGAATACTTTAAGAATATAGAAATTAGGAATCGTGAAAGAGCTCTTCTTCGCCAAGTCCATCTTAGGGCTGAATTTCTCGTGAACAATATTCTGCTTTCCCGTTCTCTTTCTCCTGTTTATGTCCCTCCTCTAGAGGTTGACGATGATGAAATTCCTCTTCCCATGGATGAAGAGTTAGAGTTTACTAACGAGGAATCAAATAAACAATTCTCCCACTGATTCATGGCATCATCGAATTTATCGCCAACCATACCCTTCAGACGAGATTTCATGTTTTCTTCTTTGTTGCGAAGATATGAATTTTCCTTTACTAATGAAGAATGAGATTCCTTTAACTGACAGTATTGGTATTGAAGTTCGCTGGCTCTTAAACTAAGAGTTAATCTACCCTTGATAAGCTTATCCTTTTCGGCAGCAGATGATTCAGTTAACTCCTTGAGCTCCTTCTTAAGAGAATGAAGAGATTTCTCTTGACTATTACATGTACTTTGAAGATTACTTATTTGCTGCGAGGAAATCGTCATCAAGCTTGAAAATCTATGTTTTTCTTGGGACAGGGTTTTATTCTCATCTGATAAAGATTCCAACGCCAAATTAGCCTTAAAAAACAAATATGAGAGGCGATCAAGCTCGCCACTCAAAAAATTCTGCCTTTGCAATAATTGATTGTTCTCATTAGTAAGATTATTTATGCGATCAATTGAATAAGTGTACAAATTGTCTAGTCTAGTATGTTGATCTATCCAAGAATCTCTTTCAACGCGAACTTCTTCAGCGATAGATTCAGATTTGAGTCTTTCTATGAAACGAGCCCGATTTGAAACTAATATATGAATCAAGAATTTAAGAAGGAGGTTTAAGTACGGAAAGTATGTATATGAAACAGAAAAGCAAAAAGAGCAGAGGCAAGAAAAATATACCTTTCATCTCGTCATTTTTTCTGCGAAGATTCTCGAAATCTAGAGAAGAGTTACGGAGCATGTGATTCAAGGTATCACACTCAGCAGTTTTAACTCGAAGAGTTTTCCTCATAACTTCAATCTCATTCTCTAAAGCCACTCGTGAATTATTACAATCAGAGCCTAAATACTTAAACAGAGTCTCGCAAGCTTCCTGTTGGAGAGGGTCAGTGGAAGACTTTCTATCATTGTCTAAAATATTAGACAAGACTTTAAAAGCAACATCAACACCTAAGAAAGTTTCGCTTGATGAAGGAAAGGATTTAGAAGGTGAAATAGCAGTGAGATTAAGTTGGCGATCATTTGTGATGGTTGAGTTATCAGGAGGAGTATGTGGAAAAACAACAGTTGAAGGCCGTAAAGGACTATAAGGAACCTCAGTCGCAGCAGCTTTAGAATCTTGGTTTGTCAAAATGTCAGAAGGGGTAGAGGTATGAACAGCGATATTCTCGCGAATAGGAGAAGAAAGATTTGGTTGCGATGGTGTGGGAGTAATCTTCACAGATGTTAACGAGGGAATAATGAGATTTTCCCCGAGTGTCTTAAAATGGCGAGACCTTTTGGGAGGTTTATCAGGATTCACGTCATTCTGTGAATAATAACCCAGATAAGAAACAGATGCAACAATATTGTTATTAAAAAATAAAGGGTGTTTCTTACTACCTTATCATTCTCAGAACTTTTCTTCTTCTTCTCAGTCGGTCTTTTGCGAGGATTAGGGTTGTGAGTAGTAGATTGTGTGTTAGAAATCTTTCCGTTAAAAAGAAGACATAACAAGGAAATAAGAAATATTGGATAATGAAAGTAAAAACTAGCTTAAAATAAACAACATAAATCAAGAAACAAACCTTGAGGACTCCATTAGAACAGTAGCAGAAGAATATGAAGAAGAGGCAAAGTTGCAGACGGAAGATGAAGAAACAGAAAAGTAAAATTAATTTTGAGATTAGTTCAACCTTTTATTGACAAAGGGGAGTGGACCTATGGAGTAAGAACGTGTCAGTAAATGAAGGGATTCACAACATGTGTAAGAAAGGCTGGATTAACGGGATCTTGTCGAGGAGAAAATATAAAAGAGGAAGAAGTTGCGAAGAATAATAAATATTAGTTCTCATGATCTTCTCTTCTTTGCAGAAAAGACATGATAAGAGGCAAGATGTAGTACCAGAATATCGCCACAATGATATTCTCGTGATGGAAACAACACTTCTGCGAGAAACCCAAACATTTCTACAAGTATTAATAACACTTTGACGAGAACGTCGCAAGATTCTTCAACGACATTTGGCGGGTGTCACAAAAGAGTGATATAATGGTCAACGACTGAAGATATATGAGAAGAATAAGTCTGTTTCATGACGGTTACAAAGTTGGCGATGGTGAGGACTAAAGTTATAGCGATGAGATCGCAGAGTAGATCCGAATTAAGGGGAAATCTTAGATGTCTTCCACCATGTATTTTCCTATATAAAGGGTTCAAATAAATCCAGGGATGGGTGCATTTTTTGAGAGCTGAGAGAATTTTGAGGAGAGAGAAACTCCAGAAAGAAAGTTGTACTTCTGAGTTTTGGTATTTTCTGTAAATCTTCCTGAAAGTGAATTAATAAAATTGTTGTTGTTCATTCTCGATTATAACTTAATTTTCATAGAATCTTGACAAGGGTGTAGTGTGGGAAATCCCGCAACTACAATGATGATGGTGTTTCTATGGACCTGTTGGTGTAGAGAGAGATAAATTGGATGGTGCTAACTGCGAACAAGATTACAAGTGGTATGTAAGTTAGAAATTCGATGTCACCATCATGATTGATAAAATTAGCACTCAAGAGATCAAAGTAGTGCTTCTATTGGTGGGAGGTTGGGTAGCTCACCATTCTACCCGGATTTTACGTACGGTGACAAACACTCTAAAAGCACATATTTAGACGCGTACAAAAATTGAATGCCGGTGCCTCTCATGATGTAACATGGGTAGTCTCCACTATAGGGGACTACTACTCTAATACCGAATTCATTCTTCACCTCATTTTCCACTGGCATGGTTAAATCCAACTTTAACTCTCATACAAATAAGAAACCCAATCACATTCTCTGTCATCTCTAAGTTCAGTCACTCTTATGAGAATCTCGATGTAATCTTAGCGACATGTATACTATGTGACTCTAAACTAACTACAAGCTAAAAACAAGACAATAAATAAATACAAGACAAGAAATACTCATCCAATAGGTGGCCTCCCATGCAGCGCTTGGTTTAAAGTCGTCAGCCTGACTATATCCTTGCAAGATTCATTCCCCATACACCAATAATCCGAAAAGTTGGGGATCCTTCCATGTAACCTGTTTTGCAAACAATCGCTTTGCACAAATATTAGTAAAAGAAAATAGAAGCGAAGCTATCAACCAATAAAAGTTTTCCCTACACTTGGAAGTGTATAAAGAACATAGAAATCAGGAACTTCTATGGTTTCTTCTTTGCAAAGATTCATAGTATGAGAATCAAAGGTCTCTAATGACGGAAATCGTGAAACAAAGTCATTCAACAATATTCTTGAAGCACATACATTCAAACCAATAATAGGTAAAGGAGAAGAATTAATAGGCAAAGGGTTAGAAAAACCTTGCAACTCTTGTATTATAGTATCCTCTTCATCCTTAGAAACTTCAAATGAATTACTTACCTCTTGAACATCGTGGTCCTCTATCAAACCTTGCAAGCATTCTTCGTCGTCTTCTGCCTTAACCAAAATCTCAGCATCAACATCTTCTTTCAAATCATTTGCAAGCTCAATTGGGTCTTCCACAACATTAGACATAACGGTCACATTCTCAACATACTCCTCCTTGTTGTTCGGCACATACTCTTTTGCGGATCCAAATTTCACTATAAGGAACTTTTTAGAACACTCAAAAATGCATCATCCTCAAGCTCCACCCTTTGAATAGGCTCTTGATCATTATTAAGATCAATGCTTGAGTTATCTACAGAAGTGTCATCATAGTCCTATTCGTATTCATCTTGATCCCAAAAATATTCCGTTGTACACCTTTGGGAAATGTCACCATGAGTTGGTTCAAGCAATGTATCTTCATAATCGTCATCACTTTCATAGTTAACGTAAGATTGGTTCTCACTGAATTTAGTGTTGCTAGTCTCAAACTCATCCTTTTGAATAGGTGAATGATCATTATTGAGATCAAGAGTTGAGTTAACTACACAATTATCAACGAAAGACCCCAAAGGTTGGCCTTTTTCAATATTAGCATCATTCAAATATTCATCAAAAACCACAGGCACATTAGAATAATCATTGCTTTGAAAACAAAGTTCTTCTTCATACCTTTCTTCTTTGTATTGATCAATATCTCTTTGTAAGTTAGCAATACCTTCACGAAGTTCTTGGAGTTGCTCGTTTGTAGTCTCTTTATCTTTTTGAAACTCTTGCCGTACAAAGTTGGAAAAGTTGTCTAACAAGTTAGAGACTTGTTGTTCACGAGCATAAGAATCCTCCAATCCTTGTGGTTGTTCACACACGTACCCTCCATAATGTTGTTGAGGCAAACCATAAGGTTCCATGGAATATTGGTCATAACCAATGAATTGGTTTGGATCATACCTCTGGAATTGGTAGTTGTCAAATTGTTGAGGTTGTTGACAACCGTATCCATCCATGTAGTATGCTCCTTCCATGAGAAATAAGTACCTGAAATAAGATTCTCAAACTAAGGTTAAAAATCAGAAAATAAGAAATGTAAAAACAAAAATAAAATAAGAAACCAAAAACAAGTGACAACCGCTGCCTCCCCGGCAACGGCGCCAAAATTTGATCGTTGTCGTATGCGTCAAAAATAAATTACACTTTCTCACTACTCAAAATATAAATATAGCAAGGGAAAGAAGGATCGTTCCCACAAAGAGGACTAGGTTGTCAAGTTGTTTTCGATTTCCTATAAAAGAACCGGGGGGATTTTCTGGATTTTATGAAACTAAAAAAAAAAAAAAAAAAAAATAGAAGAGATATTGGTTAAGGATTCATTTTCATTCACAAACATGCTTTCAAAACAATAATTAGAATTGATATTTAATCTCAACTTTTATCAAAAGCCCTAGGATACCTTGATCTCAAGAATATCCCTCTAATTTCCTCTTGTCATCAACAAACACATTAAAAGATGCGAATATGAATTCTATCTAAGAGAACAATCTAACGTGTAAAAGCACTAATCAAGTTTAATTCCCTAGATGCATTAAATTCTATGAAATCAGGCCAATCAAAGCAATCGAACGTGTAAAATCACTAATCCGATTTAACAAAGGTTATGGTTCACATATGATCATAAGAATATATCACTACAAACTATAATCATATTTATGCTACTTCCAATCAGGAATTATCACTTTTGCGAATAATAACCCTAATCTAGCAAAAGATATGCATGTGAGTTCTACCAATTTGCAACTTGACAAAACTAACATTCAATCATGCAACAATATTAATGGTGAATCATAAACGATAATATGAGACAAAACTAATTTATTGAACAAGAAACATGTTATGTGAAATCAAATTAATCCATCACCAATAATAAGATTAGCTCATGCTTATCGAGTTCATAACAAGAATAAAGAGAAAACCTATCATGTTTCTAAACCCTAGGCAGAAGTAAAAGTCCAGATAAAGATTCTGAAAGAGAGGTTATATATCATCCCCTGTTGTGTGAGTACTAAGTAGTTTTTTTTTCTAAACAAAATCTCGATCAAAACCTGACCACATTCCAGCCCATTAGCAGCTACATCCCGGTCAATCCAGGTCCAAGTACTCTCTGCCAACTCGATAACTCACTGAGTCAACACAGTCCTAATCGATTCCGGCCGAATTCTGACTGTTTTGTGGTCATTTTCGGCCAATTTCAGAACTTCCAAATCTTTTTTCCTGCAGCATTTCCTCCTAACATACATCTATAACTCATTCATTGAAGCTGCATCAGATCTCTACTTCAAAACCCATTTCAGATTTGAGTTTCAACCTCCACAGTCACTACCTTTAGTTGCACCAGTTGCATACTTCTACAGTTCCATTGTTCTTCTCTGCAGCAGCACTTTCTGTAGCTTCAATTCATCGCCATACTGCAACATATCCAGCCTTCATTTGCAGCAACACCTCTATAAGCATAACCTGTTTTCACTATTCATAACCCTGATTCATACTCCTCTAATTCCATTACTCTAACGCCTCAGAACATCCCCAACTACTTAGCTCCAACTCCACTACATCCATCACAGTTCCATGGAACAACAACTTTCTAGCTTCTGCGCATCACTTCTCTTGATGTTTACCGCAGCAACACATTACCACTTGAACCATCCTCCAATCCTTGCAGTCAACAGCAGCACAGCGCCACCGATCCAGTTCATTCCATCTGTAACACCCATTTTCACTACAATACATCATGTAATTCACCAGCATAAGTCACACTTCAGTTCAACTATCAGCTGCTTCATTGTAAACTCAAACACCAGTTCCATATCCTTGTTTCCTTAGCAACTAGCATAACCAATTAATATCTCCACCATTTTCTTCATAACACACTGCATCTTCACTTCCTTGTTCCGGCAGAAGCTCAACAACAATTACAGCACCAAATATGCATACCCATTCAGCCTTGCCTTTGCTTGAATTCAACAGTCACACTACATCCCCAGAACTGCAGTTTCTTTCTCATTCTCTTCTCAAGCACAGCAACAACCAATTCATCTCTGCCCAGCCATTGCACCTGTAACCTAAGCATTCATCTAGACATCATTTCAATCTCCTCAGCCAATGCTTCACTTACAGGCTCCTGCTCCATTTCACACACCACCAACACCAATCACTGTACAAGACTCTACTCCCTTGTTATTTCTTCCGTTGATCATTGTAGATGCATTTTACTACAACCTACATCCAAAGGATAGAAATCTTCTACTCATGCAAATGAAAGTATGGACATGACAATAGACACAAGGATATACGTGGTTCGGTATGATTACCTACGTCCATGGGGGTGAAAGGATGAATCTTATTACTTCAAGGTGTAACAATAGTGTTGCTCTCTCAAGTGAACTCACTTACAAAGTGAACTAGCTCTCCACTTTACTTCTTTCGTTTATGATTACAAGTCTCTCTCCTCCCAATATATCCTGCCCTATTTTGGATACAAGTTCTTATATTTATAGGGGAGGCTACATACAACCAAACTAGGGTGTTGGTCACAACATATCTAACTTGAAGTCCTGTCATCAGTCCCGCCTGCGTCGTCCCTTCTTCCGTCACTATGGCCAATGTGCTTTGATCCCTTTGTAGTCCCTTGTCCAAGGTGATCCATTCGGGTGTTCTCTTGGTGCGATGTCTCCCTTCTAACCTTTCGCCCTTGCATCTGGCCGATATGACACGTATCTTTTTATCCCTTTGACTACCACTCCTCGGTTGACCCAATACGTCTCGTCTGCCAGATTTGTCAGAGGCCTGAGGTCGAGTATTGTCCGACAGCTGTAGAGTGATCAAGCATGATCCATGTGGCTCCTTAAATTTCTCGTCTTCCAGCCTCTATCCCGTGCTTCTCGTCTCTTCATGTTTGGGTACCTCATAGCTTGAGATGTTTCCACCTAGCCTTGGGGATAATTTACACCTACATTTATGCCCCTTCTTTCGCTCGTGTGGCAGACACAAGTGGAAGAAAGTCGTCCCCGCTTCCCACGTCCTCGTTCATGCCGAGATTTCCGCCATGCAGTCCCCCATTAACTCCACTTTATTACCTGTAACCGTCGGCGTCGGTTAAAACTTCTCTTCTTTAAATAGTCCAACTCCTATTCTCTTTCTTCTTCTTCACCATTTCTTTTTTAGCCTCCAGATGCTGCAACTTTTTCTTCGAGATTCTTCATCATCTTCTACCTCAATAAATCCTTGTCTTCTCGATTTTCTTCCTTCATATCTTCATCTCCGAGTGCTATAATGGCTGCAGTTACATTTTCGTCGTCCCAACCTCCTTTATCGATTTTCGAGTTCTGTACTATTCCCGTTCATGGCTTCTTCTCCCTCGATGACTGAGAAAAGGTGCGTGGATGATGTTTTTTCTGAGAATGATGCTTTTTCCCTTGCTTCCCTGTTTTCGTTTGATAGTCCCTCTAAGTACGATGATCGCGCCATGAAATCTATCTTTCCTGATGATTCTCCTTCTATTTCGTGCAGGTCCGAGAAAAGGGTGAAAGATCTCTCTGATGAAGAGTTCATTGAGCAGTTGAAAGAGAAGTATGATATTCAAAGTTACGAAGTTACCCTGATCTCGGGCCAAAATAGCCTCTTGAAGAAATCCGACATGGATAAGTGTGAGCAGTCGGCTGATTGCGTGGTCATTACTCAAGGTCAGCTAGATCTAGGACTTCTTCTCCCTTTGTACAACCCTGACAACCCTTTTTATTATGAGGTTCTCTCCCAGCTCAAGCCTTATCGCGCCCTGGCTCAATGGACTGGCAACACTTTTCGCATTATGGATGAATGGAGAGATCGCCGAGATGGTCACGGTTCTACCGCCGAGTGGTCGACCTACAAGCCCAAGCACGCTCCAGAGTATATTGTTGCCAATTTCCTTGCCAACTATCGAGCTGGTACTTCAACCAATGGTGATCTTGCCGGTCTTGCTTCCAGTCCCCATCGTCTGAGAACCATGCCCAAGGGTGTTGAGAGGATGATGCTGGATGTTGATCCCTTGGGCCAAGGTTCTAACAGGCGACCCCGTCATACCAATGATCTAATATATCCCCGAGTTCTGCTCCTTATCCGAGGTCCTATTTTACATGGTAGCTTTTCATCGCCTTGATTTCCGGCGGAGCCCTATCCTTTCTGGGTAGTTAACGACGACAAGGACGATAAGGTATGTGTCTCCTTCTACTTTCCTCAATTTCTAACTTGTTGGTTCTTACATGGGTTGGCTATTTGTTGTCGTTAATGCCTCAGGGCGACTCTACCAAGGATGCCGCATCTTCGAGGAAAATAGGTACTAGCACAAGGGTTGAGGAGGACCAGAGGAAGGTAACAAACACAGTGTTTTTATTATAAGTACATGTACTTTCCCCTGTTTTTTGCCTTCACATGTTCTGACGAGAAGCCTTATGCAGAAATTCCCTAGGCATGATGATGATGAAGCCGATGTGGAGGAGATTGACCCTCAACCTGTTAGACGTAATCCTCATAGGGGCAAGCATGTTGTTGCTAAACCACAGCAAAGGCAGAAACCAATCTTCGATATTCCCGATGAAGATGACATATTCGGCGAGGATTTCTCGGATGACAAGGGCGATGGGAAGGAGATGGGAGAGAATGTTGGTCCTGAGGTGGTCGTTAATCCTGAATTGTCCGACAAACAAGAACCCCTGAAGGCGCCCGATCTAGGAAATACTGTTAATGCTGAATCGGAAGTACTTCATCGTCTGCCCCAGATTACTGGTGGGTCCTCATCCGGTGTTGAAACCTCTTTTACTGTCTCAGGCACTATCATGAATTCTCTTGGAGCGCTGACTTCCCCCGACTTCGGTGCATATACTGATGAGCAAATGCTTGCTTCCGTGCCCCTGTATGGAGATATAACTCAGACTCTTGATACAGTGGTGAGTGAATCTGCCTGTTTGGGTGACGCCTTGCCATTGGTTTATTCCTTGTCGTCGCCTACCATTCTAACTTGTTTACTTGTATCAGATTCTTATTCGGGTACGGTTGGATGCTTCCAATCGTCTTAGGGAAAGAAAGATGGTGGAATCTCTCCATCTTCAATTGCAGAACGAAAAAAGTAACGCACGCGAGCTGGAAATAAAACTCGCTGATGCCCAAGGTATGTTATAATTCCATAATCTTAGCTTAAGTTGATTGAGTTTATCGTGCCAGTATCCTGAGTCGGGTATCCTTCTTCTAGACGAGATAGCTAGTATATGTTTAGATGCTTCTTCGAAGTTTAAGATTATGAAGAGGAAGTGGGATATCGAAAAGGATTTAGTGGAGAATCTTTATCGGTGAATTGCGAATAAGGATGGTAAGATAGATCGCCAGGCTGATGAGATCGAAGAGCTTCAGGATGAATTAGAACGATATCGTCAGTTTGAGTATGCCCCTGAAGAAATAGACAATTTACGGGCTCACTTGGGTTCTTCCCAACGCCTAGCTGCTGAGAAGACCACTTTGGTCACGAACTTAGAGAAACGGGTAGATGCTTTACAATTGCAGAACCGAGACCTTCATGAAGATCGCCGACGAATACTGAGGGATAAAGATGTAGTGGAGCGAGCTAACCGTGATCTAATGGGCAAAGTGGGCGAACTCAACAAAGTGGTGGGTGAACTAGAATGGAGTAAATCACAACTTTCAGTGCTCCAAGTATTGTGTAATCAGCTAATGGATGAGTGGAGCGAACATAAGAAGTACTTCCCCAGCAACGAGTTCAACGAGCAATGCTACAACGAGCTAACCATGAAATTGTCCAAGGCCGAGGATGAGTTGTCCAAGTCGGTAGAGTCACTTCAGTCAGGGTTACCAGCTCTTTCAGGTCTTGTTGGAGACGTGTTGAGGCAGTTCCTTAGGCTTATATTTTTTTTTTTTAGTTGCGAAACTGCTAAACCATGTTTAATGAATAATAACACGTTGTTGTGATCCTGTAGGCGAGCAAAAACGTTCTCGTGAATTGGATCTGGAGGTCCGACGGTTGAAGCAGGTCGAGGCCGAGTTGGGTTCCAAGCTGGCCGACACCGAGGAAACCACTTCTCGGCTTACCCAGCAACTAGAGGACGAACGCGTCGCCCATGCTGAGGAGATAGACGAGAAGGTTCGGTCGGGTATCGAGGAGTGGGTGGAGAATAAGCGGCGCGAGGTCGCGCAAAAAAGAGCCGACACTGTTCCCCCCAAGGATTGAATTCCCATTTTGTAGTGCTGCGTCACTAAATCGCCCCTTGCCATGGGTTGTAAATCGCTTTGAACACTTCTTCCCTGTTTTATTTCCGATACACTACTTGTTTGTTTTAAATGGGGGTGTTGCGTCGCCGATGTTGTTCTCTTTATTCTCGTTATACTTTGTGTTTCTTGTGGTTTCATGACATTTTCCGCGCTTTCTTAATTGACACATGTTTCTTTTCGTTCTATCCCTTGTTCCTTATGTTATTCCTGCAATTTGTTGATTATGTGTGTTAGTATTTTAACCATTTCTGTCGAACACACCCAACAAGGAGGGTCATCGGGCCCAATGCCATGTCCTTATTGGGGTATCTCATCACTATCTCTTGGATTCAGTGGAAGGGTACTAGCCAACCTAATTCTAGGCTCGATTATCCTGAGCGGTTATCGATCAACCAATCTCGGGCAAGTGGTCACATCCACCTGCGATGGGGGTGACCTTTCAAATGTAAGCAGGCCACCTAGCTGAGAAGACCTCGTGTCTTAACAACCTGCGGAACTGGTTTCCAACCACCAGAACCCTTAGGCTACATCGACACTTGCACACTGCCACTTCCCCAAGTACGAATAGCCAGGCGACTGTAAGGCACCTCGGCACTTCCACACTGGCTTTTCCTCGAGTACGAATGCCCATTCGAGTGTAAGTCACCTCGGCACTTCCACACTGGCTTAGCCCCGAGTACGAATGACCATTCGAGTGTAAATCACCTCGGCACTTCCATATTAGCTTTGCCTCGTTCCTACGTGTAATGGTCCAACAATGTCTATGCCCCATTTGGAAAAGGGACATGGGCTTATAACAGAGTTTAAGGGTACTCATGGCGCCTGTATTTTCTTGCCGAACCGCTGACATTCTTCACAAGCTTTCGCCATTTCCTTTATATCTTCGTTCATATACATCCATAAGTACCCCCATCATCTTTGCCTTGGCCGATAAGCTTCTCCCCGAGTTGTGATTTCCGACGGCTCCATAGTGTAACTCGTGCAAGATCGTGTGGCCTTCCTCTTTACTTAGGCATCGTAAAAGGGGCCCTAAGTAGGATTTCCCATATAAGATCCCTTCCCTTAGCTCGTAGGCGCCCGACTTACTCTTGATTTTATTTATCTCGGGCCGACCTTTAGGTAGCTCGCCCGTTTCTAGGTATCGGTGTATCGGATTTCTCCAATCGCCCTCCTTATATCGCTCGGTTGTGTTAATAGCCACATCGATCCGTACTTCTGGTGTTTCTGGTATTAAGGGAGTAAGGAGCCTCATAATGCGAATGCCCTCTATGCTCGGGTCTACCAGCTGTGAGGCGATGTATGATAGAGCGTCCGAGTGTCTGTTATCTTTTAGACAAATGTGGCAGAACTTAATGTTCGGTATTTGGTTGATGTAAGACTGGGCGAGCTCCCAATATTTTTGCAATACGGGGTCGTATGTAGCATATTTGCCCGTAATATGCCAGATCACCAATTGTGAGTCACTAGTTAAGCGAACTTCTTCTATCCCCATTTCTACAACTATCCGTAAGGCATGGATCACCGCTTCATACTCGGTGACATTATTTGTTTCCTTGAATTCTAGTCTGAACGAATGCATTATCTTCCTCCCTTTCGGAGTGGTGAACACTAACCCAAGGCCTGATCCCTCTTTGTTTGACGCTCCATCGACGAAAACTTCCCATCTTGTAGGACTATTGGCTTCTAATAGGTCAGCAAGTTCTTCTCGTTCTTCCATCATCCCCAGTATATCTTCCACCTCGTCTTCATCACTAAGTGGGAAGTCGGCTAATAAGTCGGCCACTACCTGCCCCTTGATCGCCGTCCTTGTTTCGTATACCACATCATACTGTTTGATTAAGGGTCCCCATTTAGAGATTCTTCCCGATCGCCCTGCATTATCCAGGACTGCTTCAATAGGCGATTTGGTGAGAACCCGTATGCGATGAGCTTGAAAATACGTTCAGAGTTTAGAAGCGGCAAAAGCTAGTGCCAGTACCATCTGCTCCATTCTGGTATAGTTTTTCTCGGCCAGGCTTAGTGTTTTGCTAGTGAAATATACCGGCTTTTCCACGTTCTCCTCCGTCCTGACTAATACTGCACTAATGGCATATGGTGTCGCTCCCAAGTATAGGGTGAGGATATCTGACGGCTCGGGCCTCTGCAAAACCGGGAGGCTAGCTAAGTGTAACTTGATGTTTTGAAAGGCCTCTTAACTTGCATCCGTCCATTGAAACTGTTTTCCTTTCTTCAGGATGTCGTAAAAGGTTTTGCATTTGTCCGACGACCGTGACACGAATTGCCCCAACGCTGCTATGCAGCCATTTAGCTTTTGCACATCCTTTACCGTCGCGGGAGAATGCATTTCTAAGACAGCCCTGACCTTCTTGGGGTCTGCTTCTATCCCTCTGTGGGTGATGATATATCCCAGGAATTTTCCTGATGTAACCCAGAAGTTTCACTTAGCGGGGTTAATCTTCATCTTGTGTTTCCTCATCGTCTGAAAAATATCTCGAAGGTCTCGGAAGTGATCCTTAGCTCGGAGACTCTTGACTAACATATCGTCTACATAAACTTCTATGGTTTCGTGGATCTTGTTTTAGAACATGTCTCCCACTAATCTCTGGTAAGTAGCACCAGCGTTCTTAAGTCCAAATGGCATCTTAGTATAACAATACAATCCTCTTGGTGTGAAAAAGGAGGTATGCTTATGATCCTCGGGTGCTAACGGTATTTGGTTGTAACCCATGTATCTATCCATCAATTTCATCGCCTCGTACCCAACTATGGATTCTGCTAATTGGTCTATGCCTGGAAGAGGAAAGCTGTCCTTCGGACAAGCCTTGTTCAAGTCACTAAAATCAATACATATCCTAACTCCTCCTTTTTTATTTGGTACCATGACCATATTAGATATCCACTGCGGGTAATGGGATTTCCTGATTATCCCGGATTCCCATAACTTTTTCAGCTCGATCTTGACTGCTTCCTGTAACTCTGGTACGATTCGTCTCATTTTTTGTCTAACGGGTCTGAACCTCGGATCAATCTTCAAATGGTGGCAACAGACCTCCGGGTAGTATCAGACCAGTCGCATGGATGGGGGTAGGCCGACGTTACTCGCTGCTGCTCGCCCCAGCTGAATCTGCGCTCCTTCTCTCTTCCTAAGGCTTCCTGGTACTCAGCTTGTTGCCTTGTTCTTTATATCTGGGCCTGGGCTTCAAGTGCTTCCTCATCGTCCTATGTATCGGAAGCTGTGAGCCCATCAATTTGGTCAACTCTCTTCTGGGTCAAGATGACCTGGTCCAAAGGTAGGGTGTCATCATCTCGCCCGAGATCCACTCCCTCATTAACAGTTGGAATGCCTCGTGCTGCTACCCTAGATTCCTAGAGTGGTGGTTGTCGAGTGCCTTCTTTCCTCGGCCCTGTTACCCTTGTCTGCATGTTGCTGCTAGTCACTATACGATTCCTTAATGTCCTTCCTATCCCTGATGTGCTAGCCATCGGTTGTGGCGCGCAGTGATCCGAGTGTCGTCCCTACCTATGTCAGCAAATACAAAGAACAACTTACTTTGACCTAATATTTGGGAAATAAACATTCAAAAAGGTGAAGCAAATTCGACTGACACAAAAACTGTCATTACGCCACAGCTCGCAGATATAAAGCCTACTCCGGTTATCAAATGGGCTATGCCTATCTACCCTATTTTGACTTTATGCTGACTTCAGTACGCTACGTCGCTATCACTCTGTATGACGTCGCCTTCCGTATTTAAGATAGTTTGTCCTTCCTTCTATATGCTCCAAATAATTAAACTCATGCACATGATGATTGAATTGTACGGCGCATAAATCCAAAACTTAAGTTAAGTTCCTATTGTTGTTATTCTCCTAAGATCTTATTATGGCCGTCTTCCCTAGATCTTCTCCAAGAAATTTCCGATGACTAGTTAACATCGCCAGGAAAGACACCTCAAGAACGACAGCTTGTTATGCAAAAAGACACCTTAGCTTTGACCTTTTGTTACTCCAAACACTCAAGCTCTATAACATCGCAAGAAAACAGCTTATCTACCGCTAAAACTCGATTAATCATCAAAAACAAGTAGTCATCATATCAGCAGACTTTAAACCTAGCTCCGAACCTGTGTTTTTAGTCGTCGGTAAGCTTATGAAGACTTTATGCTGATCAAACTGTTGGTGGGAGAAGAAATGAGAAATTTACCACGCCTTGTGAGGAAGTTGCTACTGCTGTAACTATGCGTGTAAACTAAATGACTCGGCATAACAACGATTTCGGCCATCAGAGTTCATCCTAGATTTAACTACAACATTTGAACATGTATACAGGATCTTTGGATCGTCTCTGAAGGTCTCCAAGGCAAGGTATCCAGAGATCTTAGTCGGATCCCCTTAGTCGGCGCCAGAATGTAGATGCATTTTACTACAACCTACATCCAAAGGATAGAAATCTTCTACTCATGCAAATGAAAGTATGGACATGACGATAGACACAAGGATATACGTGGTTCGGTATGATTACCTACGTCCACGGGGGTGAAAGGATGAATCTTATTACTTCAAGGTGTTACAATGGTGTTGCTCTCTCAAGGGAACTCACTTACAAAGTGAACTAGCTCTCCACTTTACTTCTTTCTTTTCTGATTACAAGTCTCTTTCCTCCCAATATATTCTGCCCTCTTTTGGATACAAGTTCTTCTATTTATAGGGGAGTCTACATATAACCAAACTAGGGTGTTGGTCACAACATATCTAACTTGAAGTCCTGTTATCGGGCCCGCCTGTGTCATCCCTTCTTCCGTCACTATGGCCGATGTGCTTTGATCCCTTTGTAGTCCCTTATCCGAGGCGATCCGTTCGGGTGTTCTCTTGGTGCGATGTCTCCCTTCCAACATGTCTCCCTTGCATCTGGCCGATATGACACGTATATTTTTATCCCTTTGACTACCACTCCTCGGTTGACCTTGTACGTCTCGTCTGGCAACTTTTTCAGAGGCCTGAGCTCGAGTCTTGTCCGACAGTTGTAGAGTGATCAAGCCCGATCCACGTGGCTCCTAAATTTTGGGCCTTCCAGCCTCTATCCCGTGCTTCTTGTCTCTTCATGTTTTGGTACCTCATATCTTGAGATGTTTCCACCTAGCCCTGGGGATAATTTACACCTACAATAAACTATAGAGCCTTCAGTTGCACCTCCAAATACTGCAATTCTATCACATGAATGCTCCATATCAACTCTAGATCACTTCCATCTCTAACCCGCCGTACCAATTCTTGACAGAAGCATCTCCAACTCACTGCCATCACCTTATCTCAACTGTAGCTTCTTCAATTCCATTTCTATCTACCCATCTCTCCATTCCTGCAACTTGTTCAGCACTGACCACCTCCTTCTCTTTCTTAGAGACTCCACAACACAAGCATTGCAGATGTATTACTTGCAACTAGCTCCAGTTCATCACTAAGCTTAATACCGCCACCAACTGCTCATACATTCAACACAGAACAACAGCATCACCTGAGCCAGTTTGATCTGCAATTCACTACTTGCGCCCGTAATTCCCAGTTCCATAGACTCAAACACCACCAATCAGTACTTGGTTATTTCCCATGTTCAATTCCATCCTTATACCACCTGCAATTGAAAACAACCAACACCAATTTATAATTCATCCTTCACTGACCAGCATGACCCATTTCGGCCACAATAATAGCAGCAAGCATCTTTTCTTTGATTCAAGCTCAGATTCAACCTCCATCCACCTGCAATGCCATTCCCGTTTTAGTTCTCCCTGCCACCAACACAACACTACACCAATTTATCAATTCATTGCAATTTCAACATCTGCTTCTAATACATCCACCAACTGCAATCTCTGTAACTCTTCAATCAATTTCTAAAATAGTTTCTTGACTCCATCTGCAGTTCACACTTCACACTTCACAGCCCTAATCTCATATGCAAAAGCTGCGACTTCAATATAGAAAATCTTGTCCTAAACATTCATCTAAGTTGTTGATATTGTTCAACAGCAAACCTTCAACACCAATGGTTTCATCTTCTGATTCTCATCAACATATTCTGAGCAACACCCATTCACATCTCCTCCATGAACAACAAAACTTCATCTGAATATTCTCTCGTCTGTGTTCTTCATCACAACAGCAACCCCAAACTCGAATTGAGCTTCACCCATCTTCTAATCCATTTTCTTGCCGTTTCAGAAATAGCTTCAGATGCTCTTCCTTTCTTGTTCAAACCAAACCCTCAACAACAAATCTCAAAACCAGAAGAAAAAAAACCCATCTTCATTAACCGAGATCTTCCACCTCTCAACCTCAAATTCCTCATATTCAGATCCACAAATTCAGTCTCAAACCATCACAGTATCCTCCACAAACAGAGATTCTCAAATTCAATCTCTGAATCTCCCTACCACTAACCGCAATTATTCTTCTCCCCTTCAATCTGTCAAACTCTCGAATCTGTTGTTGCTATGTGAATTTCTTAGCTTCATATCATTTCCATGACAATCAATAGATTCACATCGAACCCATCTCCTAATCCATCTTATAGACGACACCAGCATCATCTTCTTCCTTTTCTGTAACAAAAACTCAACCAATTTCTTCCCAACATTGAATTCCAACAAAAACCCTAACCTGTGAATCAAAAGCACAATCAAACCTTTAAGCTTCACCACCAACTGCAATAATTTAAATTCAATATCCCATCTGAATCTTCTCATTCTTCCCTGTCTTCTCTTGATAATTTCTTTGTGTCTCTAACTCTCAGACAACTTCCGCCATGAGTTCTTCCATTGGTTTCAGGTAAAGAAGGTAATGATGAGAAGAATTATCCATTTTATTAATTTTAGGATAAGAGAAACCGAGTGATACATCCACCCAAGTTAGGAGGATAAGGGGTAACTCAAATAACTTGCCTATCAGTTCCAGATAAGTGACAACCCACTCGCTTCTTTGATAGGTGTCTAAAACACCTTGTTATTTATCTATTGTTTATGCTTTCTTTGCTATGTTTTCTTGTAAATTATGTATCTTTTGTTTGATTTTTATTTTTAGGTACTTTGGAGCAAAAGAAGAGGAAACGTCGCTTTAAAGGGATAAAAGTGTCATTTCATGTGCAACTGCTGTTGGAGGCGAATTATCTCTCATTATTTGCTTTTATTTCTTCATCTCTGAAAGGAATGTCGGCTTTAGTAATGCGAGTTTTGTCTGAAAATCATGGCAACCTTAGTGATGAAATTGAAGAAAAGAAGTGGATATGAGAGGTAAGAGGTGGATGCTCGAGAAACTACTAAAGGCACCCCCATAAATATCCCGGAAGAGTTGATAAAGTCACCCAGAAGTTTTTCACTATGTGCATCCCAAAATTCATCTTTGTACCCCTAAAATTGCTATTCGCACCCCCAAGAATTTCTAAATGTATCCCAAATTGGGGACACCGCTGTTGGATAAGGGGAAGGTCATCTTTTCTATTTGAATTTCAAATTATGTCGGGAAAATCTATGGCAGAACTAGGGGTTTGAGGATTGATGGTGTAATACTGAGATTCAATGGCTGAAACTGAATAGGTATCTTACTTAAACCTAAACAGGCATGGTAGGGTCGTTTGTTTGGATCAGAATTGGCTAGAACGATGAATTGAAGCAAACAGATTGAAAAGAAGTTTTGGCGGAAAAAATGTTGCAGCAAGAACAGAATTAGGGTTGAGGTTTTGGACGTGAATTACAGAGATTGAATCACTGAATTCTATTGGGTTAGGCTTTAATGGACTGAACAGGACTTGTATGTCCATCATAATCAGTTAACTTGGGCTGGATAATCCATTTGAAGCAAATCAGGGGAGATAGTTGTTCTCGGGTTTATTTTCTTCTGGAAAGTTCTGTTAGCGAATTAGAGGAGTACGGGTGAGATTCAATCATGGTTTTGGACTTGTACGGGTATGCTTCATCTAAACAGGACTGGTAAGTCCTTTATAATCGAGAAAATAGGGAAGTGGACGTGGATTAAAGGAAACAGGGAAAGGAGATATTCTTCGTGATATTTTTGGCGCAAAGAAGTTACGGGAAGATTGTGTTACGTGCAAAATAAGGAATAATATCCTCATATGATTCGTATCTGCTAATAAAAGAATAGTTTTGTCAATAGCAAAGGAGAGTTTTAGTTAAAAATGGAAGAAGATACGTGTGAAAGTTAAACATGGAAATAATTTTCAAAACCGTAACTTGTTGAGAAGGAGAAAGAAAAATTTCATCGAGATTTATGGACCATGTAGTGTATATATATCATTGGATTAGGTCAAGGAAGGGATACGGAGACTTTGGAGAAGAATAGAGAGTTAGGAATCGAAATATCACAAGTTTCAGAAACCTACCTGTTGCTGCAAAAACTCAAGAACACGAAGAACAAAGGTACGCCCAGAACAGTCGCAGAAAACTGTCGCAATTCAACAGCAGAAGCGTAGTAGCGTTAATCAACGACAGAAGGTGCAATATCGTTTATCAACAGCAGAGAGCTTATATCGTTTACTACAGAATCATTGTAAGCTTATTTTACATCTTTTTGAACACAATGATTAATGAAATTCTCTTCACTTTTGATTCTATGAGTAGCTAAATCTGTTCTCTAGGGTTTTGGAAGAAGCTATTTTTGATGAGTAATATTTAGTAATTATTTTCTTTGACAATAAATACTCCAATATTGTGTTTTTAAATTATTAAAAATTCGCTCTTCTTTGTATGCTTCGTAAAAATTGTTTTGGGTAGTTTCTACCGTTATTTTATAAGCGAATGAGGATTGGTCCTTAAAATAGTGACGAGAGTCATAAGAAAGAGCTTGTAACGTTATATTTTCCAAAGCATGAGATTGGGTTCGAAAATTGTTTTGAGTAAAATAGGAGTAATTTGTCAAAGTTTTAATTATTGAGTTTACAAATATTGGAAGTAGTGGAATCCAAAACCCTAGAATTTTCTCTCCTTGGTAAACAAAAATCTATTTTAATTAATTTGTCTTAGTATTTTCTTCTAATAATCAAAAAACCAAATCTTTAAAAAGTCCGAGTGAACGACAACCTACTTACCACAATTTAAAACTACATCAGTTTTTAACGCCGTTGCCGGGGACTTGCCTTTAGGTTTAGGTTTAGATTTTTTTTCATTTTTTTCATTTTTTTTAATTTTTGTTAATTATTTTTATTCTCTTTGATTTTACTTGGGTATATTCTTGTTTTTGTTGTGCAGGTATTTCTACATTTATTGTGGAATTGCCTACCAAAAGAGGTAAGTAATAAAACCCAAATATTTGTATTAATTAATTCCTTTTGTATATATTCCCTTTGATTTCTTTAATTTCTTTTATTAAAAAAAATACACATTGCACACAGCATATTGCATCGTCAGATTTACCGAATTTAGGAAACCTGTGGAAAAGTACGCTGAACCCGTGCCCTGGGACATTTGGGAATTACCAGCCGAAATTCCACAAGCCTCAGCCTCGTACCTTATGGTATATTTTGCTGAGGTAGCCCAAGCTTACCTAATTTAGTAAACCCTACATTTTCATGTGCACGATTTTCTTGCTTCACTAGTATTCTTGCTTGTGTATGCGACGTTGGAAACGGGTAGGAGATAGACTTGAGTAAAACGACCTTTTTAATTTGACTCCGACCCGCTACACGGATATAGGTAGTACTTCTATTTTTGCCGAAATGTTTAATGAAAATGAAAAGGATGAAGAGGTCGCCCCAACCAAAACTCTTAGGGACCGTTTGAACCCGTCTAGAGTAATACGTGAACCTGGGGTTGTTTTACCGGCCACTACCGTTAAGTTCGATATTAAACCTGGGACATTTGGCATGTTGCGTAAATTTAGGGGAATAGAGAATGAAAACCCATATACCCACGTAAGGGACTTTGAAATGATCTGTGACACAATAAATTATCCAAACGTCACAAAAGATGTGCTTAGGTTGCGTTTGTTTCCTTTTTACCTAGAAGATAGAGCCAATGAGTGGTATCATATCTTTCCTTTCAAAATAATCACTACCTGGGATGACCTTGTAGAGGCCTTTGTTAAGAAGTTCTACCCACACCACAAGACTGCTACTGTTAGGCAGTCTATCCAAACCTTTAAGCAGAAAATAGGTGAGAGCCTACATGATTACGTAGAAAGGTTTAATGAATTGTTATACCAATGCCCACACCATGGCTTTGACAAAGCCCACATGGCCCAAATCTTATATGAGGGCCTTGATAGTGAAACCCGAATGCAGGTAAAAACAATGAGTGGTGGAGAATTTACCCATCAAGACCCAGAGGAATGTTTTGATGAGTTTGTCGAGTTAGCTGAAAAGACTCGTCAATGGGCTTCAATGAGGGAGCCCGCAATAACTAGGAACCCTATCCATAGGTTCAATAGAGTTGATAATGGGTCTGATATCATTAGGCGTCTATAGGCCTTATAAATGAACCAAAGGTCTACCCATACTATGAGATGTAACAGTGAGCCCAGAACTTATCCATGTACCATTTGTGGTGACCAAAGTAATATTGGACCTCACTTCCCCTTGTTCTACCCTAGTGAAACAACTCGTGACCAGGTTAGTATCCTACATGGTGGTATGAACTCTAAATTTGAGGGTAGACCCAAGTTTGACCCATACTCTAATACCTATAACCCTGGTTGAAGACATAACCATAATTTTTCGTGGTATAAAGGTTCCCAACAGGGTGTCCCATCTAGCAACCCACCACCAGGCTTCTCTAGGAACCAAGCTCAAGTACAAGAACCGAACCCAGTTGATAAAAAGGTGTCATCTCCAGAGGAAAGTCTAAAGCTCTTTATTGACCCGTAGTATGGAAAACCATGACGAGGATACCCACAATATCAACCATTTAAGTCAAAAGCTTGATGACTTTATCCTGACGAGTCAGCGTAACCAACAAAATAATGACCGGGCTATTTCCAACCTAGAGACTCAAATAAGTCAACTTTCGAACCTGTTAAATGATAGGGAGAATGGGACATTTCCTATTCAAACGACTCCAAATCCAAAAGGATTTAACCAGGTTAATGGGTCGGGTAGTTATAAACACAATGAACATGTCAAAGCAGTTATCACCCTTAGGAGTGGTAAAACTCTAGAAAACTCGGTAGAATCACCTAAGGATAGTAGTCCAACTGAAGAGACTGAGGTTGACCAAACTTCGTCTAAAGACCTTAATGGTCCTGAGTGTGCTAAGAGTACAAGTGAGGAAGATATCCCTGATAGAGTTTATATACCACCTGCACCATTTCCTCAAAGAATCGCTAAGAAAAAGCCTAGTACATATGCTGAAATCCTAGATATCTTTAAGCAAGTTAAGGTAAACCTGCCCTTGTTAGATGCAATAAAACATGTACATGCTATGGAAAAGTTCCTAAAAGAGATGTGCACCGTCAAGAGAGACGCTAGTGTCCATAAAAAGGCATTTTTAACCCAACAAGTTAGTTCCATAATCTCACAAAAGTACCCAGTCAAATTTAAATATCCTGGTTGTCCTACTGTCACATGTGTCATAGGTAAACAATCGATAGACAATGCTCTATTAGATCTTGGGGCTAGTGTGAATCTTGGACTAGGGGAGATGAAACCAACTAGGATAACACTACAGTTAGCTGATAGGTCAGTCAAAATCCCACGTGGAATTATTGAAGACGTTTTAGTTCAGGTAGAAAACTTTATCTATCCAGTTGACTTTGTGATTTTAGACACTCAACCTATCTCTAGTCAAGATATGAATATTCCAATAATCCTAGGTCGTCTGTTTTTATCCACTGCAAATGCAGTCATACATTGTCAAACTGGCCTAGTAGATTTTACCTTTGGGAATCAGAAAATATCAGTGAATGTTTTTAAGGCATTACAAGCCCCACCGGACCCCAAACACTATGAGTCTATATGCATGATTGATTCTCTAGTTAAGAATACCTTTACCACAAATAGTGTTAGAGATCCTTTAGAGGAGTGTCTAGCCCACTTTGGAGCCTACTATGATGAGGATAGTCATTTTGATGAAGTTAATGCGTTGTTAGATTCTGCACCAATAATGAATTATGGAAAATGGCAGCGTAAACCAGAACCTCTTCCGCCGACCATATAAAAACCCCTCCCATCATTAGTTAAGGCACCCACCCTTGAATTAAAGCCGCTACTAGATATACTGAAATATGTCTTTCTTGGTAATGAAAATACTCTTCCTGTCATAATTTCCTCTGACTTAGAGCCTGATCAGGAAAGTAGACTAGTTAGTCTTCTTAGAAAGCATAAGGATGCAATAGGGTGGAGTATCGCAGATTTGAAAGTAATTAGTCCTGCTGATTGTATGCACCACATCTACCTAAAAGAAGGTGCCAAAACCTCAAGAGAAATGCAGCGACGTTTAAATCCTAATATGAAGGAATTTGTCCACATTGAGGTGCTCAAGTTATTAGATGCGGGTATCATATACCCCATATCCGATAGTAAATGGGTCAGTCTTGTCCAAGTTGTCCCAAAAAAGTCTGGGATTACAGTAGTTGCGAATGATAACAATGAACTGATCCATACCCGTGTTACTACTGGGTGGAGAGTTTGTATAGACTACCGTAAGCTAAACTTAGCAACTAGGAAAGACCACTTTCCTCTACCATTCATCGACCAGATGTTACAAAAATTAGCTGGCAAGAGCCGTTATTGTTTCCTAGATGGATATTGTGGTTATAACCAAATCCTTATAGCACCGGAGGACCAAGAGAAAACAACCTTCACGTGTATATTTGGTACTTTTGCTTACAGGTGTATGCCTTTTGGGTTGTGTAATGCACCCGCAACATTCCAAAGTTGCATGCTAAGTATCTTTTCGGACATGGTCGAGCGATTTATCGAGGTCTTTATGGATGATTTTTTCTGTTTTTGGACCTTAATTCGATGAATGCTTGCACCACCTTACACTAGTTCTAAAACGTTGTAAAGAGAAGAACTTAGTCCTTAATTGGGAAAAGTGTCATTTTATGGTTAAATCTGGAATAGTGTGTGGTGTCCTCTAAGGGAATAGAATTTGATAGAGACAAGGTTGAACTAATTTCAAAATTAAGACCACCTAAGAATGTAACAGGTGTTAGATCTTTCCTTGGCCATGCTGGATTTTATCGTCGTTTCATCAAAGACTTTAGTAAGATTGCTTTACCCCTGTCGAACCTACTTGCTAAAGATACTGCCTTTGTGTTTGATGAAGCCTGTGTTACAGCTTTTGAGAAGCTAAAATCATTGTTGACTTCTGCCCCTATCATCCAACCACCCGATTGGGACCTCCCATTTGAAATCATGTGTGATGCGTCCGATTATGCGGTTTGTGCTGTCCTTGGCCAACGACGTGATAAAACACCTAGTGTGATTTATTATGCTAGTAGGACCCTAAACGATGCCCAGTTGAACTACACAACCACTGAGAAAGAAATGTTATCCATCGTCTTTGCTTTGAAGAAATTTATATCATATCTCCTAGGGTCCAAGGTCATAGTCTATTCTGATCATGCCGCCCTCAAATATCTCCTTTCAAATAAGAACTCCAAACCTCGGCTGATTAGATGGGTATTGTTATTCCAAGAATTTACTCTAGATATTCGTGATAAGAAAGGGTATAAAAATGTAGTAGCTGACCATTTATCATGTATCATTAATGAGACTGGAGATGATGAGAGACCGATCCATGACACATTCCCTGATGAACAATTATTTTCCATCTCTTTGTTACCTTGGTTTGCAGACATTGTCAATTATTTGGAAACTGGTCAAATGCCTGACCATTGGTCTAAACAGGATATAGCTAAATTCTTGTCTGAGGTTAAATACTTTTTCTGGGATGATCCGTACTTATTCAAATATTGCCCTGATTAGATCATCCGTCGTTGTATCCCTGAAAACGAAATCTCCAGTGTCCTGACTTTTTGTCATTCTGGAGCTTGTGGGGGTCACTTTAGTTCTAAGAAAACAGCTGCTAAGGTTTTGCAATCCGGTCTTTATTGACCAACACTGTTTAAGGACTCCCACATATTTTGTCAAAATTGTGATAGATGTCAAAAGTTAGGAAAGATGACCCGACATAATATGATGCCACTTAATCCGATACTAATAATAGAAATATTTGATGTGTGGGGTATATATTTTATGGGTCCTTTTGTCAATTCTTATGGAAACTTTTACATCTTATTAGTTGTTGACTAGGTGTCTAAGTGGGTTGAAGCAATCGCTACCAAGACAAATGATCGCCACGTTGTGATTAAGTTTGTTAGAGAAAATATTTTCTCTCGATTTGGTATGCCTAGAGCAATCATTAGTGATGGAGGTTCCCATTTTTGTAACCGGTCTTTTGAGACTCTCATGAAGAAATACTCCATTACCCATAAGGTCTCTACACCTTACCACCCACAAACCTGTGGCCAATTTGAAGTTTCTAATAGGCAGATTAAATAAATTTTAGAAAAGACCGTAAACCCTACCCGAAAGGATTGGTCTTTGCGCTTAATAGAAGCATTATGGGCTTACCGAACCGCTTTTAAGACTCCACTTGGGATGTCTCCGTATAGACTTGTCTTTGGTAAGGCCTGCCACTTTCCTGTAAAATTAGAACACCGAGATTATTGGTCCATTAAACGGCTAAACTTTGACCTATCTACTGCTGGTGATTACCGTAGAATGCAACTCAATGAGTTAGAAGAAATTCGTAATGATTCTTACCAGAGTGCGAAAATTTACAAGGAGAAAACAAAAATATTTCATGATAAATCGATTATTCGAAAGACATTTGAACCAGGTCAGAAAGTTCTCATTTACAATTCTCGTTTACATCTTCTTCCTGGTAAATTGAGGTTTCGGTGGTCCGGACCATATTTTGTCAAAAAAATTTCCTCATGGTGCAGTTGAAGTCGAAAATCCTAAGAACGGAGAAACTTTCAAGGTTAACGGTCAACGGTTGAAACCATTCTTGGAGTTACACAGTCATGCAATAGAAGAATCGGAGCTGATAGATCCTGTCTACCAGGATTAATTTGAACGGGTAACAACGTCTGGCTGAAGACACTAAACTTAGCGCTAATGGGAGGAAACCCACACATGGTGATATTAAGGTACCTCTGGAGGACCCTGCTGTTGTTGTATATTGTTTTTATTTATTTTGTTTTATTTTCTTTCTTTCGTGCTCCCATGGAAGGATTGCTACGCTTCATCCAGGTACTATCTTTCTGACTTACCTCTTTAATCCTCTTGTTACTTATATTTTTGGTACTGCACTTTAATTTGAAACATTGAGGACAATGTTAGGTTTAAGTTTGGGGGTGAGGGAAAAACTTTTAGTTAGTTTTTAATAAAAATATAAAAATATAAAAAAAATTAAGAGCCTAGAAATTTGTGCCAATTTAGGATGACACTAACCAGTCTAAGTGGATGGAAACATCTTAGTTGTAGGAGTTAAGGAACCCAATAACAGAGTATATTCATAAAAATACAGAGTTCAGGTGTTATAATGCAATCATCACACTACGTTCTGTTTTTGTTTTTATTTTATTTAAAAAATTATATGTTTCTTAAGTGATTTGGTGAGGCCCAATACATCGAATTGTTACCAATGCCGGATGAAATAGAGTGATTGAGTTAATAAATAATAAATAGACCAGACCAATCAGACCAAACGGAATAAAGTCGATTCAAAAAAAAAAAAATTTAAGACACTTGGGAATAGCAATATGTGTGTGTTTTCCCTGTCTCCGTCGCCTAAACAAGCGTGGAACATAGGATCCATGGGAACTATCATGTAATCTGCTGACAAAAAGCATGCGCTTGGATCCAAAATATCAAATCATGCAGTCTAAAAAAAAATGAATGAAAAATTGAATGAATAAGTTGTGCAATAAAATTATCAACCACTGGTTCCCTTGTATATGCCAGTGAGTTGATCTAGATTTAGGATTATCGACCGCTGGTTCCATTGTATATGCCAAGATGTGTTGATATTAGTCCATACCAGTATCTCAATCCATTAGGATTCATAGGTTCATCTTGGCAGAGGCCTTCAGACAGATATGGGAAACACCGTTGACCTTAGACAACATTGTTTTGAACTATCTATCTCTATAATCCATCTTCTTAATCTATTCATTTGTGTGATTCCGATTACTGATGTCCATAGTGCAACTTTATGAATAGAATTCTATCACTTATATATATGAATATGACTCGCCTCAGGGTACTTTCTCTTGTGATCAATGAAAGTAGGCCAACCAAGGAGACTCTTTAGTGTCGTTCCCGAGTTCTTCACAGATAGCTAGAGTTTGGAATAAAAGGTTTTGTAGGTACACCACTGGTAAACATTCCCGAGACTATAACTCGGCCACTAGGGCCACCTAGGGGTTTAAAGGATTGTTATACGTGCTAAGTGTGACCGTAAACTCAACAAGATGGAGTTGTATGTATTTAAAATTAGTTTAGCTTGATTTGCTCGAGGACTAGCAAAGTCTAAGTGTGGGGGAATTTGATAGGTGTCTAAAATACCCTGTTATTTATCTATTATTTATGCTTTCTTTGCTATGTTTTCTTGTAAATTATGTATCTTTTGTTTGATTTTGAGTTTTAGGTACTTTGGAGCAAAAGAAGAGGAAACATTGCTTTAAAGGGCTAAAAGTGTCATTTCATGTGCAACTGCTGTTGGAGGCGAATTATCTCTCATTATTTGCTTTTATTTCTTCATCTCTGAAAGGAATGTCGGCTTTAGTGATGCGAGTTTTGTCTGAAAATCATGGCAACCTTAGTGATGAAATTGAAGAAAAGAAGTGGATATGAGAGGTAAGAGGTGGATGCTCGAGAAACTACTAAAGGCACCCACAGAAATGTCCCGGAAGAGTTGATAAAGTCACCCAGAAGTTTTTCACTATGTGCATCCCAAAATTCATCTTTGTACCCCTCAAATTGCTATTCGCACCCCCAAGAATTGCTAAATGTATCCCAAATTGCTAAGGGGACACCGTTGTTGGATAAGGGGAAGGTCATCTTTTCTATTTGAATTTCAAATTATGGCGGGAAAAGCTATGGCAGAACTAGGGTTTGAGGATTGATGGTGTAATACTGATATTCAATGGCTGAAATTGAATAGGTATCTTACTTAAACCTAAACAGGCCTGGTATAGTCATTTTTTGGATCAGAATTGGCTAGAACGATGAATTGAAGCAAACAGATTGAAAAGAAGTTTTGGCGGGAAAAATGTTGCAGCAAGAACAGAATTAGGGTTGAGGTTTTGGACGTGAATTACAGAGATTGAATCACGGAATTCTGTTGGGTTAGGCTTTAATGGACTGAACAGGACTGGTATGTCCATCATAATCAGTTAACTTGGGCTGGATAATCCATTTGAAGCAAATCAAGGGAGATAGTTGTTCTCGGGTTTATTTTCTCCCGGAAAGTTCTGTTATGGTGGGTTTGGATGTAGAATTTTAAAGAGAGAATTTATGGGTCCAGGGGATTTGGTAGAATTAGGTTTCCTTTGTATGTTTGGTTGTCCGAATCCTTGGAATCACGTTTCCTAGGGGATTCAGTTTTCCAGCAAATCCTTCATATGGAGTCCAACCCCTCCCCCTAAGATTTGCTGGGAAACTTATCAAGGGATTTATGAACCCACTTTTTTTTTTAACTTTAAATCCCAAATATATGCAATTTTAAAATTTGAGGGTAGTGCCAAACGGTACAAAGACTTTAATACAAGAAAACTCTATAAATCCAAAGAATTTTAATTAAGTTACCAAACACATAAGGAATTTGCATGAATCCCAGAATTTATAATCCCATCGGATTATAAATTCTTGGAAACCGTAAATTCCGCAAACAAACCCACCATTAGTGAATTTGAGGAGTACGAGTGAGATTAAATCATGGTTTTGGACTTGTACGGGTCTGCTTCAGCTAAACAGGACTGGTAAGTCCTTTAGAATTGAGAAAATAGGGAAGTGGACGTGGATTGAAGGAAACAGGGAAAGAAGATATTCACCGTGATATTTTTGGCACAAAGAAGTTACGGGAAGATTGTGTTACGTGCAAAATAAGGAATAATATCCTCATATGATTCTTATCTGCTAATAAAAGAAGAGTTTTGTCAATAGCAAAGGAGAGTTTTAGTTAAAAATGGAAGAAGATACGTGTGAAAGTTAAACATGGAAATAATTATCAAAACCGTAACTTGCTGAGAAGGAGAAAGAAGGATTTTATCGAGATTTATGGACCATGTAGTGTATATATAGCATTGAATTAGGTCAAGGAAGGGATACGGAGACTTTGGAGAAGAATAGAGAGCTAGGAATCGAAATATCACAAGTTTCAGAAACCTACCTGTTGCTGCAAAAACTCAAGAACACGAAGAACAAAGGTACGCCCAAACGATTCTAGAAAACTCGCCGCAATTCAACAATGACGTAGTAGCGTTAATCAACGAAAGAAGGTGCAATATCGTTTATCAATAGCAGAGAGCTTATATCGTTTACTACAGAATCATTGTAAGCTTATTTTACATCTTTTTGAACACAATGATTAATGAAATTCTCTTCACTTTTGATTCTATGAGTAGCTAAATCTATTCTCTAGGGTTTTGGAAGAAGCTATTTTTGATGAGTAATATTTAGTAATTATTTTCTTTGACAATAAATACTCCAATATTGTGTTTTTAAATTATTAAAAATTCGCTCTTCTTTGTATGCTTCGTAAAAATTGTTTTGGGTAGTTTCTACCGTTCTTTTATAAGCGAAGGAGGATTGGGCCTTAAAATAGTGACGAGAGTCATAAGAAAGAGCTTGTAACGTTATATTTTCCAAAGCATGAGATTGGGTTCGAAAATTATATTGAGTAAAATAGGAGTAATTTGTCAAAGTTTTAATTATTGAGTTTACAAATTGTAGTTGCTGATTATCTCACAACTACACCCTCATAAGAATCCATTAAAATGATTCCTAAATCTAATTAATTTGATATGAAACTAAGAATTAAGTACTAAAATTGTAAAGGAGACACAAGAATTTTTACATGGTTCGATCATTGTGATCTACATCCATGGTTCTTCACTAGTGATTGTATGTAATTACATGATTTTACAATTGAGACTCCATTAATGAATATATGGAGCTCTAGTTTTTTGGGGAAGAAGATGATTAAAAAAAAAAATCCCTCCTAACATTTTCTCTCTCCTCCTAAAATTATCTCTCTCTCTCAAAAAGACCTCTCCTAATTTAACATTTGAACTACTATTTATAGTGAAATCTATACAACTATATAGTTTGCGAAGTATCGTGAACTATTATTCAAATTCTATATTCGCAAAGTCTTCCCACCTTTCTCATGTTTTGTCCGTCGTTCTTTGTTGTGTCGTTTCTAATATTTCTTTTGCGACATTATTATGTTGCGTCATTAAATATTCGCAAGTGAAGGTTGTTGCGATATTCTGCTCCTACATCTTGCCTCTTTTTTCTTGAATATTTCTTGAAAAGCGATCTTTAAGAAAAAATCCGTTGTAGTAGTCTTTGATATTTGTTGATGAAGGTACGAGCGAAAGAATATCAAACTCAAAAAGTATATACTTGCCTCTATTCTTTTGCGAAGTTCTGAAGCTTTAAGAAGTAATTAGAAGTATCATATTGCGAATTATGAAGTGTGTGAAGTATCCTTAAAGAAGTATGAAGTATAAGAAATATAAAATATCCTTGAAGAAGTATAAGAAGTACTCAATCCTCGAAATATATAAGAAGTATGAAGTATCCTTAAGAAGTACAAGAAGTACTTAATCCTCGAAATATATAAGAAGTATTCGTCCTTGAATGAGAGTGATAAATATTTCCTCTGTTCATGTGAAATTATTATTCCATTTTTGGTGAGGATTCTTGCTGAGAAGATAAAGAACATAAAATATTTTCTTGGGTATCCATAGTTGCCTCTGTTCTTTATTTATGAAGGAGAATCCTTAAGAAAATGTTGAATGATTAAATTGCGTCTCTATTCTTATCTTGCCTCTACCTCAAGTGGTAACCATGTTAACTTCTAAATATTCCTGCAAATTTCTGAGTTTTTCTGCGAATTTTTGAACATTTATGAATAATGCTGCGAATAGTGTTGCGAATAGTGCTGCGAATAGTGTTGCGAATAGTGTTGCGAATTATGTTGCGTATAATGTTGCGAATAATGTTGCGAATACTGTTGCGAATAATGTTGCGAATACTGTTGCGAATATTGTTGCGAATACTGTTGCGAATTATGATATTTATGTAATGATTATGTTATGAAATGCGTATGCGATGCTTATGCCATGAAATGCTTATGCAATGCTTTTATGATGCGAGTATGATGCTTGTATGATGAGAATGCTTATCTATTGTAATGTATAGCTAATGTTTGTGTTACTTAACTTATTTTGTACGCAAGAATTGATGTAGCTACAAATTGCTTCCATTCCTGCACTATTAGTCTCACATGATATAATATAATTAAAATATTAAAGATGCATCATCTCAATTTCATTTCAATATATATGTTCGTAAGCTTGTTTGCTTACATATAATCATCTTCGCAAGTATATTTGCGTATTCTCTTGTGGTCTTATTTTGCCTTCCTAGTTAAAGGTCTTATTTTGCCATCTTTGTTGTATAGTATTTTAGCCTCTTCAGGAATTGTTGCGACAATATGACAGGCCTAAATATTCTTGCGAACATAAAGCCCCATGACATTGCCGTCTTGCGATGAAATCGCAGGACGTCTCTACACTTTCATGTAGCGACCCATTGATATCATCTTAACTTCTTTATTATGTTCTGCGAGTTCTTTATTATGTTATTTTTTTAGAAGGCTCGCAGAAGTACGATTGTTGCACAAATATGACAAGTCTTTATGTTCTTGCGAACAAAAATCCTCATGACATTTGCGTCTTATAGCACGTATCATCTCCCTAAGGAGGGTGCTGCCCTTTATATTCCCCTTAGTTGCCCCTTCAAGGAAGCGTACATCGACCATACAAGGTTATCTCTTCCCATCCGGTTCTGCAAACAACCATTTTTTGATCGCAACCTCTTATCCTTTTTTCCTATAGGGCTTATAGTTACAAGGTTGCACCCTATGGGGTATCTTTGGGCCAAGTGCATCATTTGCCAAGACTTGTCAAAAATGGCAGGTGTGCTTCAAACCCACCCGGCACTCTTGATTCAACCGTGTACCTCGGCTCCTTGATCGTTTTCTTCACTTCTTGAGAAAGACAGTATGCCTTAGTCTCCCAACCTAAATCATGTTACATCGCAAGATTAGGTTGAGAATCCAAGGTGTCTAACCCGGATAGGTACCCCGCTTTTGGGTTGTACCCCGTAAAGTTCCATGTACTCAGGTTCCTTGGTGGTGTTCCGGTTTCCCTGAGCCATGCTTATATGTACCCCCTTAAATGACGTACTTTAGGACTTTGCCTCTTACGAAATGTTGCTTCGCGAACTAGGGTGTACGCCACAAAGGTTTGCTTGTGTAAATTTTCTGCGGCTCTCTTTATTTTTTGGAGGCTAATCACAGTTTGCGTCTTTCTTTTATGAAAGCTAATCGCAAGTAAATTTTTGCGTCTTTCTTTAATGAAAGCTGATCGCAATTGATTTTTGGCGGTATTTTTTCGCCTTTTTATAAATGGAATCAAAATTATTTCTATTCGTAAAAACTCATCGTAAATTTTTCATGTACATAAAATGTTGAATGTTTTCATAAGATCTTTAGTATAAGAAGTATGAGAAGTATTCATATCGCGTCTTTAAATCAAAACTGTTTTATAGAAGTATATAAATTTAATTTTCTCTGTTTTTTGTAAAATTTTGAGATCTTTAAATTTTTGCGATGAAATTTTAGAAATTTTTAGAAATCTTGCGAGTATATCGCTTTTGGTAAATAAAATCAAAAATCTTTTATCTTTTGTAAATAAAATATTCAAGGAAATGGTACTTACCTTTTGCGGCTTGTTGTTGTCTCTTGCGGAGTATATGATTTGCCATTTTTTTGCGAAATATGTCTGCGAATTAATATCCCATTTTCTTCTTGCGAAATAACCAAAGATGTTGCGAAGTAAACATTTGCACGAAGTAAACGAACATCTGTGAAGTATTCATGTTGCGTATATTCGCAAGGTAAACATTTGCAAAGGAAATTTTTACGATATAATGTTTTTGAAGTGTACATTTGTGAAGCAAAAATTTTATGCGAATAGAGAGACTCAAACCCGCGTCCATCATCTTATCAGCTCCACTTGCGACCATCTGTCCAAGCTCCTATTTTTGTAGATGTAGTGAAATTCGTAGAATTTATTCTGATATTATCATTTCTTGTATAATTTTTCCCATCATCCTTTCTTCTTTCATATTTCATTTCTACATGGTGAGAGAACGGGACCGCACCTCCTATTTATCCTGATCTTCTCTTTTCATACTAGTGTATGATTGTGTTCATGCTGCTACTCAAATCATCTGTACCAACTTTTCATTGACCATCTTTTGCGTAAATGATGATGTGAAGTAATCATTATTGTATCTTCTGAAATTGTATTTTCTCTTGCGGCTATATATGCAAGAGGTTGCTGATGAGCGTTGTTTCGTTCTAAATTTTGTTGTCCTGCATCATTTTTTTTGTTTGTGGTTCTCCGCTAGTTTTCTTCTCGCAAGTCCGTCCGTTTCAAAGTAACTAATGACCTAATTTTCGTCTTGCTGGTGTAAGCTTCCTTATTGCTTCTGTTCTATTTCATCGTCGTTCAGTTTTTCTTCGTGCTGTTGGTTGTTGATATCTAAAGATGGTTAAACTCCATGAGTTATATTCGTCTTTGTTTGTTGCTTCCTTTCTCCAACTCCAACCATTTGTGCTTGGGCTTCTCTGCGAACTTCAATCAACTTGTACAACTATATTTTTCTTTTTCTTCGCTGGGAGTTTCGACATGGTGTTTTAACTCTCGTAAATGCAGCTGGAATTTTGTGTTATTTAGACCTGTTCTCTTCCTCATGTTGTTGACTTACATTCTTATTCATTATATGTGTATCAAGTGACGCTAATGATGCTGGAATGGCCTTTCTGCTATGCTCAATAATCCGGCAAAGCAATGCCTCTGTGAGCTGGGCTTGAGGCATTGTGTCTCTGTGAATGTCTTCGCTGTTCTTGCTGAAGTAACTCCCTTTTTCCGCCTTTAGATCCCTTGCTTCAGTTCATGTTTTCTTCCCTCTCTTCATCACTTTTTTCTTGCTGGGAGTAATTTTCTCGAGTTGGTTTCTATCACATGTTGTTTTCTCTTTTAGACATTTCTTCCTTCGTATCCCGTTGCTGGTTAGCCCATTGATCTCTTTCTTTTCAGGGCTCGAATTCTCTCTATCATACACTTACTTCCTAACCTATATCTTCGCAAAAGAGCTTTACGTCTTCGCAAGAATTCCTTCTTGTTGAACCAAAACTCCACTGACTACTCTCTTCTCGTATTCTAACTCCATTACAATTATCATCAACAACTCTAACCCCTAATTTGAGCTTACGGCTCCTAGTCCATCGTTAAGCAAAGGTCACTTTCCTTCCCGTTCTTTCATGATATTATTCTGAAACTTCTCCAGTGTCTAGTTATCAGCTTTATCACCTTCAAAATTTCCTTCCAAAACTACAACTTCCACCTCCGCCAAGGACTCAGTGCATCTTACGATATAAACCACCTCTTACAATATTCGTAAGATTTTCCTGTTGGCTACGTAACCTCCTAATACACCAAGATATTTGTGAAGGGCACTCGTGCTGAAACTCTTCTTATTAACTCGTACAACTAAATGTGTTGGCTTTTCCTGTTGGTTTTCGATGTAAGGGAATATCACCTTTTTTCCTGTTGGTTTACGATGTGTTGGTTTTTCCTGTTGAAACTCTTCTTATTCATTCTTACGATATAAACAACCTCTTACGATATTCGTAAGCTTTTCCTGTTGGCTTTACGATGTATGGGCATATCACCTCTTACATATCAATATATTTGTTGTCTTCCTTCTTTGTTGGCAACTAAATGTGATGTCCGCTGTCTGCGAAATGAACACTCCATGCTGAAACCTCAATACACCAAGTTTTCTCTCTTCGTATTTTGTTCTTCTCAGCAACTGTTCATTAATGTTGATTAATTTTCCCTGCTCCTCAGGCTCTGTTTTATTCATTCTCAGTATCCCTTTCTTGTTCTTTTTTAACTGTCATTGCTGCTTGTCTCTCTATATGCCTCTGCTTCGTATTATGCTTGCGAACTTCGCAGAAAGCTACAGTATCTCCCGTTTACGCTTGCGAACTTCTCAGAAAGCTACAATACCTCAATAAAATGTATAGATGAATGTGAAGATGTCTTTATAAGTTCTTATTACGCTTGTGAACTTCTCCCGTTTGGTTTCTTCCTGCGTATCTCTTCCCTTCTCTGTATTAACTTCTTTTTTGTATAGATGATTCCTTTCCTGATTTGTTGCTCTTAATTTCCTTATGAAAATAGTTGTTCTTCGCTGCTGCTGATGAGTTGGTGTTGCTGTGTTTTTGCTTAGATTTTATTCCTCCTCCTTAGGTTGTTTAAGAAGTTGGGTCTTCCTTGGTAATAAATTGTCATTATTCCATGTTGCTATGTTCTTTTGGGGAGATACATTATTTAACTCTCGATATTCGCATAAGGCAAACATATTTTGTTAACGCTGCAGTAACGTTCTTTAGTTCTTCCATCTTCGAATCAACCTTCGCTCTTTCTCCTTAGCTGGAATCTCAAGCTTTAGCTGAACTGGTATCGTTAGTTTGATTCCATTCCTTCGCTATCGAATTTAATTATTTGCGAATTTAATTGTTGCGTGAATTCAATTATGTTCTTTATCTTCGCACTATATGTCTGTGATGGTAGAATACAATTTCTTAAACTTGGTGCTCCTGCCATTAGCACTGTTTGTTTCACTGAATTTTCCTTCCTGTAATAAGTCTTTGTGTCTTTCTTCTTCCTTTATTCATTGAGTTGTCTTCTCCTAAAATGATGCTGTCAACGAGCAATGAATATATTTTTTCTCCTGAGTTGTTGAGATGTTCTTCAATAGTGAATCCATGCTTAACTTCCTATTGATATTATTAAATTTCGTTTCCTTGTTGTTATTAGTCAACAATGATCTCTTCCATTGTTCCTTCACCTTCGAAATTTTTGGTATGCTAACTTATCCTTTGCGATTGATTTTTGACGTAGATTCGTTGAAGTTTTCTTTTGTTGGCCTTATGTTCATCTCTGCTTCTGTTCTTGTATGTAGACTATCTCCCACATCAGTTTTCGTCTCTTGAAGATCCAGTGGAGTTCATCACCAACAATAGCTAATTTTTCTAAACTTTCTTGAACCAACAAGATTAGGTCCCTGTTTCTAGCGCCAATTATGTAGTTGCTGATTATCTCACAACTACACCCTCATAAGAATCCATTAAAATGATTCCTAAATCTAATTAATTTGATATGAAACTAAGAATTAAGTACTAAAATTGTAAAGGAGACACAAGAATTTTTACATGGTTCGATCATTGTGATCTACATCCATGGTTCTTCACTAGTGATTGTATGTAATTACATGATTTTACAATTGAGACTCCATTAATGAATATTTGGAGCTCTAGTTTTTTGGGGAAGAAGATGATAAAGAAAAATAATCCCTCCTAACATTTTCTCTCTCCTCCTAAAATTATCTCTCTCCCTCAAAAAGACCTCTCCTAATTTAACATTTGAACTACTATTTATAGTGAAATCTATACAACTATATAGTTTGCGAAGTATCGTGAACTACTATTCAAATTCTATATTCGCAAAGTCTTCCCGCCTTTCTCATGTTTTGTCCGTCGTTCTTTGTTGTGTCGTTTCTAATATTTCTTTTGCGACATTATTATGTTGCGTCATTAAATATTCGTAAGTGAAGGTTGTTGCGATATTCTGCTCCTACACAAATATTGGAAGTAGTGGAATCCAAAACCCTAGAATTTTCTCTCCTTGGTAAACAAAAATTTATTTTAATTAATTTTTCTTAGTATTTTCTTCTAATAATCAAAAAACCAAATCTTTAAAAAGTCCGAGTGAACGACAACCTACTTACCACAATTTAAAACTACATCATTCTTGCTCAACTGTCAGTTATGGGAAACTGACGGTTCATATTCATGCTCCAAATATAGCTCCCATGTCATGTGAATTGGCCTTTTTGCCTTTTACGCTCCAAACAGACGTTTTCTCCTTCTTTTGCTCCAAAGGACTCTATTGCACCTAATAACTCAAAACTAAACATAAGAGATGCAATTCCCAAGGCTAATAGCAAAGAAAGCATATATACTAGATATAAAATTAGGTGTTTTACAACACCTATCAGCTCTGATACCAATTGAAAAAGCGGGGGTCTAACAACCACACCCCACATATTTCGTTTGGCAATCTGTATATATGGAACAAACTTCAATATAATCTCAAGAATAAAAACTCAATTAAGAAATAATATTAAAGAGATTTATCTCCTTCTCAACACAATCAATAGTTAAACAGAAGCAATTTTGTAAACCTGATTTTAGTGTGAGGTTTCTTGAAACAAGCTTTGTGTTAATCACAACCTATTTAATATCCACCGTGTATAAACCTCTTTAAGCAAAAAATCACTAAAGGAATATTTCAACATGGTGTCCACTCGAAACAAAGTTAGTCCGGAATGGTCTAACAATGTGAAAATAACAAAAAAAATTGTTCAAGATCAATCAAGTCTTATCCAACAAACAAGGTCGGATTTAACAACTATAATTGATTAACGTACAACTTGTTTTATTTCAATTATATAAATAAAATATAATGCGGAAAAGAAATAACATAGACACCAGAAATTTTGTTAACGAGGAAACCGCAAATGCAGAAAAACCACGGGACCTAGTCCAGAATAAACACACATTAATTATAAGATGTTACACCAATTTCCTACTACCTATTCGGACTAGATGTAATACCTTATTAAACTGTATTCTTATAGAACTCATAGCTTAACACCGATTATCTTTAGGAATTCTTCACGCAAACCTTCTAGCAGAACCCAAGGTTCTCTTTAGAAGATACAACAACACGATTGATACGATTTCGATATTTTTTTTGCACAAAATACCGGTTTGATTTCCTTTTAAATATAAATCAAGGTTTTGGAAATCTTGTAGATTAGGGTTTTAACTTATAATCAGTATGCGTACTCACAAGAAGTCCGTGAACCTGATTTTCATAAGTGAACTTGGGTGATTCCAAAGATCAATTTCCAAGTTATGAAAACCCTAATAATTCTACAACAAGAACAAATAGATAAATATAGAGATATCTTGTTTAAAACTTCTTAAGGATTTTTAGGAGATACCTTAATTGAAGTTTTCTTTCTAGCTTCTGATTTCTACTAACAATTGTTGGTATACGATCAGAAAATAAAATATATCACAACCTAGGGTTTATGATCAACAACTCTTGAATGGTTTTATATCAGAAGAAAAAACCTTAGAATAGACAAGAGGTGAAAAACCAAGATTACAAGTTGTATAATCAATCACGAAGATTAGATTCAATTTGCCTTTGTGATCCCCAATACAAATACTCTTATCTCACTCTTGTTCACGAAGAACAGAAGACATGGAAAACAACCTTATAAAGCTAACACCAATTTTCCAAAAGGGGATGAAAACCGTGTAGACTCATGAACCCTTTATTTATAGTGAAAGGTAGCTTGAAAGCTAAGTATAGCTATTTTCCTTTTTAAAGACACTCCTAATTTTTGGAAATATTATATTTATGTGAATAAATCACAAATTAAATTAGGAATGAATCACAAACACTTTAATATGGTAATCAAAGATGGTTGGAGTAATACCTAACTTTCCTAGATAAGGAAACATCACCAACTTGACCAAAAATTCCTTTTAGTCAGGTAATTGGGCCCAAGTCCGCGGACCGTTACAAACAGCCATGGATTGTTTCCTACTAACGAATTGTTTCACTCATAACTTTATCGTTATAACTCGGAATTGAGTGATTCTTGGCTCATTGAATTCGTAAGCTCATTCACTATAAAATGAGATCCTCTATAAGGATAAAGGTTATTATCACCAAAGTCATGAATCAAATAACCTCTAATATATATACATAACTGTACATTTACTGTCATAGGAATTGTTCCATAGAGTGAGCATTTATCTCGATAGATTAGAAAGGTAGAATTGAACAAGAATCCAAATGAAATCAAGCACATACCTTTGTTGATTAAGTACTTGTTGATGTCTTCTTGTAGTCTTCAATCTTCATCCATTAGGATAGCTTCGATTCAACTTCTTAGACATAAACTATCTTTAGTATGCTATATCAAGAATGAATTTTAGTTGCCAACGCTAGTGGGTTCAACCGATCAGTGCTCTAACACTTTTAATTAAGGTAATTAAATTCATTTTGTAAGGAAATATAAGAATTAGTAATGTTCATTTACTAATTAGATTTTCCGAGATATTTCGATCATTATTTTTGGACAGAGCATTTCCAGGATTATGGAAACCAAATTTGTGCTTTAGTGAATATCTTGAGAATATTTTCGGTTTTGGAAATTTCTTGGTGTCCAAACTTCCTTGTCTATAAATACTTGAAGTTTTCCTTTCTTGCAAAATAATCCTTCATAACAACAGACTTCCTCTTTTGTTATTTTTACTGGTGTAGCCGCCTATTCTGAGAGGAGAGTAACCTAATTAGGCGAAATATCTTATGGCCGCTCAGTTTGAAGTCTTCTTTGGGATTGAGAAGCTCTAGCGTGTACCGTTGGTGGGAAACTAGATAATTGCGATTTATCTTTTGTTTTCGATTGATTTGATTGACTAATAGTGGTTGAAATCTGATTGCACCTAGTTTTTTCATGCTTGAGAATCTTCTCATCTAATATAAGATTCACTCAAACTAGTTCAGAGTTTCGACAGGGATATTTAGACTATTGTTAGTTCTAAAAATGATCTTGTGATAATCCATTGTTAACAGACTCCGTTCTGTGCGTGATTGATCACAAGAGTTTCAATATCAATTCTCCCTGGACGAAGATGAAATCATATTAGAGAAGTGGATGCGAAATTTGAGGTAACAATCTTGCTAGTTAATTGTTTTCATGTTTAAGAAAAGCCTGACTTTATATTATATATATTTATTGGTTTTGCTTAAAAAAATCGGTTTAATTGATGTTTTATTCCATAATGTGTGTGTATGTGTGTGATTCAATTGGTCCTGGTTAAGAAAAACTATTGTTATCTTGATTTATTGTGTGATATCAATTGTTTAGGCTTACAAAATTTCGGTGCAATTACGGTGCTTTTATTGTCTATGTTGTTTAAATTGCTTCCGTTTGAGGTGAATAATTATGCAAGTTGATTTATGTTGGTTTGTATGAATTATTTATGGCTTAATGAAATAAAAGGTGTACGGGATGAGTTGTTTAGTCCAATTCGATTCTGGGTAAGAGAAACTAAGTTAATTCTGATCTTAGTTAGACTTATCGAAGTGAGGTTTCGGTTATTCAAGTCTAATCGATTGCCTTAACAAGAAATGCAAGTTAAATAACCTAGTACTTATCTTGTTCAAAATTGAAAGTTCTAAGTTTATGGATAATTAGAACTTGATGAGAAAAATAGAGTTATCTTTATTTTGGTCTTATCGAATTAAGCGGGTTTTTTTTTTGAACAGTCGGTTTAGAAAAGGGACAAAGGTGCTTAGTTGATTTTTGTTTTGATAAACTAAATTGGAAAAATTGTTTCGGACAATTGTTTCCTTGGTAACATATCAAAATAAAACCACTTGTAGTTTCGGTTTTGATATTGGTTATCAGAATATGATATGTGGAACCCTCGCTCCTAACTCTACATGTTGCAAGTCTTTTGAGATTCGTAAGATTCTTTTCATGTTGTCCTTTATTTTTTCGTTTCTTTGTCATTTTTGTGAAAAAATGGGGAGAAATATATGGAGTAAACAAGTGATAGTGGCATTCATTTTATATTGATTGGTATCGCTAAGGAAAAGAACAATGGTGCTTGAATGTTTATCTAACGAAATAGTGAAAGAACAGACTAAGGGGGAGTAACATGTCATATAAATTGGTATAACAAAGACGTACAGATTGAATATTTACCTATCTTCCTTAGGGGGAGTATTAGATTTGTTATTATAATGTCAACATCGGCATTTTCAAGGATTGAATGTAAGCATTTTACTGTGTTGTTGAATTCTGGAATCAAGCGTATGTTTAATTAATTCTTGTAATTTGTTTATCCATATGATGTAAGAGTTTTGTCACTAAAATTGACAAAGGGGGAGATTGTTAGAGAATGTCTCGGTTGAACCCACCAAGCGTTGGTATGTCAAGTTTGGTTGTCAGATTTTAGTGAATCAAAACTCATGTTAAGAGTTGCTTGATTATGTACTAGACTCAACTTCGTATAGGTTAGCTTGAAAGTATTAGGATATGAGACATTACAAGTATTGCGAAGTCTTGAAGATGTGAAGAAGCAAGGAGCTACAACGACAACAATCATCCTTCCACTTGAGGTTAGTGATATTTGACTTGAACTATTTCATTCCCTAACGTATCTTTCAATTCGTGCATATTGAAAACAAAACTACGAAGCATATTTGAACTCTAGATATACATAGTATTAAGGAATACAATACGAGGTTTATTTTTTAACCATTAAACTTTGTAGATAAGACATCGCCATAAACATTTGAATGTTATTGTGATTATGTATGGGTATGAGGTGAGGATTTAATCCTAGGGAACAATGTTTTACATGTGTTCTAAGGAAGTAAGTTCATAAACTTGTTTGTGAATCGAAAAGGAAATTTCCTTGTGTTATTGGTTTTGTTTTTCATTTCATATCTTATGAACAACCAATTTGTGTGATTGAGTATTACCGCTCACAACTTGTTTGTGTTCTTGGTAGAACTATTCACAAAGGCCTGACTTATGTATTGGTATGACTTTTATTAGTGAAACCGATCTTAAGTAATCACCTGAGATGGTATGATCGGGTTTGTGATTTTATGTCTGACCAAATATGGGAAAGGGGAACCGATCCTAGTAAGAGGTATGGTACATCACAAAGGGGAACCGATCCTTGTATGGGGTGCAGCAAGGTATATAGGAGAAAGGGGAACCGATCATATGGACATGTGCAACACATATAAGTTAGATACCATATACATGTGGGGAACCGATCCTAGTACCTAGTCAACCGAATTTTAGAAAACTAGTGTGACTATGCATAGTACTCACATGGAAGGTAGAATCGTTAAACCCATGATTGTGATTGAATGTTTGTTTGATCAATCACATAGTTCTTGAAAGTTAGATGAACCAATTCTAAACTTGTTTGGAAGTGTAGAAAATCGGTTTCAAGGTTGTAAGTGTGAAAGAGAACTTACAAAGTTAAGATGTCGACATACTTTGAACACATGCTATGAATGCTTATTTCTTTAATTGCTCAAAGTTATTCCTTAATAGCTAAGGGAAGAGAATCCCAGGATCGAAACATAAGTAAGTTAAGAATATTTTAATTAAGGTAGTTAACTTCATTTTTTAGGGAAATATAAGAATTAGTAATGTGCATTTACTAATTAGATTTCCCGGGAGATTTCGTTCATTATTTTTGGACAGAGCATTTCCAGGAATTATGGAAACCGAATTTATGCTTTAATGAATATCTTGATGATATTTTCGGTTTTGGAAATTCCTTAGTGTCCAAAATTCCTTGTCTATAAATAAGTGAAGTTTTCCTTTCTAGCAAACTAACCCTTCGAAACAACAGACTTTCTATTTTGTTGTTGTTACTGGTGTAGCCGCCTATTCGGAGAGGAAAGTAACCTAATTAGGCAAAATATCTTACGACCGCTCAGTTTAAAGTCTTCTTTGGGATTGAGAAGCTCTAGCGTGTACCATTGGTGGGAAACTAGATAATTGCAGTTTATCTTTTGTTTTCGATTGATTTGATTGACTAACGGTGGTTGAAATCTGATTGCACCTAGTTTATTTATGCTTGAGAATCTTCTCTTCTAATATAAGATTCACTCAAACTAGTTCAGAGTTTCGACAGGGATCTTTAGACTATTTTTAGTTCTAAAAATGATCTTGTGATAATCCATTGTTAACAGACTCCGTTCTGTGCGTGATTGATCACAAGAGATTCAAGTGATTGTGTGCAGGTTTTTATTGAAGATTTAAGAAGATTTGAAGACAAAAAAGATATTGAAGATCTGACTTGGGTTTATAATTTTTGGTGTCCACAATACTTGTTTCGGTAAAAGAGAATCCAATTAATAATCGGTTTATCCTTTTGGTAGATTGGATTGATTAATTGAGTAGATCGGCATCAACATAATTCTTTGGATTAAGAGTGTTGTTGGCTTAATCTTAAACGATTACTTCGGTAATTGAACATAAGATAGATCTAAGGACCCGACGAAGGAGTTTATGTTAAGATAAACGGAAGAGCCTTTGTCCGACTCATATCACTTGGTTGAATAGAGTTGATACCAAACAGATTTGTTGTTCCTTTATTGTTTAGAATACGAACCAAATGAATTGTTTCAAGTACGTGACTTATTTATAAGTTGGAGGTGTGGAAATACAGACGGAACTACGTGAACTATAGGTTTAGTTTCTTGGTCTCAACTATACGAAGTTAGGTGTAATTTTGTGTAGCGGCTTAATCCTGAGAGTATTCAATTCTGGACAAGGTCCCGGGGTTTTTCTGCGTTTGTGGTTTCCTCATTAACAAAATCTTGTTGTGTCATTTATTTATATTTCCGCATTATAATTTTTTTATTATAATTAAAGTAAATCACACAAACGTTAATTCAAATTTCTATTTACTTGATAAGCAATCCTATTGTGTTTGGTTAAGTCCGAACCCTTTTATCAAGTAACATACTTCGTTGTTATATTGTATCGATCTCGTATCCATAGACGATCACACGAAGTGCGAACCGATTAGTTGTATTGTCTCGACTCAGTCCATAGACAAATCACTTTAGGAGAAAGGACTTATAGGTAGGAAATTTTTTAGCTTGAAGTATATTTGGGTATCCTGGACTTTTCAACAAACTTTATATAAAATGTAATTATTTAAGTGTTTACTATCATACCTTAAGATTTCTTAATATTTACAAAATTCTCACTTCTTCTCGCCAAAATTCTTAAGTAAACCCTCACAGTAAGAATCTGTTTCTCTTTCCCATTGCAGTTCTCACCAACCACATCCACAAAGCCACATGACATGTTACCATCACCTGTCTGGGCAGAAGTGTTCCCTTGGAAAATAGACCTTCTTAGCCTAGTCCAATATGTCAAAGATCCAATTTGATTGCTACTGTATCTCCTTCTAGCTACAAGCACAAAATGATTCAATCAAGAACAATACCAAGAATAATGCTGATTGGGTGTTACACAACTCAAGGAATAAACTGGTACTGTAACTATGTAGTGATCCAAAACGTACTCCTAGTACACCCTTCAGGAAATCATGCCTCCCCTTGATTCACCCCTTTCTTGAACATCACAACCAAAAGCAGTATCTTTACCTCCTTTTTATTCACCCCTTTAACGCAACCGTTTCTTTACCTCCTTATCTATCACCATTATCGAATCGAACAAGACATAACATCTAATTCTTCTCACTGTGTGCACCGAAAACACCACCAGAATCAAACCCCTACTTCATCATCAGAACCATAATATCTGCAAACAGTAAAAAAAAAAAAAAAAAAACTTTCACTTATGAATCCATGATAATCAGTACCTTCTGAGCATTTGATATCAAAGGCTCATGAACTCAAATTGAAATCTCAATTGAAACCCATGTTGAATCGATTATGTCATCAACTCAAATTAAATCAATTCAGTGATGAATCTAAACTGAAGCCCCAGTTGAATCTTAACTGAAACCCCTATTGAACCGATTAAGTCATGAGATCAAATTGAAACCCCATAGAAGAATCGAAACCTTAATTTCAGTTTTCATTTGAAACCTCGATTCTTCAAGACATCAAAACCATATTTTGCAACAACAGTAAATCACATAACTTCCCTTTGCCTTATTCTTTCACCAAAATGAAACCTAAGATTTTATATCTCTGCAACAATAGTTTTCTTCATCATTTAATACGTAAATCAAATCCTTATTCATTTACGTGATGGGTTTCAACAAAAAAAAAAACGAAAATAAATAAATTATTATAAAGCAAAGCAGAGGAAACGACAGTAGCAGAGAGAAAATATAAAGCAATAGCAGTAGAAGAGAGAAATTAAGAGAGGAGAAAGAAAAATGGAGAAGAGAAAAATCTGGTGCATAAGCAAGCCATAGATATGAAAAGAGAATGGATTTATCATGACCGTACATCCTTAGACTGTAACCATTGGATCCTAGACCTAATTCAGGAGTAGAGATGTCAACTCAGAATTTTTCAGAATTTTTGTTTTATAAAACTAATTAAAATGTGTTCATAAACAGTCAACGTCCAGTCCAGGTACGAAACACTACCAATGGACAAATGTTAGACCAAATTTTAGATTTGGACAAAAGCTAAGTATTAAATTCCCATTATCCCATATAATAACTAAGATATGAAAACCTCTTGGATATGCTAAGCATATAATTTCGATATTTAAAAGATATTAAAAAATATGTTTTGGGATCACGCCTTGAATATCAAAGAAAAATACTTGAACATTTAGATATTAGATTTTGTCACATGTTCGAATCACTACGTCGACACTTATGAACACTCTTAGTCTAACTCATGTACACCTTGAGGATGCAGAAACCCGAAGATGACATACATATCGAAAGTGGAAAGTTCGCTCAAACTTATTAGGATTGGTCCTGGATTAGATCCTGATTAGCGATTAGTCTCGAATTAGATCCTGAAAAAAAAAATTCAAAAATATAAGTGAATGCAATTCAAAATTATTATATTTTATCATTATGCAACAACAAAGTCTGAAATTTTGATATAACAAGGAAGTTTATGGATTAATTATTGTGATTAATTAATAAATGATAAGTATTACATTCATATTACTAACTAGAAAATGCAATTCAAAAATATAAATCCAAATACAACAAAAAAAAGGTTATGGATCAATAATTGATGAGTATCGCCCATAGTACTCACACATTATCGTGAAACAAATTGTTTAATGTATATGATTGCTCGTGGGGAAAATTGTTGGTTTTGGAAACTGAAATTCACAATTATATGTTCAAATAAAAAAAATAGAAAATTTTTATGCGGAAGTAACTTCGTTAATCTAGCTATCAGTTTTTACATTGGAAATCTTTTTGATGCTATTTGAATATAAAAATATATAGTGAAGGACACATACCTTTCAGCTTGATACTTAGTTCATTACAAAACTGATAAAATAAAATAAAAACATTGTACAATGATTTTACGCTAAATCAAAATATCAGTACCTTCTTATATTTTCCCCTTCTTAGTTGTTTTGTTACTGTATTACTCAATCAATGCGGTTCTCCTAATTCTTGTCTCTCGTAGACTATTTTCATCTATTCCTAAAACTGGATTCCTAAATTGACCTACCCCTTTCGCATTTCGAATATTCCTTCTTCCATCCACGTGCACAACAACATATATAACATTTCTGATGCATACCTAAGAAATTTTAAGTCAAGCTTGTCTTGATAAATCTCTCGAAATATGATTCAAGCAATGGATGTTCATAGATCCTTAATAATTTTGGTTAAGAATAATTTATTATTTATGAACTATTTTTGTTTCAAGTTGATCATTTGAAAATTGCCAACCAATTATCTATGGCCATGTGGAATGTTTCGAATTGTTTAAACAAAGTTTTCAGAACTTACTGAATTGTTGACACATGGTAGGTAAGCATACCCAGTACGCATACCCTTTTGATCTGAGTTTCGGAATGTGAGAGGTGTGCATACTCAGTATGCGTACCCCATAGTTTTGAGTTCGTGAATAAGAGGGAGGTACGCATACCCAGTACACGTACTCCCGGGATCTGAGTCCGTGAATGAATAAAGGTACACATACCCGATACGCGTACCTCAAAAGTCTGAGTTCACGGACTGGTCCGTAGGCATGCGTACCTAGCCATTATATAATTAAGCAGATGCTCATACATTACTTTCAAAAATATTTTTGGCGTTGCTTCAACTCCCATAAACACTTTTAAGACAACTTGTTCACTTAATCACTTTGTGTTTGTGAATCATAGTTTAAGTCTTGATTGTTAATAAATAGGATTTATTCTTGAAAGTTTCAAAGGAATATTGCCAATAGAAACTATCATTGTAACGGTTCCATAACCATGGAACATAGTGTATATTTAGCAACAACTATTTTTTGTTGCTAATTAGAAATGATTCTAGTTTTTTTTTTTGCTAATTGTAGATGTATTTTACTACAACCTACATCCAAAGGATAGAAATCTTCTACTCATGCAAATGAAAGTATGGAGATGACGATAGACACAAGGATATATGTGGTTCGGTATGATTACCTACGTCCACGGGGGTGAAAGGATGAATCTTATTACTTCAAGGTGTTACAATGGTGTTGCTCTCTCAAGTGAACTCACTTACAAAGTGAACTAGATCTCCACTTTACTTCTTTATTTTCTGATTACAAGTCTCTTTCCTCCCAATATATCCTGCCCTCTTTTGGATACAAGTTCTTCTATTTATAGGGGAGGCTACATACAACAAAACTAGGGTGTTGGTCACAACATATCTAACTTGAAGTCATGTCATCGGGCCCGCCTGCGTCGTCCCTTCTTCCGTCACTATGGTCGATGTGCTTTGATCCCTTTGTAGTCCCTTGTCCGAGGTGATCCGTTCGGGTATTCTCTTGGTGCGATGTCGCTCTTCCAACCTGTCGCCCTTGCATCTGGACGATATGACACGTATATTTTTATCCCTTTGACTACCACTCCTCGGTTGACCCAATATGTCTCGTCTGCCAGCTTTGTCAGAGGACTGAGGTCGAGTCTTGTCCGACAGCTGTAGAGTGATCACGCCCGATCCACGTGGCTCCTTAAATTTCGCGCCTTCCAGCCTCTATCCCGTGCTTCTCGGCTCTTCATGTTTGGGTACCTCATAGATTGAGATGTTGCCACCTAGCCCTGGGGATAATTTACACCTACATTTATGCCCCTTCTTTCGCTCGTGTGGCAGATACGAGTGGAAGAAAGTCGTCTTCGCTTCCCACGTCCTCGTTCATGCCGATATTTCCGCCATGCAGTCCCCCATTAACTCCACTTTATTACCTGTAACCGTCGGCGCCGTTTACAACTTCTCTTCTTTAAATAGTCCAGCTCCTATTCTCTTTCTTCTTCTTCACCATTTCTTTTTTAGCCTCCAGACGCTGCAACTTTTTCTTTGAGATTCTTCATCATCTTCTACCTCAATAAATCCTTGTCTTCTCGATTTTCTTCCTTCATCTCTTCATCTACGAGTGCTACAGTGCCTGCAGTTACATTTTCGTCGTCCCAACCTCCTTTATCGATTTCCGAGTTTTGTACTATTCCCGTTCATGGCTTCTTCTCCCTCGATGATTGAGAAAAGGTGCGTGGATGATGTTTTTTCTGAGAATGATGCTTTTTACCTTGCTTCCCTGTTTTCGTTTGATAGTCCCTCTAAGTACGATGATCGCGCCATGAAATCTATCTTTCCTGATGATTCTCCTTTTATTTCGTGCAGGTCCGAGAAAAGGGTGAATGATCTCTCTGATGAAGAGTTCATTGAGCAGTTGAAAGAGAAGTACGATCTTCAAAGTTACTAAGTTACCCTGATCTCGGGCCAAAACATCCTCTTGAAGAAATCCGACATGGATAAGTGTGAGCAATCGGCTGATTGCGTGGTCATTACTCAGGGTCATCTAGAGATAGGACTTCGTCTCCCTTTGTACAACCCTGATAGCCCTTTTTTATTATGAGGTTCTCTCCCAGCTCAAGCGTTTTCGCACCCTGGCTCAACGGACTGGCAACAATTTTCGCATTATGGATGAATGGAGAGCTCGCCGATATGGTCACGGTTCTACCGCCGAGTGGTCGACCTACAAGCCCGAGCACGCTCCAGAGTATATTGTTGCCAACTATCAAGCTGGTACTTCAACCAATGGTGATCTTGTCGGTTTTGCTGCCAGTCCCCATCGTCAGAGAACCATGCCCAAGGGTGTTGAGAGGATGATGTTGGATGCTGATCCCATGTGCCAAGCACTACACCAAATCCCGGATTTTGTCACAGGGCATATCTGTTACTAAAAAAAATTGTAACACATATACGTCGTTAGAGAAACGCTGTGATATTAATTGTTATCTTTTTTTGTAACAGTTTTTACTGTGACAAAATTTGATTACAGTCACATTTATAAACTGTTACAATAACTAATAGTAATAGTTAACCTAATTTTATAGTTGCGACACGTGGCTCATTTGTCACAATAATTATAACAGATTTAATTGTTATTATAACTTTGCAATAGTTAGGTGATGACACGTGTCTTTCACCACCACGTAGGCAAAAATTAAGTTTTGCCACATGTCACTTTTTCTTACTACTACAATAACACATATATGTGTTGCATATTTTTTGCAACAAATTCCCAATGGACACCTGTCATATTTTTGTCACAATTACTGTAACGTTTAAATTGTTACTCTCATTTGTAACAGTATTAAGAAGATGACACGTGTTTTTATCTTCACGGTTTTGGTCACAGTTAAAACTGTGACAATTCTTTCAATAACAATTAAAAAAAATGGATTGGACAGGTCATTCTTATGGACCTGGCCTTCCAGTTTACAGGCCTGCAACACAATTTATCCTGAAACACAGGCCTGCAATACAATGAAACCTGAAATACAGGCTTGTAACCTATTCTTCAATGCACAATTCATATATTCTCAGTCTGCAAACCTAATTCATATATTCATACATTCTCTAATCTCTTCATACCTAATTCACACAAATACTTCATACTGCAATTGCTCCAAAGACTAGCAACTATCTTATTGAGCCTTCGCCATTTGAAGGATCAAGCCAACACACAATACTTCTGAGCCTTCGCCATGTGAAGGATCAAGCCAACACTCATGAGATGCAACCAAACAGAAACAAGCCCAACTTCAATAAGGAAGTTTACAAGAGAACAAAAATATACAAATAAATGATACGATTTTTTTAGTTTATTACTTGTATCATATATACTATGTAACGAGCTTAGACAAATATCATTTCACATAATTCTAGACCATTAATTAAAGCTAAGACAAATACGTAGTTGTACATGAATGGTAAGCTTAAAGAAATCAACATACAAGTAAACAACTAAAATACGTACATAGATTTGTTGGTTCAATAACCAATACCAAAGATAAAAGAACAGCTACCAGGCACATTCCACGTGCACACAACCTACCCATTGGAAACTAAGTAACTAAAAAAACAAATAATGCCAAGAGCAGAAATTTACCGAATAGAAAAAGTTCCAAAGTGGTATCAGCGCGAATTCTTAACACCACCAGTAGTAGGCTCAGACCTACGAGCGATCTAGATGCATTAAATGCAGTTACATCACCTCTCTTTCATGAACACATCTAAACCGGGATTCCCTACAAAAAGATAGTTTAGTTTGTGTTTCATATGAAATATAACATTATATCTAATTTAATACATAATGCATACATTCAAATTAAATAGTCACTCTTGTAATAAATTATTCATGTAAACCCAACTATAAGTGTATAGAAACTTGAAAAGGTGTTCACAGAACAGGGGAAGAGACCAACCACGCAACACACTAATGCTAGTAGCAAGGAAATTCATAAAAGTAAATACAAAATATTCCAACAAAGTTCAGACCATGTAAGCATATAAAACGAACTAGTGCAATGTGAAAACTCCACTTCCGTTTAAATTAGGAGTTACTAATTTTTCCTCAAACACACCTAATAATCAGACTTTGCAGTTTGTCTTAATGATGTATGGTCCATGAAAACCAAGTGAAATAAAACAGAGTCCATAAGCTGCACATTACTAAACTCGAACGAAATGGATACATTTCCATCCCATATTAAGACTGGCTCATAATTTCATAAAAAAGAAAGAATCTAGTGGAAATCTAGACCACTTGAAATTTATATCAAGATCATCCCATACTTGATATCTAGGCTATTTTCCATTACTTACACACAAGAATAAAGATACTTAAACAAGAGAAATCCAACACCACATATTGAGTCCAAAGATTTTCTATAGTGATGCTTATATAATTTCCACAATGGCTATAAATCTTGTTCTAATACAAGTCTAAACAGAGTACTAAGAGGGCCTGAAATACACCCTAACAAGTCAGATGGACTAATTGGCATATTAATATTTCAAATTTTCAACAAACACTTCATGTGTAATCAACTAACTATTGTAATTGACTATCCATTAATCTATCTTTTTCTAACTGCCTTAATTTTCTAACTATTGTAATGGGCAGTAGCGATTCCTTTTTCCAGACCATTTTCCTTCTCGAAAAATACATGTTGTAAAATTCATACAAGGTATAGCAAGAAAAAATCATTATCTATCAAAGGCTAGTATAACTGTAAACAAACATGCACCCAAGAAAAATAATTATCTCGAACATCAAACCCCCGAAAACGTAGAAGAATATGTACAAATCATAACTACTTATCCATAAATAACTGTAAACAAACATGAACCCACATGGAGACCTTGTAAAACTCAAAGTTACTCAACCAAACCAGGATCATAACAATATTCACCAACCTGGTCAGCGTTGAAAGTTCGTTTCAGGGCCTTAATACGTTGTGGCTCATCTTCGTCCCACGTAACTTCAAGGTTTCTATGTTGCTGTGCACGAGTTTGAAAATCTATACCTTCATAGTTCGTAGGTTCCTGAAGTGAAAAACAACAAAGGAGCATTGAGATTCTACCAGTGATATCAGAATACTTCAGAAGCATGTATATGTAAACACTGTTCTACTTCATAAGTCAGTTGAAAAACAAATGTCTAAGAATAGTACCTCTGTGGAAATATCCCTGGGGCGCGGATGCTTAAATTCCATAGAATCGGGTATAAATGGAAGATACAACACATTTGATGTTCTTTCAAATTCAATACCATCACAATTTTTGTACAGGTAATCTGCCTATCGCTTGAATCAAACTCCACAACCGCATAATAATACCTGAAATTAAACATACATGATAACTTAACCAATGGTATATCAAGCTTGTTCAAATGATTGTAGATAGCATATAAAAAGATATCCTGCAGAAAGGTCAAAGAAAGCTCATTCATATGCATCATCACCGCCAGTACCATCTTTGTTTCTTGGCATCATATGAAGACAATGATACATAAATACTTATATTAACAGTAAACATTTATAACGAAATAACAAGTACTTGTTAAAACCTTAAAAATGGATGTGATGATAGACATGGCCAAGTCCTAGATTTACACATTATCCACTTTTTATTTGAGGTCTACAAGATAAGTTCCAGCCGCCAAGTCCTAGATTTACACATTCAATGCTCTTCCTTTTTCTTGAGGGTAACATGAAGAAAACTCTCTATCTGTAGCAGTAAAGCACTTTCATGGGCTCCAGCTTTATGATACCTCTGTTAACTAACTATAAGGCTCTAAAATATTTCTTAACTGGACATTATCCAAACCCATGAAATCTTTATATCAATCACTTTAAGTATATTCATGAACAATACCACCATCAAACATTATTCGAAATACATGCACAATATACTCGATTTACACCGCACATATTAAAGAATCAGAGATATGGATGGCTATTATACAATAGGCCTTCCCTTCTGTTAAATGCATACAGTGCAAGAGATCTGCGAACCTATAGACAGTGTGAGAGGCAGAAATGTCCCTGCAATTGTTCAGGCAACAGAAAGCACATGAGGTTCAACACACTTACACCAGGCCTTGGAATAGGGAACAATGACTAATCAACATCTTAAGAACAAAAATTAAGGAGTTTTAAAGCTAAACACTCACTTTCCTTTGCTGCAAACTTCGTCTCCATCAAGCATAACACATCCCCGAGCACGACCCAGGATTGAAGCAGGACTTATCTGCAAGATTTCATATGAAACTAATCGCAATGGTGAACTGAGAATGGAAAAATGGTTGCAGAGTTAACATAAGGTAAAATTTGAGATGTTAGTATTACCTCCCCGCTTGTCCCAATAGTAGTAATCATCTTCCATCATCTACAAGACCTTTAAACCACAAGAAAATAACCCTTGGAAATGGCTAACAAGTGTAAACTAGTTTCTGTACCACATTAAGAATATGAAAAAACTTGTACTTACATGGCACCACCATAAGCTGGACCAAATACTTTGAATAAAGACATTGCAGTTGATGAAATTCCATTTGCAGCTCCTCTTTGGAACTGTGACTGTTATCAAAATATCTTAGTTATAAACCCATCTAATGTAACAATTAAAAGACGAGATAAAATGAAAACAAGGTCAAGCAAGAGACTTACTTCTGTGGTGTTTCCTAAGATGACAAACCCAGTGAAAATAGATGTGTGGTAGTCATTTAAAACCCACAGACTCAAACTCCATGCCTACAAAAGCTGATATTAGTCATTCAGTTGTTCGAATAGACCCATCACCAAGACAAAAACAACATTTTCAAATAACATCTTGTTCAAAACAGAAATCTCAACAACTCTATAAATCAATTTACCAAAACCCTTACGAAATTAATGGGTATTTGCAAATCATCCATGCTAGTTGCAGGAAATAAACATCAACAATTTTTACCAAATTAAGACAACGAATATTCTTACAGTCTTGACCAAATTAAGACTTCAAATAAACAATTTCAACTTAAGAACCACTACATAGTTGAAAGCTTACATGAATGTGAACTTGTACACATGTGTGACGCGTTTCTCTACTAGTAACATGAGTTACAGAGATATTAACAACAATCAACCCTTAAGAACATCTGGCTTGTGCCAAAAATCAATGAAATATGAAACTCCTGATTCAAATAATCAAATCCAAACAAAAATAATTAAAAATAAATAATCAATAGTACGAAATTCCTGAATCGCAAAATCAGATCCAAACTAAACTAATTAAAAAAACATCAGTAATGAAAACTTTGTACACACCTGATCAACCCACCTTCACAAAGTAACAATAACAATACATTAATAACAATAAACCCTATAGATCATCTGGGTTGTTCCAAAAAATCAATTAAATCTGAAAACCTCAATTCCTAAAATCAGATCCAAACATAAACAATAAAATAGGGTTTCATGTTCTTACATAGAAAATTGAGAGGGTGAGAGGCGGAGGAGAAAGAAAAGTGATAAGGTAGAGTGATTTTCTCTCTCTTCTAGCGATATATAGGAAAACCTAATATCTACATCGAGTAACTAATCAAGGAGATATAGGGACCTGATTTTTCGTTTGTGTGTTTCACACAAGTACTTTAACTCAGTTATAGTGTGGTAAAGCTAGACAAAAATTCCCTATGACACTGATTTAATTGGTCCATAAATATTTGATGGTTAGCTACTTGCCATGTGTCAAAAACAAAGTTTATTGAACGGTTCTCATGTCTTTAATTGACTTTGGGAGCACCATGTGATATCGTTTCATAAGAGTTCAAAGCTTTAAGAAGTATGACAAATGAGTAGGAAAAATAAAAAATATATCTGGAAATCGTAATTGACCTTTGACTTACCAAAAATTCAAATAGTGTATGCGAATGATCAACTCATGTTCTCAATCCGATGAACTGAAGTTGTAAAATATCATAATTTACAAACTCAGGTTGCCATATTACTAGAGTTAGATCTGAGTTTCTCATTCGGATGAACTGAAGATGAAATATATCATATTTGAACATCCCATGTTCAAAGATTACTAGAGTTAGACCTGAGTTTCTCGTTCGGATGAACTTAAGACGAAATATATCAGAATTGAACATCCCAGACGAAATTTAGCAGAATAGAACATCCCAGGTTCAAAGATTACTAGGGTTGGACATGAGTTTCTCGTTCGGGTGAACTCAAGATGAAATTTATCAGATTTGAACATCCCAGGTTCAAAGATTACTAGAGTTGGCCCTGAGTTTCTCTTTCGGGTGAACTGGAGACGAAATATATCAGATTTGAACATCGCAGGCTCAAAGATTACCAGAGTTAGACATGAGTTTCTCTTCCGGATGAACTGGAGAAGAAATATATCAGAATTGAACATCACAGGTTCAAAGATTACCAGAGTTAGACCTGAGTTTCTCTTTCGGATGAACTGGAGACGAAATATATCAGAATTGAACATCACAGGTTCAAAGATTACCAGAGTTAGACCTAAGTTTCTCTTTCGGATGAACTGGAGACGAAATATATCAGAATTGAATAACAGAGGTTCAAAGATTACCAGAGTTAGACATGAGTTTCACTTTCGATGAATTATGGACGAAATATATCATAATTGAACAACACAGGTTCAAATATTACCAAAGTTAGACCTGAGTTTCGCTTTTGGATGAACTGAAGACGAAATATATCATAATTGAGCATCACAGATTCAATGATTACTAGAGTTTGACCTGAGTTTTTCGTTCGGGTGAACTCAAGATGAAACTTATCAGATTTGAACATCCCAGGTTCAAAGATTACTAGAGTTGGCAATGAATTTCTCTTTCGGGTGTGGAGACGAAATATATAAGATTTGAACATCTCAGATTCAAATATTACCAGAGTTAGACCTGAGTTTCTCTTCCGGATGAACTGGAGAAAAAATATATCAGAATTGAACATCACGGGTTCAAATATTACCTCAATGAGTGGATCTCTAAATCTTCCAACAATAAAAAAGACTTCCTATGCCAGAGTTCTAAGTGTGTAAATTAACCGCCTCCTGAACCATACTTATTTCCAAAGACGAGGAGCTGAATCTTGACATATCCAGAAAGTACACCAACACCAGCAATGGCACCAAGGACATTAGCACCAGCACCCTTGAACAATGATTTGGGCCACTCTTTCTTCAAGATCTGCTGGAAATCATCGAAAGGGCTCTTGTACTTGATGACTTCACCAAAAGTCATCATCATTCTTTTACGGACTGTATCATCGGGGTAGGATGCAAGTCCCCACCAAGAGAAAAACTGGCAAAGAAACTATCCTGAAATGTTCAAACAAGAGACGCGCAAGCATTAGAAACGTAAATTCATGACATACGTATACTCCTTCCGCGATATGTATTCCACATAACTTACAACAACACTTCAAGGAAAAGAAACAATAATTCGTACTAACCGATAGGTCACCAGTCAAAAGAACTGGTTTTAGAGAGTCGTACAACCCGAAGTAGAGACCACATTAGAAAATAATTCCAACACAAGAAATGTTGAATCCACGGTAAAGCACAGCAATACCATCAGATTTAATAGTCTTCCTGTATACATCAATCAAACCATTGAATTGTCTTTATCCTCCCTCCTTTGCAGTCTTGGCATCATTAGCAAGACGGGTTCTGGCGTAGTCAACAGAGTAATCAAAGTGAAGTGAATAAGCACCAGAGCCAGATGAATATTGAGGTAAAGGCGGAGAAGGAGAAAAGGAGATAGATTAGGTTTCCACTGATTTTCTCTCTCTTCTATTGTTATATAGAACCCTACGGTTACAATGTATCAGAGCCAGATGAATATTGAACACCACACCAATTTGATTGGTTTCCAGAGATCTACGGGTTAGTTTCTAACCATGTGTCCAAAACAATGGTCATTTAACAACTGTCCTTGTTTTTACATTTATGTGGAATTTTATGACTTAGAGAACCCTATAACGTCGTTACGTAAGGGTCCATGAGTTAGGGATGAAAAATATAATAGAGTTAGACCTGAGTTTCTATTTCGGATGAACTGGAGATGAAATATATCAGAATTGAACATCACAGGTACAAATATTACTAGAGTTAGACATGGGTTTCTCTTTCGGATGAACTGTAGACTAAATATATCAGAATTGAACATCACGGGTTCAAATATTATTAAAGTTATACCTGAGTTTCACTTTCGGATGAACTACAGACGAAATATATCATAATTGAACATCAGAGGTTCAAAGATTACTAGAGTTGGACATGGGTTTCTCTTTCGGGTGAACTGAAGACGAAATATATCAGAATTGAACATCACGGGTTCAAAGATTACTAGAGTCAAACCCGAGTTTCTCGTCCGGATGATCTGAAGACAAAATATATCAGCATTGAACATCACGGGTTCAAAGATTACTAGAGTTAGACCTAAGTTTCTCTTTCGGATGAACTGGAGACGAAATATATCAGAATTGAACATCACCGGTTCAAAGATTACTAGAGTTAGACCTAAGTTTCTTTTACGGATGAACTAAAGATCAAATATATCAGAATTGAACATCCCGAGTTCAAAGATCACTAGAGTAAGACCTGAGTTTCTTATTCGGATGAATTGCAGATGAAATATATCAGAATTGAACATCACAGGTTCAAAGATTACTAGAGTTAGACTTGAGTTTCTCGTCCGGATGAACTGGAGACGAAATATATCAGAATTGAACATCACAGGTCCAAAGATTACTAGAGTTAGACCTGAGTTTTTCTTTCGGATGAACTGAAGAAGAAATATATCAGAATTGAACAACAACGGTTCAAAGATTACTACAGTTGGACCTAAGTTTCTCTTTTGGATGAATTGCAGATGAAATATATCAGAATTGAACATCACGGATTCAAAGATTACTAGAGTTAGACCCGAGTTTCTCGTCCGGATGATCTGAAGACGAAATATATCAGAATTGAACATCACGGGTTCAAAGATTACTAGAGTTAGACCTAAGTTTCTCTTTCGGATGAACTGGAGACGAAATATTTCAGAATTGAACATCACCGGTTCAAAAATTACTAGAGTTAGACCTAAGTTTCTTTTACGGAAGAACTAAAGGTCAAATATATCAGAATTGAACATCCCGAGTTCAAAGATCATTAGAGTTAGACCTAAGTTTTTCGTCCGGATGATCTGAATACGAAATATATCAGAATTGAACATCACAGGTTCAAAGATTACTAGAGTTAGACTTGAGTTTCTCGTCCGGATGAACTGGAGATGAAATATATCAGAATTGAACATCATAGGTTCAAAGATTACTAGAGTTAGACCCGAGTTTCTCGTCTGGATGATCTGAAGACGAAATATATCAGAATTGAACATCACGGGTTCAAAGATTACTAGAGTTAGACCTAATTTTCTCTTTCGGATGAACTGGAGAAGAAATATATCAGAATTGAACATCACCGGTTCAAAGATTACTAGAGTTAGACCTAAGTTTCTTTTACGGATGAACTAAAGATCAAATATATCAGAATTGAACATCCCGAGTTCAAAGATCACTAGAGTAAGACCTGAGTTTCTTATTCGGATGAATTGCATATGAAATATATCAGAATTGAACATCACAGGTTCAAAGATTACTAGAGTTAGACTTGAGTTTCTCGTCCGGATGAACTGGAGACGAAATATATCAGAATTGAACATCACAGGTCCAAAGATTACTAGAGTTAGACCTGAGTTTCTCTTTCGGATGAACTGAAGAAGAAATATATCAGAATTGAACAACAACGGTTCAAAGATTACTACAGTTGGACCTAAGTTTCTCTTTTGGATGAATTGTAGATGAAATATATCAGAATTGAACATCACGGATTCAAAGATTACTAGAGTTAGATCCGAGTTTCACGTCCGGATGATCTGAAGATGAAATATATCAGAATTGAACATCACGGGTCAAAGATTACTAGAATTGACCCTATTACCCTTATTGGAAAAAGTGCAATAAATATTATGGAGACTGTGAAAATTACCATACTACCCTTATCGAAAATTAGTAAAGTAAATTCTTTAAAAATGACCATATTACCCTTATTGGAAAAAATTGCAATAAATATTATGGAGACTGTGAAAATGATCATACTACCCTTACATGAAATAAGTAAAGTAATTCTTACAGACTATGAAAATGACCATATTAACCTTATTGGAAAAAATGGCGATAAATATTATGGACTATTAAAATGGCCGTACTACCCTTATCAGGAATAAGTAAAGTAAACGTTACAGACTATGAAAATGACCATACTACCCTTATCGAAAATAAGTAAAGAAAATACTTTGAAAATGATCATATTACCCTTATTGGGAAAAAGTGTTGTAAATATTATGGAGACTATGAAAGTGACCATACTACCCTTATCGAAAATAAGTAAAGTAAATACTTTGAAAAGGACCAAATTACCCTTATTGAAAAAAGTGCAATAAATATTATGGAGAATGTGAAAATGACCATACTACCTTTATCGGAAATAAGTAAAGTAATTCTTACGGACTGTGAAAATAACCATATTGCCCTTATCGGACAAAAGTGCAATAAATATTATGGATACTATGAAAATGACCATAATACCCTTATCGGAAATAAATAAAGTAATTCTTATAGGCTTTGAAAATGACCATATTGCCCTTATTGGAAAAAAGAGCAATAAATATTATGGAGACTATGAAAATGACCATACTACCCTTATCGGAAATAAGTAAAGTAATTCTTACATACTGTAAAAATTACCATATTACCCTTATTTGAAAAAAGTGCAATAAATATTATGGAGAATGTGAAAATGACCATAGTACCCTTATCAGAACTAAGTAAAGTAATTCTTACATGCTGTGAAAATGACCATATTGCCCTTATTGGAAAAAAGAGCAATATATTTTATGGAGAATATGAAAATGACCATACTACCCTTATCGAAAATAAGTAAAGTAAATACTTTGAAAATGACCATATTACCTTTTTGGAAAAAAGTGCAATAAATATTATGGATACTGTGAAAATGACTATATTATCCTTATTAGAAATAAGTAAAGTAATTCTTACAGACTGTAAAAATGACCATATTATCCTTATTTGAAAAAGTATAATAAATATTATGGAGACTGTGAAAATGACCATAATACCCTTATCGGAAATAAATAAAGTAATTCTTACTGACTGTGAAAATGAACATGTTACCCTTATTGGAAAAAAAGTGCAATAAGTATTATGGAGACTATGAAAATGACCAGTCAGGGTAATATGGTCATTTTTACAGTTTGTAATATTTACTTTACCTTATTTTTGATAAGGGTATTATTGTCATTTTCACAGTCTCCATAATATTTATTGCACTTTTTTCTAATAAGGGTAATATGGTCATTTTTACAGTCTGTAAGAATTACTTTACATATTTCTGATAAGGGTAGTATGGTCATTTTTACAGTCTCCATAATACTTATTGCACTTTTTTCCAAAGGGTAGCATGGCCATTTTAACAATCTGTAAGAATTACTTTACTTGATTCCGGTAAGGGTAGTATGGTCATTTTCACAGTATCCATAATATTTATTGCACTTTTTTCAATAGGGATAGTATGGTCATTTTCTCAGTCTCCATAATATTTATTGCACTTTATTTCAAAAAGGGTAATATGGTCATTTTCACAGCCTCTAAGAATTACTTTAATTATTTCTAATAAGGATGTTTTGGTCATTTTCACAGTTTCCGTAATATTTATTGCACTTTTTTCAAATAAGGGTAATATGGTAATTTTACTGTCTATAAGAATTACTTTACTTATTTCCAATAAGGGTAGTATGGTCATTTTAATAGTCTCCATAATATTTATTGCACATTTTTCCAATAAGGGCAATATGGTCATTTTCACAGTCTCCATAATATTTATTGTACTTTTTTCCAATAAGGGTAATATGGTCATTTTCACATTCTGTAAGAATTACTTTACTTATTTTTGATACGGGTATTATTGTCATTTTCACAGTCTCCATAATATTTATTGCACTTTTTTTCAATAAGGGTAATATGGTCATTTTCAAAGTATTTACTATACTTATTTTCGATAAGGGTAGTTTGGTCATTTTTACAGTCTCCATAATATTTATTGCACTTTTTTCTAATAAGGGTAATATGGTCATTTTTACAGTATGTAAGAATTACTTTTCATATTTATGATAAGGGTAGTATGGTCATTTTTGGAATTAATACTTATTTTTTTCCAATAACATGGTCGTTTTATGGTCATTTACTTAACTTATTTCTGATAAGGGTAGTATGGTCATTTTCACGGTCTCCATAATATTTATTGCACTTTTTTCAATAAGGGTAATATGGTCATTTTCACATTCTGTAACATTTACTTTACTTATTTCCAATAAGGGTAGTATGGTCATTTTCATAGTCTCCATAACATTTATTGCACTTTTTTTCAATAAGGGTAATATGGTCATTTTCACAGTCTGTAACATTTTCTTTACGTATTTTCGATAAGGGTAGTATGGTCATTTTCATAGTCTCCATAATATTTATTGCACTTTTTTTTCTAATAAGGGTAATATGGTCATTTTCAAAGTATTTACTTTACTTATTTTCGATAAGGGTAGTATGGTCATTTTCATAGTCTCCATAATATTTATTGCACTTTTTTCCAATAAGGGCAATATGGTTATTTTCAAAGTCTGTAAGAATTACTTTACTTATTTTCGATAAGGGTAGTATGGTCATTTTCACAGTCTCCATAATATTTATTGCACTTTTTTTCAATAAGGGTAATATGGTCATTTTCAAAATACTTACTTTTACTTATTTTCGATAAGGGTAGTCTGGTCATTTTCATAGTCTCCATAATATTTATTGCACTTTTTTCCAATAAGGGTAATATGGTCATTTTCACAATCAGTAATATTTACTTTTTACGATTTTCAATAAGGGTATTTTATTGGTCATTTTCCACAGTCTCCATAATATTTATTGCACTTATGTCCAATAAGGGTAATAAGGTCATTTTCACGATCTCGAAATTTTTATTGCACTTATTCCGATAAGGGTAGTTTGGTCATTTTCACAGTCTTCCGAAGAAGGAGATATTTTTGTTGTGCAGAAAATCGAGAGAAAAGGTTGGTATTTGTCCAAGTCAAATGTCCTACAAAGTCATGGCGTGTTGACTTGGTCTTGATCATTTTTTCTAATATTAAGAAAATTAAAAAAATAAAAAAATAATAAATTTTGATATTTAGAAATTAAATTAAATTATTATTTTGTATAACTGTTGCGAAAGTAGTGACGACCAAAATTGTAAGAGTGATTAATTCGGGGTTGTTTTAGATGTGGTGGAATTTTTGGGTGGAAACATCATTTTAGATTATAATTGTGATTGTCTAGATAATTGTCAACAAATATAATTGTGACTAGTAAAAAAGTTAAATATTCAGATTCATTATCACGATTACAAAATTTAGCAACAGTTATAATTGTTGCAGGACTTATCACAAGTATATCAGTGACCGAAAAATAAACTGTGACATGTTACACTGTGAGAAAATCCTGGTTTTGGTGTAGTGAAGGTTCTAACAGGCGACCCCGTCACACCAATGATCCAATCTATCCCCGAGTTCCGCTCCTTGTCTGAGGTCCTATTTTACATGGAAGCTTTCCGTCGCCTTCATTTCCGGCCGAGCCATATCCTTTCTGGGTAGTTAACGACGACAGGCCGATAAGGTATGTGTCTCCTTATACTTTCCTCAATTTCTAACTTGTTGGTTCTTACACGGGTTGGATATTTGTTGTCGTTAAAGCCTCAGGGAGACTCTACCAAGGCTGCCGCATCGTCGAGGAAAAGAGGTACTACTAGCACAAGGGTTGAGGAGGACCAGGGGAAGGTAACAAACACAGTGTTTTTATTATAAGTACATGTACTTGCCCCTGTTTTTTGCCTTCACATGTTCTGACGAGAAGCCTTGTGGAGAAATTCCCTAGGCGTGATGATGATGAAGCCGATGTGGAGGAGATTGACCCTCAACCTGTTAGACGTAATCCTCATAGGGGCAAGCATGTTGTTGCTAAACCACAGCAAAGGCAGAAACCAATCTTCGATATCCCCGATGAAGATGACATATTCGGCGAGGATTTCTCGGATGACAAGGGCGATGGGAAGGAGATGGGCGAGAATGTTGGTCCTGAGGTGGTCGTTAATCCTGAATTGGCCGACAAACAAGAACCCCCGAAGGCGCCCGAGCTAGGAAATACTATTAATGTTGAATCGGAAGTACTTCATCGTCTGCCCCAGATTACTGGTGGGTCCTCGTCCGGTGTTGAAACCTCTTTTACTGTCTCAGGCCCTGTCATGAATTCTCTTGGAGCGCTGACTTCCCCCGACTTCGGTGCGTATACTGATGAGCAAATGCTTGCTTCCGTGCTCCTGTATGGAAATATAGCTCAGACTCTTGATACAATGGTGAGTGACTCTGCCTGTTTGGGTGATGCCTTGCCCTTGGTTTATTCCTTGTCGTCGCCTACCATTCTAACTTGTTTACTTGTATCAGATTCTTAATCGGGTACGGTTGGATGCCGCGAATCGTCTTAGGGAAAGGCAGCTGGTGGAATCTCTCCAGCTTCAATTGCGAACGAAAAAGTCGCGCGCTCGAGCTGGAAATCAAACTACTTGATGCCCAAGGTATGTTATAATTCCATAATCTTAGCTTAAGTTGATTGAGTTTATCGTGCCAGTATCCTGAGTCGGGTATCCTTCTTCTAGATGAGATAGCTAGTATAGGTTTAGATGCTTCTTCGGAGTTTAGGATTATGAAGAGGAAGTGGGATATCGAAAAGGATTTAGTGGAGAATCTTTATCGGCGAATTGCGAATAAGGATGGTAAGATAGATCGCCAGGCCGATGAGATCGAAGAGCTTCGGGATGAATTAGAACGTTATCGTTAGTTTGAGTATGCCCCTGAAAAAATAGACAATTTACGGGCTCACTTGGGTTCTTCCGAACGCCTAGCTGCTGAGAAGACCACTTTGTCACGAAATTAGAGCAATGGGTAGATGCTTTACAATTGCAGAACCAAGACCTTCATGAAGATCGCCGACGAATACTGAGGGATAAAGATGTAGTGGAGCGAGCTAACCGTGATCTGATGGACAAAGTGGGCGAACTCAACAAAGTGGTGGGTGAACTAGAATGGAGTAAATCGCAACTTTCAGTGCTCCAAGTATCGCGTAATCGGCTAATGGACGAGTGGAGCGAACATTAGAAGTACTGCCCCAGCAACGAGTTCAACGAGCAATGCTATAACGAGCTAACCATGAAATTGTCCAAGGCCGAGGATGAGTTGTCCAAGTCGGTAGAGTCGCTTCAGTCAGTGTTACCAGTTCTTTCAGGTCTTGTTGGCGACGTGTTAAGGAAGTTCCTTAGGCTTAGATTTTTTTTTTGTAGTTGCGAAACTGCTAAACCATGTTCAATGAATAATCCGCGTTGTTGTGATCTTATAGGCGAGCAAAAACGTTCTCGTGAATTGGATCTGGAGGTCCGACGGTTGAAGCAGGTCGAGGCCGAGTTGGGTTCCAAGATGGACGACGCCGAGGAAACCACTTCTCAGCTTACCCGGCAACTAGAGGACGAACGCGTCGCCCATGCTGAGGAGATAGACGAGAAGGTTCGGTCGGGTATCGAGGAGTGGGTGGAGAATAAGCGGCGCGAGGTCGCGTAAAAGAGGGCCGGCACTGTTCCCCCAAGGCTTGAATTCCTCTTTTGTAGTGCTGCGTCACTAAATCGCCCCTTTCCATGGGTTGTAAATCGCTTTGAACACTTCTTCCCCGTTTTATTTCCGATACACTACTTGTTTGTTTTAAACGGGGGTGCTGCGTCGCCGATGTTGTTCTCTTTATTTCCGTTATACTTTGTGTTTCTTGTGGTTTCATGACATTTTCCGCGCTTTCTTAATTGACGTATGTTGCTTTTCTTTCTAGCCCTTGTTCCTTATGTTATTCCTTCAATTTGTTGATTATGTGTGTTAGTATTTTAACCGTTTCTGTCGAACACACACAACAAGGAGGGTCATCGGGCCCAATGCCATGTCCTTATTGTGGTATCTCATCACTATCTCTTGGATTCAGTGAAAGGGTACTAGCCAACCTAATTCTAGGCTCGATTATCCCGAGCGGTTATCGATCAACCAATCTCGGGAAAGTGGTCACAGCTACCTGCGATGGGGGTGACCTTTCAAATGTAAGTAGGCCACCTAGTTGAGAAGACCTTGTGTCTTAACAACCTGCGGAACTGGTTTCCAACCACCAGAACCCTTAGGCTACCTCGGCACTTCACTACGGGAAAATTAGTAATCTACAACTGTAGATTGATAACTCGTAAATTAATAGTTGTAAAAGGTGGCATGTTTTACAACCTTTTCCAAACAAAGGTTGTCAAAGTAAAATATGTCCAACTCTTATGACCAATGAGTTCCTAAGAGTAGTGACGAGAATCAGAACCACAACTTGTTGTGTGAAAAGGGTTGCAGAGAGAAGTGACCACCTTTAGAATTTACAACTCATATCTTAAAGGTAGTGAATAACTGTATAACAACACGCATAAGAGTTGTTGAAGATAAAAAAAAATTGATTTTGAAAAATGTTCTTTGAGAGATTCGAACCCAAGCCTAATGCGTGTTAGCATAAGTCATCAACCATCCTTCCAGTTTCTCAATATTGTCATTTTTGTGTTTTTTTTTCTGATCAATATTCACAACCTTTACAAGGGTTGTAAAATGAAAAATTGACTTTGAAACAAAATGAGGCTAAGGTGAATCGAACCTAAACCTCCTCTATCTAAGACTTGGATACCAACCACCCTTCCACATTTACATGTCTGCTTATATTTTACATTTACTTTTATAAAAAAGTGATAAGGAAAAAAATGTTGAAGGAAAAAAATGATAAATACACCTTCTACAACCCCCTTAGGAGTCTTCGTAGAGGTATAAAAACTTCTGCTAATTTTTTATCACTTTTGAAAAAAAATTCCAACTTCTGCTAAATTTTTATCACTTCTGCTAAATTTTAATCACTTCTGCAAAAAACTTCTCACTTCTGCTAAAAAGAATTGTCATGACTATTGACAACCTTTATTAGAGTTGTCGTAGAGTTATAAACTCTTCTGCTAAATTTTATTCATATTCCGAAGGAATCTTACGTGTAAATGGATGGATTCATCGTTCTTACCAAGTTTCCGACTTATAACAGTCCACTCACGGCCAGGTTTCGATCTCGGAGCTATGCTTATGGGTTATTTACAATATGCCGTGTAATAAGGTTAGTTTAATGTTTCGATATCGAATATTCAAAGGAATCTTACGTGTAAATGGATGGATTCATTGTTTTTACCAAGTTTCCGACTTATAATAGTCCACTCCCGGCCAGGTTTCGATATCGGAGCCAGGGTATGCAAACGATATGCCAGAATATGGTTTCTTTAAGGTTTCGGGGAATATTCCGAAGGAATCTTACCTGTAAATGGATGGATTCATCGTTATTACGAAGTTTCCGACTTATACTAGTCCACTCACGGCCAAGTTTCGATCTCGGAGCCAGGTTATGCATACAATATGCTAGAATAGGGTTTGTTTAAGGTTTCAAGGAATATTCTGAAGGAATCTTACTTGTAAATGGATTGATTCATCGTTCTTACGAAGTTTCCGACTTATACTAGTCCACTCACAACCATATTTCGATCTCGGAGCCAGGGTATGCATACAATATGCCAGAATAGGGTTTGTTTAAGGTTTCAGGGAATATTCCTAAGGAATCTTTCCTGTAAATGGATTGATTCATCGTTCTTACGAAGTTTCTGACTTATACTAGTCCACTCACGACCAGGTTTCGATCTCGGAGCCAGGTTATGCATACAATATGCCAGAATATGGTTTGTTTAAGGTTTCGTGGAATATTCCAAAGGAATCTTTCCTGTAAATGGATGGATTCATCGTTATTACGAAGTTTCCGACTTATACTAGTCCACTCACGGCCAAGTTTCGATCTCGGAGCAAGGTTATGCATACAATATGCCAGAATAGGGTTTGTTTAAGGTTTCAAGGAATATTCCAAAGGAATATTACTTGTAAATGGATTTATTCATCGTTCTTACGAAGTTTCTGAATTATACTAGTCCACTCACGACCAGGTTTCGATCTCGTAGCCAGGTTATGCACACAATATTCCAGAATAGGGTTTGTTTGAGGTTTCAGGGAATATTCCGAAGGAATCTTACTTGTAAATGGATTGATTCATCGTTCTTACCAAGTTTCCGACTTATACTAGTCCACTCCCATCCAGGTTTCGATCTCTGAGCCAGGGTATGCAAACGATATGCCAGAATATGGTTTCTTTAAGGTTTCGGGGAATATTCTGAAGGAATCTTACATTTAAATGGATGGATTCATCGTTCTTACGAAGTTTCTGACTTATAGTAGTCCACTCACGGCCAGGTTTCGATCTCGGAGCTAGGGTATGCAAACGATATGCCAGAATATGGTTTCTTTAAGGTTTCAGGGAATATTCCGAAGGAATCTTACCTTTAAATGGATGGATTCATCGTTATTACGAAGTTTCCGACTTATACTAGTCCACTCACGGCAAGGTTTCGATCTCGGAGCCAGGGTATGCATACAATATGCCAGAATATGGTTTGTTTAAGGTTTCGTGGAATATTCCGAAGAAATCTTTCCTGTAAATGGATGGATTCATCGTTCTTACGAAGTTTCCTACTTATACTAGTCCACTCACGGCCAAGTTTCGATCTCGGAGCCGGGTTATGCATAGAATATGCCAGAATAGGGTTTGTTTAAGGTTTCAAGGAATATTCTGAAGGAATCTTACTTGTAAATGGATTGATTCATCGTTCTTAAGAAGTTTCCGACTTATACTAGTCCACTCACGACCAGGTTTCGATCTCGGAGCCAGGTTATGCATACAATATGCCAAAATAGGGTTTGTTTAAGGTTTCAAGGAATATTCCGAAGGAATATTACTTGTAAATGGATTGATTCATCGTTCTTACGAAGTTTCTGACTTATACTAGTCCACTCACGACCAGGTTTCGATCTCGGAGCCAGGTTATGCATACAATATACCAGAATACGGTTTGTTTGAGGTTTCAGGGAATATTCCGAAGGAATCTTACTTGTAAATGGATTGATTCATCGTTCTTACCAAGTTTCCGACTTATACTAGTCCACTCCCAACCAGGTTTTGATCTCTTTAAGGTTTACGGGAATATTCAAGGAATTTTACATGAGGATGGATTCATCGTTCATAGGGTATGCAAACGATATGCCAGAATATGGTTTCTTTAAGGTTTCGGGGAATATTCCGAAGGAATCTTACATGTAAATGGATGGATTCATCGTTCTTACGAAGTTTCCGACTTATAGTAGTCCACTCACGGCCAGGTTTCGATCTCGGATCCATGGTATGCAAACGATATGCCAGAATATGGTTTCTTTAAGGTTTCGGGGAATATTCCGAAGGAATCTTTCCTGTAAATGGATTGATTCATCGTTCTTACGAAGTTTCTGACTTGTACTAGTCCACTCACGACCAGTTTTCGATCTCGGAGCCAGGTTATGCATACAATATGCCACAATATGGTTTGTTTAAGGTTTCGTGGAATATTCCGAAGGAATCTTACTTGTAAATGGATTGATTCATCGTTCTTAAGAAGTTTCCGACTTATACTAGTCCACTCACGACCAAGTTTCGATCTCGGGCTTCGGTTATGCATACAATATGCCGTAATAGGGTTTGTTTAAGGTTTCAAGGAATATTACTTGTAAATGGATTGATTCATCGTTCTTACGAAGTTTCTGACTTATACTAGTCCACTCACGACCAGGTTTCGATCTCGGAGCCAGGTTATGCATACAATATACCAGAATAGGGTTTGTTTGAGGTTTCAGGGAATATTCCGAAGGAATCTTACTTGTAAATGGATTGATTCATCGTTCTTACCAAGTTTCTGACTTATACTAGTCCACTCCCATCCGTTTTGGTTTCAATCTCGGAGCCGGGGGTATGCAAACGATATGCCGAATATGGTTTCTTTGAGGTTTCGGGAATATTCAAGGAATCTTACATGTAAATGGATGGATTCATCGTTCTTACCAAGTTTCCGACTTATACTAGTCCACTCCCGTACCAGGTTTCGATCTCCGAGCCAGGTTATGCAAACGATATGCCAGAATATGGTTTCTTTAAGGTTTCGGGGAATATTCCGAAGGAATCTTACATGTAAATGGATGGATTCATCGTTCTTACGAAGTTTCCGACTTATAGTAGTCCACTCACGGCCAGGTTTCGATCTCGGAGCCAGGGTATGCAAACGATATGCCAGAATATGGTTTCTTTAAGGTTTCGGGGAATATTCCGAAGGAATCTTTCCTGTAAATGGATTGATTCATCGTTCTTACGAAGTTTCTGACTTGTACTAGTCCACTCACGACCAGTTTTCGATCTCGGAGCCAGGTTATGCATACAATATGCCAAAATATGGTTTGTTTAAGGTTTCGTGGAATATTCCGAAGGAATCTTACTTGTAAATGGATTGATTCATCGTTATTAAGAAGTTTCCGACTTATACTAGTCCACTCACGACCAAGTTTCGATCTCGGAGCCAGGTTATGCATACAATATGCCAGAATAGGGTTTGTTTAAGGTTTCAAGGAATATTCCGAAGGAATATTACTTGTAAATGGATTGATTCATCGTTCTTACGAAGTTTCTGACTTATACTAGTCCACTCACGACCAGGTTTCGATCTCGGAGCCAGGTTATGCATACAATATGCCAGAATAGGGTTTGTTTGAGGTTTCAGGGAATATTCCTAAGGAATCTTACTTGTAAATGGATTGATTCATCGTTCTTACCAAGTTTCCGACTTATACTAGTCCACTCCCAGCCAGGTTTCGATCTCTGATCCAGGGTATGCAAACGATATGCCAGAATATGGTTTCTTTGAGGTTTCGGGGAATATTCCGAAGGAATCTTACATGTAAATGGATGGATTCATCGTTCTTACGAAGTTTCCGACTTATAGTAGTCCACTCACGACCAGGTTTCGATCTCGGAGCCAGGGTATGCAAACGAAGTTTGAAGTCAGAACCCTCTCGGAGTTTCTTGGTTCAGAGTTTGTATGTTTTTATACCATATTTAAAGTTCGATTCGACACTGAACTTTATATTTATCGATTTCAATGATGTATCCTTCTAAATTTGAAGTCAGAACCCTCCCGAAACTTCTAAATTCATAATTTATATGTCGTTATACCACATTTGAAGTTCGAATCAACAATGAGCTTCATAACCTATGCGGCTAGTCGAAATTACTTCATGACCTGTGCGGTTAGTCGAAATTCAAACCGAAAGCACAAAGAGAAAGCACAAAAACGCAAATAAAAAGCACAAAGAAACACATCAATTATCGAATTAATTTTTCATTTTACCGATTCATTCTTATACATTTTTCATATTTTTTTATATCAGAATGTCGATAACAATGTCCTAAATTTATTAATATTTTTTTGGATTTTTTTTCATGTCGAAGGTTGATAATTAAACCGAAAACATGAGTCCGTATTAACACAAAGAGAAACACAATCCGTATGATCATATTAACATGAATCTTTACCGTTGGATAAATTCTGCAATCCTTATGACCTTCTTATCTACGGTCCAAATCCGTTTGACCTTCTTACCTACACACAAAAGGAAAGAGAAGCCGTCCCTAATTCTCCTCCTCTCACTCTCTTCTCTGCGCCCGGTCTCTTTTCTTTCTTTTCACCGGAAGCTCATCAAATCCAGATCTGAACCAAAATTCTAATCAACCCCATCACTGATTCAAGTTACACAAAACCCAATTTCTTCTCGGTAACAATCAACGGCAGCCCTAACTTAAATTTCCTTCAAATCTTCATCACAGAACTCAATTCTTCCATCTCTAGAAGTTCTCGATTCATCAAAATCTTATTCTCAATCTAGAACCTCATCCAAATTCCCATAACCGAACCCTAGATTTCAAAACAAAAACAAAACCCCCCTGAATCTCAATGTTGAGCTAAAAAAAAAAAACCTAGATTCCAAAATCAAAATCAAAATCTCTGAGATCAAACAATTGGCTAGTAAGGCGGAGAAATAGTTTGAAACCTGATGATTATGAGGTTAGTGGGTTTGTCCAAAATCGTTGATGGGTAATGAATCTGTTTAAGTTCGGATTGAATTAGAGATGGAGCATGAACTCAAGAGAACAAGGATGAACATCAAGATTAGTATGAATTGTACAAGTCTGTATGGTGCTGTGTAGTTTGTTTGAATGAAGAAAGTGGATCTTGATTTTGAATTTCTTCCATTAACTTCTGTCGATGAATGATGGAATGAGATATTCAAGGTCTGAGAGTTTACAAAGAATTGGAGACTTGGGTTTGAATTAGATTTGTACTTGCTTGGTTTAGAGACTGTCGGTGACAAGAGATGTGGGTTTGTCTTGAATTTACGATTAACTCTATGGAGCTGTACTATGGAATTGGAGACTTGGGTTTGAATTATATTTGTACTTGCTTGGTTTAGAGACTGTCGGTGACAAGAGATGTGGGTTTGTCTTGAATTTACGATTAAATGAAGGAGAATCTGCTGGATAAGGTACACATGGTGGTGATTGCTCGATTACCCAAGATGGAATTGAGTTTGTTGTTGATAGAAATGGAACAACAGGAGTTGATAGAGAGTGAAGACATGCTGGATGGGTTTAATTGATGTTCCTGAGGCGTCGATTGTGCTCGATGGGTGATGGCAGGCAACGTTAGCTGCTATACCGCAGCAATGAACAACGAGAAGTGAAGACAAGGTTGAATTTTGGGTCTGTCATGGATTGATTTGTGGGGTTCTTATGTGAGACAAGTACAACAACGAAGGAAACAAATTTTTGACTTAATATGTTGGTCCAGTTATACCCCTTTTTCTATGATGAATCATGTAGGAACACCAAGTGGATTTGGAAGCCTAGGACCTTGCTCACAGGATTGGTTAAAGAAGTTCAAGTCATTTGCTTCACATAGGTTTTTTTTTTCTTGTTCTATTATCCATACCCAGTGTTTGTATTTTAAGACCTCATCTCCAAATATCTTGTTTGTTTGCTGTACAATGATATTTCAATGTACCAGAGAGGAAAAGGTGATTGATAGGGCTTACAAGAAGCTTGAACTTGATTTTTTGGTGATTCAAGGATGACGACTAGTTGAGTAAAAAGAGTAAGAGGTGTCAATCCTTGCTATTTAACAGGCTTTGATTAATTTCTCATTGGGATGTCGGAGGCAATATTGCTAACCATTTTAGGTTTATCACTGAATTATTATGCATTTTGGTGTACCTATTAGTTATAATTCATTTGTAAGTGTTCTTTTTTTATTATTAATCTCACATTATTGTTTTCCAGAGATCCCTCCAAATGTGCTTTCGTAAGATGCTGCCATATCAGGTGTTTCAAGTGTATCATATAAGTCAACGGTAGCTGAAGGAACTTGATTTGGTTATCAAGACTATGATCCTGGTAATTTTATCGGTTTAAGATAAAGTAGTTAAGAATATGCTTCTCTTATGTCTACTGAATTTTGGGTATGCACTTGCTTGTTTAACATTCACCTCTTGCTTATGAATGAGCAGGAAACCGTATCAGGTGGGCTCGATACCACGACGATAACCTTAGCTTGGACATTATCTCTATTACTGAACCACCCTCAAGTTTTAAAGGCGGCAAGAGATGAAATTGATATGCACGTTGGACGTGATGGAGACGTACAAGAATCTGATATTCCTAAGCTCGTTTACATTAATGCAATTATCAAAGAAACCATGCGATTCTGTCCAAATTTTCCGTTGATTGATCGGCGAAGTACATGAATTTCGGTAAGCTTTAGTACACTTATTGCATCCTTGCCATGTTTTGTTTTCCTTTATTATCAAGTCATATTCAAGGGAGGGTTCTGTTGGTTAAAACATATTTCCTTTTTTGCTTGGCTTTTTTATTGTTGAATTTTCGCAAGATTATGATGGAAATTTCAAGTGATGATAAAACAGACAGGGACATCAGAAATCCTATTTTAGGATATCAAAATGTTGACACGTCTTGGGAATATCTCTGATGCATTTTCATCTAATAATTAGGGGTTCTTTAAAGTTAAAACTTGTGATATTTGTGCAATGAATATTTATTACCAATTTTTAATTAGCAGGGGTGGGTATGTGGATCTAAACACTTTTCTTTACTATAGTTGTGTATCTTGGTGTATATGAATGTATAAGAGTTTCCAGGGAAATGGTATTAAACTCATAGAGGAGATGCAGATTAACGTTGATTGGTTGTTGTTGTTGCAGTTGATGAGAATGAAACAGAAGTGGAGAATGCAGATACATGATTGAATGCAGAATGGAGCAAGTGCAGATGCATTTGTGATGTCAGAGTTGAGGTAGAGCACTATAACAATTGCATCTGTTGGGAAGTAGTGATACTGTTCTGATGGTCTTGAACACATGGGTGTAGGAGCTGAATAATTTTAAGAGGTGATGGGGTGATGCTGGACCTGCAGTTCAGGTTAGTGTTGATGGTATTACGCATTGCAGTTGGTATCAAAATGGCAGAGCTGTAGCAAGGGTTTTCGTTTTGGGGTTCAGCTGTTGATGCATGTTTATCTTGGTTACTTTGAAGTAGCATTATATTATTATGTAAAATGTTTGATGAGCATCTTCATTTTATGGTCTTTGTAGGCTTTGAATGCTTATGAATGAAACTAAATTCTGTATGGGTTTGTTACACAGGTTCATATGGGGAGAGAATAAAATCTGGGTAACTAAACATATCAGAAAGGATGAACTGCTTGCCGATTACTTCTTGTCGATCTTTAGTGACTGAAATGGATGAACTGGTAATGGATTGGTGGAGTTGTGTGTGCTTGGTTTCTCGGCCTGGCCTCGTTTTGTCGGCTGTAAGGAAAACTGCAAGAGCTCTCGGCGAAGCACTATTCAATGCGAGAGAAAAGGGTTTGTTCCAAAGAACATGGTGTTGTGTTGGTGCGTTGTGTGTGCAAGGGCTATAAAGGTTTTACAAAAACAAAATTGTTATTAAGTTTTTTTTTTTTTTTTTGGTTGAAGTTCTGTAAAATTGCTTATATAGTAGTGATTATAATTGGAAATCTAATCTTCTTTTTTACTGATTTAATTTTGTATTTAAATTATGTAATTTTCACAAAATTTTCATTTGATAATTATTTTATAAAAATAAAAATTTAAATTCACAAAATTTAATTTTTTTTTCAAATCAAATATGTACCACAACTCATAATCCTAGTTGTCAAGGAATTCACATACAACAGTAACCGAAGTTGTCAACGAAATCACATACAACTCTAAGCATAGTTGTCAACGAATTCACATACAACTCTTCCCAAAGTTGTCAACGAATTCATATATAACTATAACCATAGTTGTCAACGAATTCACATACAACGCTAACCAGAGTTGCAAACGAACTTTCTATAACCCCAACAAGTGTAGTGTATGAGTTATTTTCACAACCCAAGTAAGAGTTGTGTTAGGCATAAATAATTTTTTTCGAAAGACATTCACAACTGAAAAAAGCGTTGTATACAATGGAACGACAACCGTGTTTACGACTATTATTGACGAGTTGCGAAAAATTGATGACTTTCTACAACCCCCCCCTTGTGCAACCTATAGATAAACGTTGTCTTATATCGTACGACAACTGTTTTCCGGGGTAGTTAATCGATGTTTTTCCCGTAGTGCTTACACACTGCCACTGCCCCGAGTACGAATAGCCATGCGACTGTAAGGCACCTCGACACTTCCACACTGGCTTTGCCCCGAGTACGAATGCCCATTCGAGTGTAAGTTACCTCGGCACTTCCACACTGGATTTTCCCCGAGTACGAATGACCATTCGAGTGTAAGTCACCTCGGTACTTCCACATTGGCTTTGCCCCGAGTACGAATGACCATTAGTCGCTCATGCCCTATCTCATACCCCTCGCGGTTTTACATAAATAGAAGACAAGAATGCTCACCTTTTCACCGCGTCTCCGTTCATGGGTGGTAGAGTTTCAAATACTTGATGTTCCAGGGTTTGGGCTCTTCTGTTCCATTGAGCCTTAGTAGCCGATACGATCCCTCGCCTTCCTTAGACGCAATTATGTACGACCCACCCCACTTTGGTGCTAGTTTTCCGCCCTTTTTGTATCGCTCCCATTCAGCCAGAAATTTGAGTACTTGATGCCCTGGTTGGAACTCTCTTGGGCGAACGCGTTTGTTATACTCTCTATGTAACCTTCTTTGATAGTTTTCCATTTTTTGTAACGCATCTCCCTTGTTTCTTCCAGATCGTCGAGTTTTGCCAAAATTAGATCGGAGAAGATGTTTCACCTCCAAGCTTCTGTTCTAGTAGTAGGGATCATCCCTTCTGTTGGTAGAATCGCCTCGGTTCCGTAAGTAAGCATGAACGTCGAGAACCCTGTAGCTTCCCTTAGGGTGGTTCCGTATGCCCACAAAACGTTGTATAGCTCCTCACACCAGTCACCATATGCACCATATAATTTCTTCTTCATGTTGTCGGAGATCGTTTTATTAGTGATCTCGGCCTGCCCATTACTCTGAGGGTAAATGGGGGTTGCTTTACTCTTCATGATGTTGTACGTGTTGAACAACATATCAATATTTTCCCCTTGGAGTTGTTTACCGTTATCGGAGACGATGGCTGCTGGGATCTCAAAGCGGAAAATGATATGGTCCCAAATGAATTTGAAGACATCTTTGTCTAGGATATGCCTTAGTGGTGCTTATTCTACCCATTTGGTAAAGTAATCCGTGGCCACGATCAAGTATTTCCTCTTCCCCGTTCCTACGTGTAATGGTCCGACAATTTCTATGCCCCATTTGGCAAAGGGCCATGGGCTTATAAAAGAGTTTAAGGGTACTCCTGGCGCCTGTATTTTCTTGCCGAACCGCTGAAATTCTTCACATGCTTTCACCATTTCCTTTGCATCTTCGTTCATATACATCCAGAAGTGGCCCATCGTCTTTGCCTTGGCCGATAAGCTTCTCCCCGAGCTGTGATTTCCGGCGGCTCCATATTATAACTCGTGCAAGATCGTGTGGCCTTCCTCTTTACTTAGGCATCGTAAAAGGGTCCCTAAGTAGGATTTCCTATATAAGATCCTTTCCCTTAGCTCGTAGGTGCCCGACTTACTCTTGATTTTATTTATCTCGGGCCGAACTTTAGGTAGCTCGCCCGTTTCTAGGTATCGGTGTATCGGCTTTATCCAATAGCTCTCCTTATATAGCTTGGCTGTGTTAATAGCCACATCGATCCGTACTTATGGTGTTTCTGGGATTGAGGGAGTAAGGAGCCTCATAATGCGAATACCCTCTATGCTCGGGTCTACCAGCTGTGAGGAGATGTATGATAAAGCGTCCGAGTGTCTGTTATCTTTTCGACAAATGTGGAGGAACTTAATGTTCGGTATTTGGTTGATGTAAGACTGGTCGAGCTCCCAATATTTTTGCAATACGGGGTCATGTGTAGCATATTTGCCCATAATCTTCCGGATCACCAATTGTGAGTCACTAGTTAAGAGAACTTCTTGTAGCCCCATTTATACAACTATCCGTAAGGCATGGATCACCGCTTCATACTCGGTGACATTGTTTGTTTCCTTGAATTCTAGTCTGAACGAATGCACTATCTTCCTCCCTTTCGGCATGGTGAACACTAACCCAAGGCCTGATCCCTCTTTGTTTGACGCTCCATCGATGAAAACTTCCCATCTTGTAGGACTATTGGCTGCTAATAGGTTAGTAGGTTCTTCTCGTTCTTCCATCATCCCCGGTATATATTCCACCTCGTCTTCATCACTAAGTGGGAAGTCATCTAAGAAGTCGGCCACTACCTTCCCCTTGATCTTCGTCCATGTTTCGTATACCACATCATACTGTTTGATTAAGGCTCCCCATTTAGATATTCTTCCCGATCACCCTACATTATCCAGGACTGCTTCAATAGGCGATTTGGTGAGCACCCGTATGCGATGATCTTGAAAATACGTTCGGAGTTTAGAAGCGGCATAAGCTAGTGCCAGTACCATCTGCTCCATTCTGGTATAGTTTTTCTCGGCCGGGCTTAGTGTTTTGCTAGTGAAATATACCGGCTTTTCCACGTTCTCCTCCGTCCTGACCAATACTGCACTAATGGCATATGGTGTCGCTCCCAAGTATAGGGTGAGGATCTCTGACGGCTCGGGCCTCTGCAAAACCGGGAGGCTGGCTAAGTGTAACTTGATGTTTTGAAAGGCCTCTTCACTTGAATCCGTCCATTGAAACTGTTTTCCTTTCTTCAGGATGTCGTAAAAGGTTTTACATTTGTCCGACCACCATGACACGAATCACCCCAACGCTGCTATGCAGCCATTTAGCTTTTGCACATCCTTTACCGTCGCGGGAGAAGGAATTTCTAAGACATCCTTGACCTTCTCGGGGTCTGCCTCTATCCCTCTGTGGGTGATGATATATCCCAGGAATTTTCCTGATGTAACCCAGAAGTCGCACTTACCGGGGTTAATCTTCATCTTGTGTTTTCTCATCGTCTGAAAAATCTCTCGAAGGTCTCGAACGTGATCCTTAGCTTGGCGACTCTTGACTAAAATATCGTCTACGTAAACTTCTATGGTATCGTGGATCTTGTTTTCGAACATGTCTCCCACTAATCTCTGGTAAGTAGCACCAGCGTTCTTAAGTCCAAATGGCATCTTAGTATAACAATACAACCTTCTTGGTGTGAAAAAGGAGGCATGCTCCTGATCCTCGGGCGCTAACGGTATTTGGTTGTAGCCCATGTATCCATCCATCAATGTCATCGCTTAGTACCCGACTATGGATTCTACTAATTGGTCTATGCTTGGAAGAGGAAAGCTGGCCTTCAGACAAGCCTTGTTCAAGTCACTAAAATCAATACATATCCTAACTCCCATTTTTTCTTTGGTACCACGACCATATTAGATATCCACTGCGGGTAATGGGATTTCCTGATTATCCTGGATTCCCACAAATTTTTCAGCTCCACCTCGACCGTTGCATGTAACTCTGGTGCGATTCGTCTCATTTTTTGTCTAACGGGTTTGAACCTCGGATCAATATTCAAATGGTGGCAACAGACCTTCGGGTCGATCCCCTCTAAATCATATACTTCCCAAGCGAACACGTATAAGTTTTCCTTTAACACCGTCATGAGTTGACTTGCTTGTTCATCCGAGAGTAACGTCCCGATCCTCACTATCTTTGGCTCCTCCATCGTCCCCAAATTCACCTCCCGAGTCGGCTCAACTGTCGAGAAATTAGATTTAGTCCCCTTGAATGGATTCGTCTCCTTTAATTGCTATAAAGGGTCTTGATCTTGGGTCTCGCATGCCATGACCGCTTGTGAAATAATCTCCGTTGGTTCTTCTGTAGCCTTGACCTCTTTGGCTTTATTCTTCTCTCGCCTTTGTCGTGCTCGCTGATCTTCATTAATTTCAGCATCAACCTGCATGCATTGTCGTGCCTCTTGGGAGTTTCCCATTACTTCATCTATTCCCTTGTAGGTAGGGAACCTTAATCTCTGATGATAGGCCAATGCCACTCCTTTAATCCCAGCGTTCCAAGGACGTCCGATAATTGCTTCATAAGGCGATGCGACATCGATCACACAAAAGGTGGTCAGAGTGTCAAGGTAACCCCCACCATCCGAAACCCTCAGTGTTACCTCGCCCTTAGGGATGGAAATTATGCCGTTAAAACCGTAAATGCGATATGTTGAGGGGACGAGGATGTCGTCCGATAGCTTCATTCTCTTAAACGTGTCGTAGAACAGCATTTCGACTGAACTTCCACTATCTATGAGAATTCTTATTACTCCCCATATCTCAATTAATAACGTGATGACCAAGGGATCACTGTGTGCTTTCCCATTTGCTGGGACATCCTAGGCCGAGAACGAAATAGGTTGCATCATCCAAGGTTCCATTGGTAAGGTCTTAGCTATACTGAATATTTCTTTGTCATTGCGGTCCCTCTTGTGAATCCTTGAAGTGATAACTGGTCCTAAAGTGTAGTATTGCGTAGTGGAGTGTGAAATGGTATTCACAAATTGGGTTTACCTATCAATGTAGACTTGATGGACCGGCACATCGGGTGCTGCTGTCGACTGGGATGGATGTCGGACAAACTGTCTCAGGTACCCGTCTCGGATGAGGTGTTGGACGATATCCTTCACTTCTCGACAATTATTAGTGGAGTGGCCCCTATACTGATGGTACTGGCAGTAGTCGGGGTGACCTTTGGTTTCTTGAAACTGGACTCCCCTCGATGCTAGGTAATTGATATCGTTCCTCTTCTCGACTTCCTTGAATACTTCCTCCAAAGGAGCGTTTAAAGGGGTGTATGATCGGGCTTCCTGCCTCGGCCTCTTCCCTTTGGCCACCCATTCTTTATTCTCATTACCTCTTGGTGGAGGGTCCGATCTCTTCTCGGGTCGCCTAGCCGGGTTGTCCATAACCGCCTTAGTCTCGGTACCCGCTTCAGTACTGGCTTCTTGTATTCCCATATCTCTTGATTCGGCCTGGATTTCTTCAAGGGCGATAAAATGTTCTTGCATTCTTCGCATCTCCTTTAGGGTTTTAGGATTTTCAGAAAACATAGCTACCCAGATGGGGTCCGATCTTCCCAGTGCGTTTTCAAATCCAAAGATAGCTTGGTCCACGGGTACCTTTCCAATTTCAGTACATAACTTCCTCCACCTATCGTTCAAGGTTCTCAAGGGCTCCCTGAACCTCCGGGTGAGGGTGAATAGTTTGTTCATTCTTGGCCGAGGTCGGCTGTTGTGCATATAGATTTCAAGAAAGGCCTCGACAAGTGTATCATAACCATCAATCGATCCTAGTGGGAGTGAATAAAACCAATCTCTCGCCTCGCCCTCCAAACTGGCCGGAAAGAATTTACACATGACTACCATGTTGATTTTTTATTGAATCAATGACATAGTATACATTTTGAGATGTTCGACCGCATCTCCTGTTCCGTAGAATATAGAAGGAAATGTTGGCAAAGTGTATTTTGGTGGGAACGGCATTTGTTCGAGTTCTTGGGAAAAATGCGTCTTCTCGGCCTCACTCATGATTTCCGCTAATTTATTCTCTTTGCTATTTCCCGATAGCTCCTTGATCTTTTCCTCTAACTCTTTGATCTTGGCTTCTGTTGCTCGATCCTGTCGCCCGTCCCTTCCTCTCCTTTCCTCATCAGTGGACGAGTCCTCGGGTGGTCCATATCTTTGTGGGGGGGGGGGGGGTGGGGGGGGAGGGGGTACGGGAGGTGGTGGTGGTTGACCTGATCGTCCGGACTGATTAGGGTTGCTCGACCCCATCATAGGTGGTGATTGACCTGATTGTCCATGACGACTCGACGAACCTCTTGATCTGGTTCGCTGATTCCTCAACTGATAATTTTCGAACTCTAGGGAGAGATTCTGCTGCTGGAGCTCCCTTAATGCCGCTTCTTGCCTTCTTTGACTTTCTAAAATAGCTAAGAGTGTCGGGTCTGTGCTTTCATGGCTAGAGTGTCCATTAGGGTGGTGTGGCCGAGTCTATAATGGCATCGACATTGGCGGTGGGGGTAGTATCGGACCAGTCGCATGGATGGGGGTAGGGCCGACGTTGCTCTCTGCTTCTCGCCCCAGCTGAATCTGCCTGAGACGCTCATGCTCTCTTCCTAAGGCTTCCTGGTACTCAGCTTATTTCCTTATTCTTTGTCTTTGGGCTTCAAGTGCTTCCTCATCGTCCTCTGTATCGGAAGCTGTGAGCCCATCAATTTGGTCAACTCTCCTCTGGGTCAAGATGACCTGGTCCAAAGGTAGGGTGTCATCATATCGCCTGAGATCCACTCCCTCATTAACAGTTGGTATACCTCGTGCTGCTGCCCTAGATTCCTCGAGTGGTGGTTGTCAACTGCCTTCTTGACTCGGCCCTGTTACCCATGTCTGCATGTTTCTGCTAGTCACTGTACGATTCCTTAACGTCCTTCCTGTCCCTGATGTGCTAGCCATCGGGTGTGGCGCGCGGTGAGACGAGTGTCGTCCCTACCTATGTCAGCAAATACAAAGAACACCTTACTTTTACCTAATATTTGGGAAATAAACATTCAAAAAGGTGAAACAAATTCGACTGACATAAAAACTGTCATTACGCCACAGCTCGCAGATATAAAGCCTACTCCGGTTATCAAATGGGCTCTGCCTATCTACCCTATTTTGACTTTATGCTGACTTCAGTACGCTACGTCCCTATTACTCCGTACGACGTCGCCTTCCATACTTGACCTCCGTATTTAAGCTAGTTTGTCCTTCCTTCTATATGCTCCAAATCATTAAACTCATGCACATGATGATTGAACAGTACGACGCATAAATCCAAAACTTAAGTTAAGTTCCTATTGTTGTTATTCTCCTAAGATCTTATTATGGTCGTCTTCCCTAGATCTTCTCCAAGAACTTTCCGATGACTAGTTAACATCGCCGGGCAAGATACCTCAAGATCGGCAGCTTGTTATGCAAAAATACACCTTAGCTTTGACCTTTTGTTACTCCAAACACTCAAGCTCTATAGCATCGCAAGAAAACAGATTATCTACAGCTAAAACTCGATCAATCATCAAAAACAAATAGTCATCATATCAGCAGACTTTCAACCTAGCTCCGAACCTGTGCTGTTAGTCGCCGGTGAGCTTATGAAGACTTTCTGCTGATCAAACTATTGGTGGGAGAAGAAATGAGAACTTTACCACGCCTTGTGAGGACACTTCTACTGCTGTAACTATACATGTAAACTAAATGACTCGACATAACAACAATTTCGGCCATCAGAGTTCATCCTAGCTTCAACTACAACACTTGAATGTGTATACATGAGCTTTGGATCGTCTCTGAAGGTCTCCAAGGAAAGGTATCCGGAGATCTTAGTCGGATCCCCTTAGTTGGCGCCAGAATGTAGATGCATTTTACTATATACTACATCCAAAGGATAGAAATCTTCTACTCATGCAAATGAAAGTATGGACATGACGATAGACAAAAGGATATACGTGGTTCGGTATGATTACCTACGTCCACGGGGGTGAAAGGATGAATCTTATTACTTCAAGGTGTTACAATGGTGTTGCTCTCTCAAATGAACTCACTTACAAAGTGAACTAGCTCTCCACTTTACTTCTTTCTTTTCTGATTACTAGTCTCTCTCCTCCCAATATATCCTGCCCTCTTTTGGATACAAGTTATTCTATTTATAGGGGAGACTACATACAACCAAACCAGGGTGTTGGTCACAACATATCTAACTTGAAGTCCTGTCATCGGGCCCGCCTGCGTCGTCCCTTCTTACCTCACTATGGCCAATGTGCTTTGATCACTTCGTAGTCCCTTGTCCGAGGCGATCCGTTAGGGTGTTCTCTTGGTGCGATGTCGCCCTTCCAACATGTCGCCCTTGCATCTGGCCGATATGACACGTATCTTTTTATCCCTTTGATTAGCACTCCTCGGTTGACCCAATACGTCTTGTCTGCCAGCTTTGTCAGAGGCCTGAGGTCGAGTCTTGTCCGACAGCTGTAGAGTGATCACGCCCGATCCACATGGATCCTTTAATTTCTCGCCTTCCAGCCTCTATCCCATGCTTCTCGTCTCTTCATGTTTGGGTACCTCATAGCTTGAGATGTTTCCACCTAGCCCTGGGGATAATTTACACCTACACTAATTTAGGTTCCTAAATGCTGAATTTGGTGTAATGTATCATAAAAATCATTCAAACAAACGTTGATTTCTCGATCAACTGTATAAGACGGAGTTATCATTTTAGACAAAGCACCAGAAGTAGCAACATTGATTCGAATTTTATAAGAATCAAAATTCCATGTTTATAATAAACATACATTTTGATAGTCGAGCAACTATAGCAAAGGCTCTTTGTAAAATGTATAATTATAAGTATTGACATATCCGTCGAAGGATGAAACCATTAAGCAATTTCTCTCTAGGGGAATAATAATATTTAGTTATATAAGATCTGGGGATAATCTAGCAGATCCACTTACAAAAGGATTATCCAGAGAGCTAGTAATTGCACCATTGATGGGAACGGGATAGTGGTAATACAACTTATTATCCATTGGAGATCCCATCGACTAAATTCAAAAAGGCACACAAAGTTGTAACATACTCGACAGAGACACTAAGAGAGATTACCCTTTTTTCCATTTCTATGATGAAGTAGTGTCACTTGTCAAGTGAAAGGTTTTGAATTTCTCTTACTAATTCGTGTAGCTTATTCAAATTAAGAAAAATATGGAAGGATACATTCAAGTAGGAGATCACTTATAGTGTGAAGTGTGTCTCTTTCGTGATAAATATTATAAGACTATGTTACTCTAAAAGCACTCATGAATTCCAAGATTACTCTAGGCCGAAATGAACACAACCGACAAACAATGATATAAGGAAATAATCTATGTGATATCTATTGTATCGACTTAGATTATAAAGTTGAGATGTTTATGATATCACGTTCACTGAGCAACTAGTAGGAAAATTCAAAGCCAAAAGTTATATTTCTCGATTTAGTGATTTTCTGCGCACAAACTCTCTAGTGTCTGGTTTAGAGTATATGATTAGAATTAATCATTTTTGTAGGCAATCTTATTCGTCCGGGGGATTGTAGAAAATATGGATTTGGATGGTCACCGTATCCATTTCCAAATGTGAATAAAATTTTGTCTTGTCCCAACCTATGCAAGCATTTAGATTGGGTTAAAACCTTTGGTGAACCGTCCCCTTTTTGTAATATAAGAACTCAATGTTCTTTAACATAGGTACATAAGAAAAACGAGAAAAGCTTGTATTATTATTTGAAACTAAACTTGTATTTAGGGTCTTACTTTGAGAGTTTTGTGCTACTTTATTGCGTTTGATTATCTGATGTCATTCGAGTGCAAAGTTGACATCAAATGTATTGTTATATCTTGGCTACTTCTAGATTCGTTTTGCAATGATGACGCAAAGTTAAAGTTTTCAGGAATGAGGATTACCTCGCCTCAATATATCCATTTAAATTGATGTTTGTATCATTGTCGGAAATCTCTAAGTCACTGCGAATAAGGTATATATGTGAACTACAGATTGTATTCAAAGTGTTTGAGAAATTTTCTAAAATGTTTAGAAGAAACTAAAACGTGGATTTCGAAATTTAGTAATTTAAATCATTTTTAACTTGAGATATATAGCCAATTATATCCAACAAATGAATACTGGTTACTGAATGATACAAATAAAGGAATGACATTGACATGAAACCCAAGCCTTATTTTCCATAAACAAAGACAGAAACGCAACCCAAATGTGAACAATCCTAAGCTAAAATATGAAATCTTATTTAAAGGAGAAAATTTTCCTCTTGTTTTCTTTGCTTACTCATGGCTCCTGGATTAGATATATGCCCTTCTTTAAAACCATATCTGAAACAAAAAGTACGATCATAACAGTTTATAAGAGTACCATACCATTAAGATTATCTACTTCAACTTAATGAAAGCGAAACATATATAAGAGTTGTTGGTTTCTTACTAATCATACAAAAATCTCTATTGTCTGGAATATCTGTCTGAAAAGACTGTGTTGGATGTGTGTTGAAGATCAATAAACCTTTTAATGGCATTTATGGTAAACAACTATATATATGTTATACACCATTTTTTTTTTTTTACTTTTCATTCTTGTTTTTTGTGTTTTCTTTGGTGGACCCAATTCAAAAGTCATTCCAAACTTTTGGCAAGGCCTATGGGACACATATTGATTTCCAAAACAAAAGATGACAATAATAGGATGGACTGATCTTGAAAAGATCGTCAAAGTTATTAAGAAGTCCAAGAATTTTTTTATCATTTGGAGCTACAAGAAATCCACCAGAGTCTGCCAAACCCCCTATAAAACTAATAAAATTGCTACAATTGGAAGAGTTATTTTAGCATTCCTTCTAGAAGAAAATAATGGAGCATAAAATTAAAAATAGTACATGTTAGGGCACTACTCGGTCGAACTCGCGAGTTTTTCTATCTCAAGCTTGTTGTCAATATTAGTTGTGGAAAACCATATCTTGATTTCTACTCTACTACAGTCAAATCTCATACTAGGATTAGATCATGGTAGCTGAGTTTCAGGCATCACTGGATAACCCTCGAAGATTGAAGACTGAAGAACAAACGAAAACATTTGGATAACTTCCAACCAAGATGTAATATTGAACCATCCTATTTACTCACGACATTTACCATTATTTTTTATGATACTATGGCATATAATTTTAGTTGATTTAATATTACAAATAAGAACTTTCGAGTCAAGTTTGCCTAAAAAAATCTCTCAAAAAATATGATTCAAGCGATTGATGTTCATAGATCCTTAGAAATTTTGGGTAAGAACAATTTAAATTGTTTATGAACTATTTTTGTTTCAAGTTGATCATTTGGAAATTGCTCCGAGCAATGATATTTATTATATTTGTCCACATGGAATTTTTCGAATTGCTTAAAGTGAGTTTCCAGATATTGAATTCTGGATACAGGGTAGGAAAGCATACCTAGTACGCGTACCCTAGTGATCTGAGTTCCGGAATGAGAGAGGTACGCAAACCCCTGGGATATGAGTTCGTGAATGAATAAGGGTACACATACCCTATATACGAAACCCAATAGTCTAATTTCATGGATTGGTCCATAGATATGCATTCCTCGATGCATACATATCCATTACATAACTAAGCATATGCTTATAAAGTATTCTCACAAATATTTTTGGCATTGCTACAACTCTCATAAACACTTCTAAGACAATTGTGTTCACCAAATCACTTTGTGTTTGTGAATCATGGTTTAAGGCTTGAGTGTTAATGAACAAGATTTCTGCTTGAAAGTTTAAAAATTATATTTGCCAATATGAACTATCATTGTAACCATTACAGAACCCTGGATCATAGTGTATATTTAACAACAACTATCTAATGTTGCTAATTAGAAACAATCTAGTTTTGTTGCTAATCAAGGTTGCTAAATGTTGAATTTGGTGTAGTTTATCATGAAAATCATCTAAACAAACATTGATTACTGATCATCTATAGAAGCAGAATTTATCGTTTTAGATAAAGCACCAGAAGAGATCAACTATAAAAGAAGAATTTATCGTTTTAGACAAAGCGCCATAAAAAGAAACATGGTTTCAAATTTTACGAGAAAATATACCAATACGGCCTAAGCCTGCATCTTTAATAGTCGTGCGACTATAGAAAAGGCTGGTAGTGAAATGTATAATGTTAAGTTTCGACATATTCGTTGAAGGCATGAAACCATTGAGTAATGGCTCTCTAGGGAAATAATAACAGTTAGTTATATGAGGTTCGGGCCGGGATAATCTAGCGGATCCACTTACAAAGGGATTATACAGAGAGCTAGTAATTACATCATCAAGGGGAATGAGACAGTGGTAATCCAACTTATCCATTATATAGAGAGCTAGTAATTACATCATCAAGGGGAATGAGACAGCGGTAATCCAAATTAGCCATTAGAGATCCCATGGACTATATTCAAAAAGGCATACTAAGCTGTAAAATACTCGGCAGGGACACTAAGAAAGATTACTCTCTTTTCCTTTTCTACGATGAAGCAATGTCAATTGTCAAGGGAGAGGTTCATAGTTTCTCTTAGTAATTCTTATAGCTTAGTTAATCTAAGAAAAGTATGGCATGGTGCTACCAAGTAGGAAATCACCAATATGAGAGTGTGAAGTGGGCTCTTCCGTGATAATTATAAAGCTCTGTTACTCTAAAAGCACTCATGAATTCCAAGATTTTCAAGCCCAAAATAAACACAACTGACAATTAATAAAAGAAGTAAGGAAATATGGATTTGGATGGTCCCCAAATCCGTTTCCAAACGTGAATAAAATTGTGTCTAGTCCCAACCTATGCGAGCACCAGGGGTGAGCATTTGGCCCATAATCCGCGGATTTAACCGGGACTAACCGTTTATTTGCGGATGGATTCCCGGACCGTTCGTTAATGGGTTGGATGCAGATGGAATTTTTGAAATCCAACGGATTACGGATCGGGCCCGGATGTAACTTTGAAAATCCGTTGGACATCCATATCCGTTAAATTAAGTGCATTTATAGAATTTTATAAAATATTATGGGTCATTTAGGAATTCTTAAGGTGTTTGCTTGGGATGTTGTACATGGCATTTTTATCTTCCTATACATATATAGGATATGTAGATTCTATGAGGAGTCATTTTTGTTGGCTTTATTTTCTTTATTATAAATTTTAACTAAAACAAATCCATTGGATTATCCGTATCCAATCCTTCCATTCGTGTATCAATTGGATGCAAATCCGTTGGATGTGGATTGGATGCGGATGCCAAATTTGAAATCCGTAATGTATTGGATTGGATGCGGATTTGGGTTAAAACCTTTGGTGAACCGTCACATTTTCGTAATATAACAAGGGTGTATTGGATTAGGATTTACATGGATATTTAATAATCCTAAAAACTCCTAGGTATTATTCAATTGAAATATGTAAAGAATCATTAAATATCCATGATATTCAATTAGAATTGTTTTAGATTCCACAAATATCATAGGTATTCAATTGGTTTAGGAATTAGGATTTCTTAGGATAGTTAAGGGACATGATATATGTGGATTCTTACGGATATTTGTAGGCAAAATATGTATGTTATTATCTCGTATCTTTCTTAACCCAAACCAGAAGAGTTTTATGGATTCTTATGGACATTTTTTTTTATCACAACATGTTATGTTTTTCGACCACCACCACCACATACCACCAACCAACACCATCGATACCGCCACCACCAACCATCACCATCACCGTCACCACCATCATCGCCACACCAACCAATACACCCCTGTAAGAACCCAGTGTTCTTTAACGTATACATACATAAGAAAAACGAGAAAAGCTTATATTGTTCTTGAAACTGAACTTGTATTTAGTCTTACTTTGAGAGTTTTGTGCTACTTGTGTTCCATTATTTGATGTTATTTGAGTGTTAAGTTAACATCAAAGGTATTGTTATATCGTGGCTATACATATTTTCGGATTCATTTTGCATCGGCGATGGGAAGCTAAGGTTTCCAAGAAAGATGATTACGTCGCCTCAATATATCCATTTAAATTGTTGTTTGATTCATTGCCGGAAATTTCTTTAGTCACTGCGAATAAGGTATGTGAATTACTGACTGTATTTGAAGTGTTTGAGAAATTGTCTAAAGCCGATTTATGTGTTTAGAAGAAACTAAAAAGTGGCTTCTGAAATTTAGTGATTTAAATCATTTTTAGCTTGAGATATAAGTATAACCCATTATATCCAATATAAGACATACTGGTTACTGACTGATACACAGGACTGACATTGACTTGAAACCCAAGCGCCTGTTTGGATGCAGAAGTAGAAGTCAGAAGTGCTTCTCCAGAAGCAGAAGTCCAGATTTTTTGCTTCACAAAAAATCGATTTTTTTGCTTCTAGAAATCATTCTGAAATTCTACACCCAAACTGACTTCTTGCTTTTTGACTTCTAGAAGTCAAAAAACTACTTCTGGATGTGTATCCAAACGCGCTACTCCACAAACAAAGACAGAAACTCAAACCAAATGTCAACAAGCCTAAGCTAAAATAAGAGAGCCTAATACAGAATTACAAACAGCAAAGGGCGTTTAAATTCAGCATTACCATTTACCAGAATCTCACTACAAATTCCTAAAGATGAGGTCTGATATGAATAGCAAGCCCTTTGGTGAGTAATGGATAGGGTTTGAATACTATCTTCTCTTGTTTATTCACATCAGTAGGCATGGGTTTTTCCCATTTGTACCTTCTCACCACATGGTGAAGGAACACAAGTATTTCTAGTCGAGCATACTCTTGTCCCGGGCACAAACTAGGGCCTCCTCCGAATGGAATAAATGTGTAAGGAGCTGGTCCGTCTCCTTCAAACCTTGAAGGATCAAATTTCTCTGGATCTGGGAAGTAATCAGGACTCATGTGTGTTGCTGCTGAGCTCCAAACTAGCTATATAGTGAAAAGATCAAAACCAAAACTTAGCTTCATACACATCAATTATACATGTGGTTATTGAGTGTATTGATTCACAATTTATTGCTAAATCAAATGTAAGTTACCTTTCTTCCTTTTGGAATGAAATAGTCGTCGTACCAAAAGTCCTTGGAGGCTCTTTTAAATCCAACAGGGCTTGGTGTTGAAACTCTCATCACTTCGCGAACCACATTCCACGAGTATTTCATCTGTTGTATGTCATCCCAATTTAGCAATTCTCTTGTTCCTTTAGAAGAAGCTACTTCCATTTGCTCTGGTTGTCCAAATAAACAAACAGAGTTATCACAACATAGACGAATACAAATATACACGATGATACTGTTGTTATGTTGAAGTGAATACATACCCTTTAATACCTCATTGTAGACATTTGGAAAATCGGCAAGATAATTCATAACCAATGTTAGGACAACACCCATGGAAGTAATGCCGCCGAAGATTATTCCAACAATAAGTTCAACTATGTACGTTTCATCAATGCCACTGTCTTCTTCTTCACTAAGAGCTATCAACCGTGACAACATATCTTGCATTGGCGAGTCTCCATGAGATAGAACATTGATCTTTCTTTTCCTGACCGCCTTTTGGATCTCTTGTCTTATCAATTTACTGGATTTAATTGCACGGTTCAGTTGCGTTCCTGGTAGATTTATAGGTAAAGATAAGAACCCACTCATGACAACACAAAACAATTTGTGTAACTCATGGATACGACCAGCTTCCTGCTGGTAATCGATGCCTAAGAACAACCGACACGCAATCGCAAAGCTGTGTTTCTTGACTAGAGGTTGCACAGTAGTAGTGATACTCACTTCGTCCGTGTTCATGTTTTTATCCCAGTCAGTCTCAAAATGTTGTGTTGTCATCGAATCCATGACACCTATGTATTTGTGTACCGACTCGGGGTTGAGCAACTGCGAATACAATTTTCGAAGGCTCTTGTGTCCTGCTGGATTGCCTACGTTTGTTTTAGCAAAAGGGAAAATTTCGAGGATGGATTTAGGGAACCAAGTATTGATAAGTTTATACTCGTTGGAGAATAAGAATTTGTTGCCAGATGCAGTACCACCGATGACGACTACTGTTTCGCCGAACAATGATGTCCTAAAGACTTGAGATGAATATTTCTTAAATCTTTCAAAAAAGAACTTCTCAGGGACACCATCTAGACTTGCTCTAATGTACTCGATGGTTTCGCTAATGAATGCCCAACTGGAGCTCCCAGGTGGCTGCTGCTGCTTATTACCACCGGAAGCAGATGTACTGTGTTTTCTACTAGATGAGAAGATTAGACTGAGAGAATAAAGAGAGATGAAGAGAAGTGCTGAGACAAGTATAAAAGAAGCAAACATCATCATCATGGTACCAATTTTTGCAGATGCCTCTGTTTCTGCATTGCCTATCAATATATAATTTTTGAATCTTAGTTTCGAGTAAAAAGATTGGTTCATTTCAATGTTAGATTCCTCTTTGATTAGATATTATATGTGCCAGTGCCGTGTCAAACGAAAAGAGTATTATTTTGGTTTGTATATCAGTCCACATCAATGTCTGACTTTTTCAAAATTATATGCTGCAGGATAGAATATTATCGTGGAAACAGACAATATTTTGTTCTGTCGTTGCCATTGTACACTCTCAGTCCATCTCACAGCCCTAGTTAGCAATTGAGGGTACGGGAAACGTACGAAACGGGATACATATGGGTATTATATAGATTTGTGAAAGTCGAATTCGGTCAAGGATCCGGTCAATGGTTCATGATACGGCAGTAATACAGAACGGCATACGTACGTGTATAATTCGTTTTAAAGATATGAGATCGGTACGCAAAAGTCGGCATGTATTAATATGAAGAAAAGTTTAAGTATGATGGAAAAAATGTGATGTGTGTATACAAATTACTCAATATATTGAATATATGCAAAGTTAGCACAAAAGAATCATCATTGGCTCAGTGGAGGAGAGTCGACAATGGGAGTAATATGTTTGTTAGTGGTTCGAATCTCTCCGTGAAGAGTTTTTGGAAAGGGGAATTAAGGGGAGACCCAAAAAAAGAAAAATTCTAATTGTCAGGCCCACAATTAATTTTGGATACAACAATGAGATTGGTGATGTAGCTATTATTGTACGTGTTATGCATACTGTTTTTTCAAGGATAACTCGTTATGCATCCTAATTTTTCAGGGGTATAATTGGCAACACAACTTGGATATAACATATCTAAAAATCCGCGCCTTGGAATCTTTTAAAGAGAACTACGCAACGAGTACAAACAACAATATCAAAATTTTGTTTTTCACGAAAAAATCGGAGGTGATCATCGTTTTAGGGAAAATTTTCGAAAACTGACTGCATATTCATTATGCAGCCTCCAAAAAAGATGCATAACACATTATGCAACCATTTTCTCTACTGCATAAAAAATTATGCATCTATAACAAGTTATGTAACCATTGTTTTGGTTGATTTTAGTGCGTACATAAAAAAATTTGATGCATAATGCAGCATGCATCCATATTTACGGATGCATATCAGGTTAAGCATCTATTTTCTCATGCATAAAAGATTGTGCAACAATTTTCTCGATGCATAACGCGTTATGAAATCATATTTTCGATGCATAACAGGTTATGCATCCATTTTCTCGACTGCATAATATGTTATGCATATATTATTATAGGTGCATAATGTGTCATGCAACCTTTTTTTTTGTTGGTTTCAATACTAACAAAAAGTAGCTGCATAACATGTTATGCAACCATTCTCTGTACTGCATAACAAGTTATGCAAAAAAAAAAGGATGCATAACTTGTCATCCACCTACAATAATAGCTGCATCACCAATCTTATTGTTGTCTCATTCCAAGGAAAACCAAGTGCCCCAATAAATATTCAAGGTTCCCTATAGCAACGGTGTCCTCTAGCTTTCAACGACATTGGAAACATGAGGTGATTAGACCAGACAGAGCAAGCAAATCTAATTATAATTCCATGTACTGCTTTGAATGCAACAACATGTGTCACTTGGACAACTAGATGACGAAACCAAATGAGATGCCAAATATATGGTGTCATGCATTTTTGTTCCTGGTTCACATACCAAGATACAAACAAATGAGATAGAATCGAGTATTAAAATTAAGTTGTTGCATTCGTCGAAAGTGTGATCGAACTGGGGAACCATAAATCGAAAGCAAGGAAGGATTAAAAGTAGCAGGCTAACAATTTTTTCAGTATCCAAAAGATCAATAATTAACCACCACTATCCTCCCAGCCTGCACATCCTAGGGTCGGGGTTTCTCTCAATCCCATGACTCACTTTGTGATGAAACGCAACAGTGAAGTTCAATTTTCTGCTAAACAGATCAACATAAGTAAATAAACATGTAAGAATATAGATGCCTATATGTATCTATGAAACTGATTTAGGCCATATAAGAAACAGGTTGTGTGCCTAAATTATTTCTTCATTCTCTGCTCTATAAAAACATGATTCCTAACAACCGGTGAATCATAAAAGGGGAAAAAAAGCGATAAAGAGATCAAATTCACCTAACCGAGGCGAGGATTACTCTATTCTTAAACTCAATTTTAAATCTCTGATGTACTTCGATTTTAAATACAAATTCCAATCAAGAATTAGAAAAACAGAGGACTTGGTTTCATGTGTTAATTACTCTTAGAATCAATCAATCAAATGAGCCATGTAATCACGTAAAAGGAAACGACAACCCGACTGTATAATCTGCCGATAATTTGATCGAAGCACTAAAGAACCCATGAAGATAAAGGTCTTGTGAGACAAATCCTGAACCTGCACCAGAGATTTTAACGATTACTTCACAGTTGGAGGAAGAGGAAAAGGAACTGAAGAAGAAGTGTAATTCAACTATTGAACATAATTTTTAAAATTATGGGTTTGAGAATGATTTTCTTCCCGAAAATGGGTGCGCGCTTGTAGTTTTGTAAGCGTGGGTTTCACAGTGATTAAAGTCTTAATAATGGGTGTGTCTGTAGTTTTCACTTTTGGAAAACAAAGAGGAAGGTTAGTTCAGCCCTGCAATATTCTATTTAAAAAGCCCAATAATAATTGGGTAAGTGTTTCACGGAACCATAATGTGCCGATTTAGTTACGTAAAAATCCTGCGTAGTTCAGGAAGCTGATAAAATCGCATATATTGGAGTCGGAGTTGCAATTGGATAGGTGAATTATTCGGGAATGTTCGATACGTAATAATTCGGCGAATTGCTAACTAGGGGTACAACTTCTTACTCATGTGCTTTTAAATGGACAGCCCTATGGGAAACTTTTTGTGGGCCACGGGGGAACGTATGATGTGGGACTTAGCTAGGCTCTCTTTTTTGTTAAATGGAAGCCCTATGGGAAACTTTAGGCCAGAACGTTGACTTAGCTAGGCAGGAAGAAACTTTAGGTCAGAACGTTGACTTAGGCAGGAAGAGGTACCTAATATCCCCTGATAGGATCTCGGGAAACCCTATATATAATAACCGCAACCGTACGGTGTCTAACTAGTAGACAGAGACAAGTACAGGTTGAACCCACAAGAAGCGGTGGAAATATTATAATCAATATCTCCAAATAAAATAACAAGAACGGATATTTTTGGATTTTTAGAAATTGAAAACGAAATAATGAAATTAAACTAACAAAATATATTCGAGAGTCAACTATCTTGATGCTTTCTCATGTTGCTCACCAAATAAATTCTAGACGCTCTCGTGAAAGATGTCATTCTTGTAGTGGGAGCATTCAACCTTCTCGTGGAAATTATCGCAAGAATATCTGAACTTTTTTCCGGCAATATTCCGCTAATTCATCTTTTCCTGTTAACACGTGTTGTAAATCTCTTTCAAGTTTTCTCTTAACTCTCTTTCTTCTTTACTTAGTTTCTTTGCATTCTTCCCTTCTCATTCTTCTCGTAGAGGAGTCCTCGAAGAATGGTAACCTTTTTAATATTCTTCGATCTTCTTACTTAAATTATTTATAACCCCATATTATGTACTCTTCATCTGAAGATATTTCCCAATCCTCGACTCATATTATTCATAAGAGGCCGATCATTGACAAGAGATTATTGCATCAAATATGAATTATTTGTTCTCACCGCCCTTAAAAGTAGAATTCTTCCTCCTTCTTCTGGCGAAGCACTTTCACTACCACTGCCTCTACTACCAATTCAAATCGGCACGAAACTCCCTCTAGCCCTTTACTTCCTCCAAATGTTACTTTCCCGAAACTCCTCCTTCTCGATGATACAACCATTGCTAATGACTCAAATCATCAACTTGTCCTCACTTTCTCTATTTCACCTTCTACATCCCTTCCTTCATCAAATGAGACCATAGGTTGATGTTTCAAAATTTTATCTAACATTCTAAATAATGCTAGAGATTTTTCTAAACTAATCCAAGACTAATTTGCTCAATAATAGAATCTTCGCTAGAAAGACGACAAGAATATCTTTATTCTATTTCCATATTCCTTCTATCTCAATCCTCCCTTTAAATTCTTGATATATTAGTTTCCAAACATTATCAAACCATACCGGCATAGAAAGTAAACACAAACAACGGGATGAAAAATCTAGCGATATGTAACTGAACATAAACTTGACGTAACAATCATCACACTAAATAGACAAACTTAAACATTGATAGAGATGACAAAATTATTCCTCATTGTCAAAATAAAATTCATATTTACGCACCAAAGAAGAGAACATGAAATCTCGTGTAAAAGGCATACGACAGATTTGATGATGCTATGAACCAACGGGAGAACCGCTCTTTTCATTAATCCAAAACTTAACTTCGCAAAAAGAAGGTAGTCAATTATGACCGCCACTTGTTGATTTCCCTTTGTCACAATTTATGTTATATTTCACTTGTTGATATTCTCACGATATATTTATTTCTATAACCTTTCATTATTTTGTTGCTCGCAGAATTCGAAAAGCCTTCATTCTACTATCACCAAATCTTACTAAGCATTCAAATCATAAAGCAGAAAGAAGACTTGAGTATCTTGAGTATTTCAAGAATATAGAGATCAAATCGTGAACAAAGGCTTCAAGTTCATCTTAGTGGCCGTTCTCGTGAACGAAATTTTGATCTCCAACTCTCTTCTCCCGTATTCGTTCTACCTTTGAAAGTTGACGATGATGAAGTCCCTCTTCCAATGGATAAAGATTTAGAATATCCGTCTTCTGAAGGAGATTTTTAAGAAGACGCCAAGAAGAAGATGATCAAGGAAAAGAAGAAGACAAAAGAAGGAGAAGATCGTAACAAAATAATCGGCGATGATGTTCAAAAGAAATATTGGTGATGATAACAATCCCGACAATTCTAAATCTGAAAGATGTTAACTAGGTTGTGAGAGTGCTAAGGATCCGGGACTCCGTTGTAGGCAATTTACTCGTATTCAATCACAAAGGGTCTCAAAAATACTCATGTAGAGCGGAAAACCTAACTACTCATACATGGAAGATATTGCATTTACGAATCATTGACAAGAATCATCAAATATGAATTATTTGTTCTCACCCAAAAGTAGAATTTCTAAGCACTAATCATACATGGCATGAAGAGTCAAGGAATATTCATAACACAATTATTACTTAGGTTCAATGAGTTTTTCTACTAATCCAACAATGAACTATACATGGCATAGCACATGAAAAATCTAGCTAGAACATAAACATTGATAGAGAGACAAAATTATTAAAATTAAGTTCAATAGATAGAAACCCTTGTTCATGAAACCAAATAAATCCTAAAAGTTCATCCTTTCACCCTGACATGGAATTAGCTAGCCATGGCTTTCTTAAAAAAAACCATAAACAAATATGAATAAATCTCTAGCTAATTGAAATCAAATGGGGAAAAAAAAATGAATCTCCAAACCTAGTCTCTGTCGCTGTTGTAGACGGTCCCCAGCCGCAGCCCCGTATCAAAAATCGAACTCCAAAACCGGCCTCCCCTTTTCTTTCTGTTTCCACTGATATTTGTAGGTGCTCCAAAAATTCGCAACTTGGACCGAGCAAGTATGCACCGGAGCCCAATCCAATATTTCCCAAACTGAGGTCACGTTACTACTTTCCATATTCAATCATTGACTTGCCAAATCTAGTCACCTACTGTTGCCTTCTAAACCTCCATCCACTACTCGATTCCAATCCCAGCTACAACACCAATTCAAACTTCCTTGTCTCCTGAATCACCTTCTCCTCAGCAGAAAACATCTCCATTGCAACCCCACTGGTAACCGCCAGTACACATCCATCTCTGCTCTTCTTGACTCGGGTAAAGACACCACTTTCACAATTTCTATCCTTCTGAATCTCGTTCTCTGACTCCATTCTCCATCTCAGGACCTTGACTTCCACTGTCACAACAGCTCAAATAATAAGAGACGACAACCTTCAATCCAACAACAGCGCCTTTCTAGTTTGATACCACAGCTCTGTTTCTTTCTTATTCTCTTCCACTCAATCCCTGCCTTACTCCATTGGAAGTTGCAACCATCTTCTATTGCTCTATCCCGTTGCAGTCGCTCCATCTATTCACTTCTTCTCAATGCCCTTTGATAGAAATTGAAATGTTTCGGGGCTCTGATACCATGATAGAAATTGAGATGAAACTTCGGAGCTCTGATAGCATATTAGATTTGTGGTAAGAGTAAGGATCAGATGAAATAGAGAAGACACAAGAGATTAAAGTGGTTCGACACTAACGCCTACGTCCACTGATAAAACCCCATAGAGGTGAATGATATTGATGCTCAATACTAGAGATGATTTACAAACCCCACACACATAAACTCACATAAGGAGAGAGCTCTCAACTCTCACTTACTAAGGACCCAATCTCACTAACTTTGGATGACTACAAATGATACTACAAATGCCTATTTATAGGCTTACAAAGAGAAGAAGAGAACTATGCCTATGGAGGCTAACAACTAACAACTATTAATATGGAGGCTTACCTACCATGGAGGCTTCCACCAAACCAACTACTAGAACACTCATTTTACACATGTTAATTGTCTAACATTGACTCTATTTTCTTCATTCACCTAACAACACCATAGTGATAGGTGGCATATATTCCAACACCCCCCCTCAAATTGAACACAGAGAGAAATGTAGTGTACAACTTGAACGATCATTAAAAGAGGACTTGGCGTGATAACAACTAAGCAGTAATGTTGGTGAGGCACTGAGATAGGAGGGACAGGGGGAACGGATCGTACAATTATTGGAGCAGCTCACGGAGTATGTGCTGACGTATTTGATGGCTCGGTAGCTGGAGGATTAGGGAGCATTTTCATACATATAGCCAAAACATAAACTCCAAACCATAGTAGCATCTTCATTGCAGCAAATACTTGACTTGTTTCCAGAGAGGAACCTTTGATGTTTTAGATGTGAAGAAGATTGTTATTATGGAGAGGGTATGATCAGGATGGATGAGGAGGAGAATTGTTGGACGGTGGAGAATTGGGACTATCTCTAACACCCCCCTCAAACTCGAGAGGGTCGAGTTTGAATACACCTGGACCTGAAGCATGGCAGGCGGATTGTAGCACACGGATTGCGGCCCGCCAATCATCTCTAGTATTGAGCATCAATATCATTCACCTCTATGGGGTTTTCTCAGTGGACGTAGGCGTTAGTGTCGAACCACTTTAATCTCTTGTGTCTTCTCTATTTCATCTGATCCTTACTCTTACCACAAATCTAATATGCTATCAGAGCTCCGAAGTTTCATCTCAATTTCTATCATGGTATCAGAGCCCCGAAACATTTCAATTTCTATCACCCTTCATCGATGTCAGCAGCTCAAAAACAGCTCAACTGACTTGCTCGGTCTCAGCATCTTCCAAGCTCCTTCCTCCACTTCTTGTTAACTGTCGAGAATATGAAGTCACGACTCATCAAAGTTGTTGTCTCAAGGAATTCAAAGCCCAAATTCCACTGTTGTGGATCACCGTTCAGTCAACCGATCTCTGCCATCGTCATGCCAGCTACAGCAACCTCTATTTGCTATTTAACCTCGAGCTGTCCCCTTCATCTCTTTGTTACCGAGCACAACTCCCGTTATCACTGGCACTGCTCAAATCGGATCTCCCTCCATCTAGGCACCGGCAGCAACTATCACCATTCGTTTTAGACAAAACCACAATATAAATCATCACCATTGCGTCGGAAATCACCCATCAAGTTCTTGCACAAGAGCAGCAGCAGTGAACGTCTCCTTCCCTTGCTCAAACCATCTCTGTCCATGTTCATTTATCATCCACAATCCGCATGCACCTAACCCGATTCCATTGATGAATTCAGCTATATACTTCAACTGCCATCCTTTACTCGACTAATCCAGTCAACATACATCTCCACTTCGTAGTTAGATTCATGGCTTTCTTGCGCGGCTTCTAAATGCAACATTTCTCTATGCAGTCTACATTTGGTACTGTGAAAGAAGACTGAAATTGCATCTAAGAGATGGTGCTCGAAATTCACTTCTGTTTTGATATAAGAAAATGAGATGTGGTGGGTGGCTTGGCACATCACAAAAATCAAGCTTATCACAACACCTGTTTACCCACTAGTGGGGTTCTTTAACTTGAATAAACAAAGGCACTTCATGTTCTTTAGCCGTGAAATAGCTTGGATGTTTTAAAACATACAACAAAAGAAATGTTGTAGCACCGGCCATGTCCCACTAATTGTTTAACCTCTTTAGCTAGTCCATACACTTTCTTAGCCACCAGTGGAGTCGACATCCATAAACAAAGAAAACATTTCTTTGTTCCATTGATCCAATCTTTGTCCGTGTGTTAACCTGAATGGTTGCTGATATATAGAAATATCAGGCCAACCATATTTGGTGAGTATTGCGGTAAACGCTGTTCAATTGTTCATTTAACCGCTTATTCTTTTTGGTGATTGGATTGCCTGTATTTCCTGTAAAAGGCTCAAAATAGTGTCATTAACAAAAATATCAAGTCCTAGCTAATATAAATATGAGTATAAAATGTAGCACCTACGTGCTTATCATCCCCCTACCCATACATTAAATGAACTGAAGCTCAATCATGTTGCACTGCTCATTTAGAAAGAACTAACCTGGTGTGGATGGTGTCAAACAAGGTCAGGCACGCCCAAACAACAATCTTCTCTTAGGCCTATTCTTATGCACATGCCAAACAATAGATTTTACCATATATGCATCCACTATGGGTATGCCAAACTGTCAAACTCATATGCATATATGTCAGAAATAACATATAGGAATACACGATGGAGTTTCCAGCGAACGATAGAGTGTCCATCGCTCGATGGTCATAATCACGCTTAATGGTCATTAAAGCGCTAGCGCTAGTCAAGTTGTCGCTCGCATGTCTGATCATCGCTTATCAGATCTACATCCAACGGCTACCAATTTCCCCCTTATAAATACCTAATTTAAACTCATACCAACCCAACTTCAAATTCATTTCAACATGCCTAGTGCTCGCATAACCGAAGTGGATTTTACTCCAGAGAAAGATGTTTCTCTAATTCGATGTTGGGTTTTAGTTGAAAGCGATATAGATTTCAATTTAGAGACTTTTAACTTACGGGACACTATGTTTCAAAGGTTTACGACGTTAAGTCATGTAAATTCAAGAAGAACAAATGAGTGTCTTCAAAATCATTATTGTTTCATCAATAACAATGTTAGAAAGTATCAGCAAATCATGTGGTTGATAAAAGGGGATAATCCTTGGTTGTCAAATGAAGAATTAAAAATTAGAGCTCGTACCAAATTCGCCGAAGACAACGAAAGATGGTTTAGTCACGACGAATGTTATGAACTCTACATTGTTCATGTGCAAGGATTCAACTTTTAAGTATTGTGTTATGCAATCAAGGTTAATTTTTAATGAAATGTAAAACTAATCTCTATTTGAATATTAATCTAAAAGATAGTTTTCATTAATTTAAATTTTTTTTACATTTAAACTAAATTGCTTCCATAATTAGATTATTTACATTTTAACTATTAATCACCCTGTCCATTTCCTCCCTGACCAAAGATCCAATTGCCCGCGTTTTATGGATCAAGAGTGTTGTTCAACATATCAGTTAGCGAGCCGGTTTTAGACTCACTTGGTTCTTGAGTCTCATCAGAATCACCATAACCTTCATAAGTAAAGGGTTCAGGGAGCATGGGAACACGATATAAATCTTGAAATACGTGTTGTTGATATTCTTGAGGAGTTTGCTGGAATGGTTGAAATGCTGATGAGCTTAAGGCAATTGAGGGGTGGGGGGGGGGGGGGGGAGGTGGAGGCAATTAGGGTATACAGAGTCGATTGCCTAATTACTTTCATGTTCACACCACCACCTGGAGTCATTACGTCAGTTGGAAAATGACTAAACATACGTACAAGAGTTGTATCCAAGCCAATGTTTTCATCACCACCATGTACTACTTGAGTATCTAACAATTGGTTTGGAGTAAATCTTTTCGATACCTCCTACATAGAACAACGTCTCAAACTTCTTTCACTTCCACGACTTCGCTGACTTCGAGTGGGACTCATTCCTCTACCACTGGGACTCAAATGAGTCATTCCTCTACCACTGGGACTCAAATGAGTCATTCCTCTACCATCTCTACCAATGAGACTCATTACTCTAACACTGGGACTCATTCCTCAACTACTACCTGAACCATCATTATCGTCAAATCCTTGGCTCAAGTCAAACATCATGCTTTCCCTCACTTTTTGCAACTCTTCCAAGTGGAATTTCTGAAATCCCTGTAATAGAGCATGATAATCGTTCAAATGGGCCTGATACTGCTCTGGTATAGCATTGACCCCCCCCCCCCCAATATGGATAAGTCCTATCAAGTGCACTTGAAGCAATTGGATAAGTAACAATATCTCCATATGTGGTGGATATAGTCTGTACATCCCAAGAAAATGGTGGCATAGTTGACGATGAACTTTGATAAGGATATGCAAATGCGTTGCCTGTCTCTGGTGGAGGTTGATAAGGAATAAATTCATCAACAAGTGGCATCCTACCTAAAGATGGGAAATCTATCCGACCCAAACTTTGCGGTTACATAGCAATATTGGGCTTGAAAATAGTGTTAAACTAAAATAGGTAGTCATTTCTGTCCATTGGCTCCTGGATCAATTCATAAGCTTCTTTCCAATGATGACCTTCCCTTATCAATTTCAAGTAGTCGTCTTCAGAAACCTTGAACTTGGATAGGGGTTGACGGCTATCACTGATCTTCTTTGTAACTGAAGAAGTTGTCTTTCACCATAATACCAAAACCTTTTTCAGAAATAAGGATGTATAACACCATCCTTGTAAGGCTTAGATGTACCATTCTCTGAGCTTGTTCTTCTTCGAACTCAGGTATTGCTTCATACGGTTTGGATACAAGGTTAAGGATTGTTCTACATAACTGCTGAATCTTATGAACAATAGCAGTATGTTGACCATCTTCAATCTGTTCTCGTTGCCAATTCTCGAAATCGTACTTCAGTATGACCGGAAAAACATTGGTATGATTCTTAAGCGAAGGTTCCGAAACACGGAACCATGTATACCAACAATACTGAAAAAAAAAAAAACATTATTCGTCACTAAATTTTCCATGTGAAAATAACAAACAAATAATGTGAAAATATTGGCTCTCCCCAAAAAGCATTAAAACTATCTTTGACACACGTCGAGCAAACACCGAGGGACATGTAAATCTCTGATAAAATCGGAGACCCCCAATCATATGTCAGTGCTTGCTCTAAATCTTCTAATGCTTCGAGAAAACCAATTAACACCACTGAGATAGCATTTGGAAATAAACATTGGCCTAGTGTCCACAATACAAACAGACGTTCGAGCTCCTCATTATGGTTAGGGACAAATATTGATTACCAGCTACCCTATTTTCATCCATTTTCCTAGCATAACTCTTCAAAAAACTTTTCAACCCAACCACTTTTAACCCATGCGCTTTTATCTGTCTATATGTATCATTTCCTTCTAATTTGTTTGAGTATAAAGGAATTATTTGTTTCCATTTATCTTATGATAACCAATTTAGTTTGTTAAATGGAAGTAAGTTTTCAGCACATGGAATTCCCATTAACATGTACAAATCTATCGGTGTAACTCATATTAACAACAATTATTCATAATTAAAGTTTGTTGATTTTTATAAAACAAAATACATAATTTAAAACTTAAATTACTAGAAAAAACTGACTTACCGCATTTGAAGTGCTTGAAAAAGAATGTGTTTGTAGTCTTCCACCATCGTTCTAATATAACTTGAACTCATTGAATCATGTAGTTTCTAGGTTGTATATTATATAAATGTCGCCAAGGATATCTTCTAACTCTCTCTTGAACAACAGGGGGAAGAAATTGAAAAATTGTATGGAACTCAGACCATCCACCTCTTAGATTTACCAAATTAACTCGCTCAGAATGGTCAGATAGGTGATTAGAGAACATACCTTCACTGGCTACTTGTCTAACATTATCAAACTCATAATTTTTATCCAAACATAACTTAATCCACTGGATGGGGTACTATTGAATCCTTTGACTCTTCTATTTCTTTTTGTTTTCTCTATATTTGTTTAAGAAGTAAAAAGAAAGATGATTTCTTTATAATAGAAGAGCAGTTGTCTGTATTTATAAGAGAACATAAGAGCAGGGAAAAGTTGAGAAGGGAAGTGTGAAGGATAGATGAACAAGGTGCGGTATTTATAGGCGTTATAAATTCGAACGTTGGCGATATTGATTATAACGCCAGCACTGGAGTCAATAGAGAGCGTTATTGACAATATAGCCAGCGATAAAGTCTTTATCACTGGCGATATTGTCAATAACACTCGTTAGAAACTCGGTCGCTCCGTGGTTTTCCCATAGTGGAACAATTGGTTTGCCATGCCAGATGGTATGCCAAATAACTTTTTTTTGACATGTGCATGGGAATAGGCCTTAGCCAACGACAACTTGATAGTTACAAGGGTTACTGTTCTTGACTTCTACACTATTAGACAATACCTACAAAAGTATTGTAACTCTTTTCGACATGGAAGGTTGTGGCCAAAATTACAACCACTAATGGGACTAACATGCACAAGTAGAGTGCACGTGCTTTGCACATTTTTATTGGGCGATTTTTCATTTTTAGGTGCACTAATTTTACTAAGTACTGTATATGTTAAAAATCCTCATGTTTCTGTTTATTATGTTTAGGTCCCTGTGCACATGTGCTTTCCACATTTTTATTCAGCGCTTTTTATTTTTAGGTGCATCAATTTTACTATTATCTGTTAAATGCCCTCGTTTTTCTGTTTAATTATGTTTAGGTCCTTGTGTATTAAGTTTACCTTTTATCTGTTAGAAGTCCCCGGGTTTATTTTTATTACGTTTAGGTCCTCTGTACAGACACAATAAAATTATCATCTAACGGCTGATTTTAAATGCGTCATTTAAATGCGTGAAATCCAACGGATGAATTTTGATCCGGCCACATATTCTTAAGCGACTTTTAGTTCTGCTTGTTGTTATTAAAGGTTTTACCTGTATACCACCCATGTTTTTCCTAACTACCACTCACTTTACAAAAATAAATAATTTTCAACCTAATTTGAAGTGGGTGATAAAAACATACCTTCCTCCCTAAATATAACAACCATCGCTTCCGCCTTCACCACGTTTGATTAACTAAATTCAACCTCATCTTAATATATCTGATCAAAATAAGAAAAAGGATAAAAGATCTTAATCTTATTGAGATTAAGCTTTGGTTTTAGTTTTAATGGTAATTTTAAACTTAATCTTAATCATGAATTTTATTTTATTTTAGCAATTAAGTTAAGGTTTAATCTTACTTTATATTAATCAATCATATTCTGTTTTGAATGGAGACAAATTAAGTTTTCATTTGGTTCCAATTGAATGAAACTCTATGACACAATTTGTTTGATTCCATTAAAGGAACAAACGCTAGGGCTTTACCGATTTTGTGTGATATAATTTGAAAACTAAGTAAGATCCGTGAATAGTTGTACATATGAATTTGAAGGGGGCGGTGGTGACCGTGATTATTATAAGTGGCAGTGATAATGGCTTAATGGGTGTTGGTGTCTTATGGCGGTAGTGGAGAAGATGGATATTCATTACCCACTCTAAATTAGGTGAACACTTATTGTATTTTTAGACCGTGAGTGGTACATAGGTAAAGTGTGGGTGGTATTTAGGTAGAACCTTATTAAAAGGGGGAGATGAGTTAAGCCATGGGGGAGAAGCTATGTAACTAACTTGTTCTGTACACACCTACCAATCTAGCCTATACTAGTAAGTGAATACAAATTTTTGTAATCCAACTTTTGGCAAAAAGTAATTTTAGTGCATATGGATACTGCGATTCTAGACGAACCTTCCAAAAAACTGCTGAAAAAACCGCTCCTCACATAATTTTGAAATTTGTGGTCCCCAGTGGACCCGCCCCTCAAAAGTTTAGCAGGGGGCCACAAGTATTGTGTCTTGACGGTTTTTTTATATTATTTTTGTGGTTTTTGGCTCGGTCCATTAAGACTTTTTGATACAGATATCAGCTTCTCCAGAAACAGAAAGCAAAAACTGTTTTGAAAAAGTTGATTTTTTTCTCTTTTGACAATCATTTTAAAATTTTAGACCCAAACTAATTTATGGCTTTGCATCCAAACACGCTAGTGTTTCAATACAAATAAAATAACTTATTGGAAAAAAAAGGAACACACCGATCACATAAAACTAATCCGCAACAGCTGAATACAGTACTTGTATACGCATTATATAAGAATGACCATAATTTGGAGGAGAGAATTCTAACAAAAATAATTTTGACTCAAATTGCAAACTGGTTCTAAACTTTTACAAATATTTCAGACTTTTACGTATAAAACTAATCAATCCTTAACCCTTATGCTTATTTATCGACTAGAACTGTTAAAAAAATTTAAATTAAATGGAAAACATAATAATAAAAGTAAAAACAAGACCATAATAGACATTATAAGAAGGTAATAGTAAACTAAAAATAAAACAATACTTAATCCAGTGAGGACACCTATAATTATGAACTATTAATTGGGGGATATGGATTTTAATTGGGGGATATGAATTACTTCCCCCAACCATTTGTGGCTGATAAGGGGTGTCTTTTGGGTGCGAAAATACCAGAATATCCCTTCATTAATTAAAAAACATTATGAAATTACTGTAATGCCCTTTCCCTAAAACAATAAAATCTAAATACCAAGCCACACCTTACATTCCCATTCTTTTTCTTCTTTACTTTCTCCTCTTAGATAGAATACAAGCTTAAAGGGGAACTCATCCTTTCTCGTAACTGTTTTGTATACCCTCTTAGTCTTCTTTTCATATACATAACTCTTTCTCTTATGGCTATTCTCCTTGTATTTTCCGCTTCTCTCACAAACCATCTCAAAACGAACATCTGAATGTTGACTATTCCTCACTAAGACACACATGTTCTTAAGAGCCGTATCTTTTGCCCAAGCAATTACTTCCTTTTCATCTTTTATTCCCTACATAATAATGAGAGATTACAAGCAAATCCCAACATTAAATTGTAAAAACTAGGTGGAAGACTTGTTTGGTAACATACCCGAGGTATTTTATAGTGTTCCGACGTATCCCGATGGAGCGGTTTGGAGTTTGGTTGATCGTTGTACAGAATTATCTAAATGAAAATAAAATTGGATTAGTCAAAACCGGCAGTGTCGATACGTAAATTAAAGTGCCGTTTTCAAAAACGGCATACAAGGTAATTGTCATTCTATGCCGTATTAAAACCGCATTTTTACAAATTCAAGCACTATGTCGGATATCGTACTGGCATACATATATCAAAAAAAGGAATGCCGGTTTTTAAGTTCAAAATATAATTTGTTTCTGTATGTTTTTCCTATTAAACCGGCACCATCGACATGCAAGGATCTATGCCGGTATCACAAACCGGCATGGTGTGTCATGTACGGTCAGTGCCGGTTTGAGTATTCCATACAATATTCGGTGGTTGGTAAAAAGTAAAATTCAAACCGGCATACAATCTTGGTTTGAATGGTACGCCGGTATGTTCTTGAACTTGGGGATATTTTAAACCGACATTCAAATTTGTATGAATACAATGCCGGTTATAGAGGTTCCGGCATGGTATTCATATAACGAGCATGCCGGTTTTCTGCTTTTTCGGAAAGAAATGGCGGTTTCGAAAAAAAAAAAACAAATTTTCGACCTCTTTGAAGCATTACCTGTGTTGGGGATGCTTGTATGTTGAACATGTTTACTTTCTTGAGTTGGTTCTTCACATAACTCCTCATGGTCACGAAAATCGTGATCCAAGGGTGTTGGTTCATCATATAACTCCAATTGGGAGGTGTTATCATTAACTGAAGATTGAAGATATGATTGTTGTTGTAGTTGAGCCAAGGATTCAAAGAAATGCAAGTCTCTCTTCAAATTCATCTTCCATTTTCAAAAAAAAAAAAAATTCTACTCTAAATTTTTTCCCCTCCTTCTACCCACAAAAAATTCAAATAAACTCAAAAACACTAAATATATCCCCCAAATCATTAAGATTTTACTAATCTTAATTAGTAACTAATCCTAATTAGTGAGGGTTAGATTAGGAATTAATAATTTAATTACATAAGGGGTAACCCAGCTAGGATATTCGGATCCCTATTTTGTCCTCTAGTGATATCCCCCAATTAAAATCCATATCCCCCAATTAATTGTTCATAATTATCCAATCTTTCCTTTTTGGCAATATGAATTCTTTAATCACTTTCACAACTCGACTTCGTAAATTTCTATCACCATTAGATTTCACTTCCACATCTACTGTAGTAATCTCTGCTTCTTCCCCTTTGGTCATAATTTGTTTTAGAATCTTCATCTTCAATTGCTGCTAATTTGGGATTTATTCTTCTTTTGTTGCTGATTAATAAGGGATTATTAAAATAGAACTTAAATTGGTAATTGAGATGATTATTAGCTATGCCTTGGCATATGTCAACTGTAGGTTTAGGTGATCGACACGCCTCTGGATATTAGTTGTGAAACGCGAAAAATGAAGAGAAGGAGAAGGTAAAAAAAAAAAAAAAAAGGAAGTTTGTTGAAATTGTAGCGGTAAAAGGTGAAAAACGACGAGATGGGAAAAGTGAAAAGAAGATCTTATTGTAGGTACCCTAAGAACTGACATTATTTTGTTCATGATGAATCTCTGGAATTCTCGGATATTTTAGGGTTTCATCAAGAGGCTAAAAATTGTGACCGGTATATATATATATATATATTTCCAGATAACAACGTTTTATTCCAAAAGGAAAATAGAATCGTTTTATTCCAGCGTTTTATTTCAAAATGGATGGTTTTTATATGAAACCCTAGTAGTAGTCGAATACAATTACAAGTCTTCCTTAAACAGTCTTCAACCGGTGCTGGAGCCATGGTATAAAAAAGAAAAGGTAAGAAAAAGAAAAGTAAAATTCACTTTAGGCTCAAATCAAAGGAAAGAAGTGACCTGAGAACATAAGTATGCTCATGGTATATTTTTGCAATTTGGTTAATTTTACTAGGAAGAGCATTGTGCAATTCTTAAGACCAAAAAATATACGGATGGAAAGAATACAAATTTATGACTTTTACGAACCAGGTGATATTTTCCCTTAACTAATGTATTTCTTTGTTTCTGAGTGATTTTGAAGCATATTTACATTAATAATCAAATGATATATATGTTGTATGGGCTGTCGTAGGCTCAACAAATTAATAAATATATTTCCCACTAATTTACTGGTAATATAGCTGTAGTAAGAGATCGTTTCCACAGATAGATGTGTAATTGATAGGTTATTTGATCTGCAAGATAAAGTAAATAGCAAAGGGGGGTTTTGGTTGTAAAATAAATAGAAAGAGGATAATGAAGAAAATAGATGATTAAGGAATCCTTTGCCGTTAACAAGCGTTAACAGGATTATAATACTTATCTATTGTTCGTAAGAACTATTCATCACCAACCGTAGAATAACAACTAGATCAGTGTTATCCCCAAAACTCCTACAATCACTGGATAAGGAAGTTCTCGCCTACCAGATTCTATCCAACGAACCACCAAGTAGTAGATCACTCAAGGTGTAATCCAATCGAACGCCTTAGGATTTGTGAATTTAGGTTGATCCCAGTAGTTAAACTCTTAGATCAAGGTTTACTTGCTGGTGTTGTCTTCACACACGATTGCTCTACAGAATCCCTCTGCAAGGTCTCGCGTTTTCTACTTGTGTAGAGAGTTAATCGACGATTACTTATCTCATAACTTCTACTAGCATTAGAACAATTAATAGACTAATCTAGTATGCATCCCAAATCAATCTAAGAATCACTCATAAACCCTAGATATGGTAAAGAAAAATGATGATGATAAAAACTCTCAATGGATTTATATTATTAATAAAGCTTCACGCTTAGAACATTGAATACTCATTAATCAACAAAGGATTTAGTTTCTCATGATTACACAATTACCCAGTTTCCCCCTAAAGGGTTAAACCCTAAGATATTAATGAAGAACAAAAGTATAATATGAGATGATCGAATCTATGACCTAATACCTTTTTATAGGTTTACATTGCTTAGTCTCCAAGTATTTAGTTAGGTTTAGGAACCCGACCCGAAAACACGAAGTAACGACCCCAAACATGGCCTTAGGATTTCCAAGGTGTAAATACATGTTTCCTAATACCTAATTTTGCCAACCCAGTCCGCAAACTTCAAATTCCAGCAGATATTTTCGGAAATACGTCTGCGAACCCCGTCCGCAAATCCAGTTCGCGGACTGCACTATCTTCGGTTTTCAATAGAAACTGTTTTGGCCACAACTTCTTCATCCGAACTCGGAATGACCTCATTATTTTTGCATTCTTTTTATCTTTCAATTATATTCAAGATGGTGATGAGAAATCCTTAATTTGAATGAGTTAAGATCGGTCTTTGGCCTTCTCTTGATTTTGAGCGTTTTGCTCCTTTTCGTCGCACTTATTCCACTTATCTTGGACTTGTGCACTTGGATACTTGGAAAACTTCTCTTCCTAACTCTTTTCATCACTTTGTAGCTCATTTTCGGATGATTCACCTATTAGAGTCAAATAAGAGAAAACAATAGTAATAATACGAAAATATGCAAGAATAATAGCTAAAGCAAGTATGGAATGAACACTAAAATCATATGAATTATGCACTTATCATATGTAAGTACATGTTATCAAGGAAACCCTTCGAATGTCAGGTATTGCACCTGGTTTTTTAAGAAGAGTCGTAAAAGATTCTGCTGGTGCATTTTCACTGAGAGCAAGTCTTATGGTGGAAGAATTCCATATTCTATCTTTCATGCCAGGTCATTATTTGAAATAGTTCATGGAAGCTCAAGTTTAATGGTGTAATCATAAAAATGGTAATCAAAATAGCATTTAACGCTAAATAAAATAATGTCGGAAAAATGCCATTATTAATAGCGTCTTACCTGGTCAACGTCCCAACGATAATCAAAATAGTGTTAAATGCTAATAAGATTAGCGTTTTTTGAAAACTAATGAACTGATAATCTTACCTAACTGAGCTCCACCAAAAATTATGCACAGACAAAATTGTTTTACCCCCACCGTCGCCTAATCAGAAAAACACTTGTCGTGTTTTAAGCAAAAGATAAAAAAATATTTTACTAAGATAATAATTAGATGGGACCCATCCCACCTTAGTAATTACCATGTGTCGACATTTAGAGTTTAATGTCAGTAAAACTATTTAGATGGTCCGTTTGCGATTCAGATTGATAAACATCGCTTAACGCTACTCTGATTTAGTTCCCGTAAATCAAGTTTATCAATCAAACGCTATTCATAATAACACTCAATGCTATTCAAAGTGGCGCTTGACTTATGCCATTCAGAATAACATCCAACGCTATTTTGATTAGTGTTTTTTGTCTTCTAGCACGCTATTCTGAATAACGTTTGACGCTAATGTGATTACCGTTTTTCTTGGATTCCATCTAGAATTCCACCAAATCATGAAACAAGGCTTGAAAAAGTGCGGATGACACCAACTTGGAAGCCATTAGACTTGACATTCCACAGTTTTTCCACGCTTGGAATAGCTTGGATTCTACCATAAGACTTTCACTGAGAACGTAAGTATGCTCATGGTATATTTATGTACAATGACAGTGTTTTTAACCTTTTTTTTTTGTGAATTGGTTATATATTGGAAAAAAAAAAACACCCGAAATCAATAGACTGACCCAGGAAAAGGAAAAATTAAGTATTGGAGATTGTCCCCATCAAGGTGGTTGACGCCCTGATGTTGCAATCTGCCGACATGTATTATTCCTCGGAAAAAACAGAATTTTCTAAAAATGAACTTGACGAAGCAATATACCTACAATTTAGCTTATCTAAATTTAAAATTGCAGAAAGAAAATTTGGCATAATTAAACTCCAACTCTGATGAAGAGATGATTTGAAGGCCTCTTTTTCCAACTTATCTGTAGCCTGGTTACGGTCTCTTGGTGTGAAGATAAAACCCAAAAAATTATCACAACCAGATAAAATGAGTATTACTTCTTTGAGGATTGATTCATTCTGCCATTTGACTAAGATGTTCTTCCCTTGCGTAAAATCCATAATTCTCTCGCAATCCCCTTCCATCCAGGAAAAAAATCATCTCTTTAGCCCATTTAGCTCCCTGCAAAAGAGCTAATGCCTCTTCCTTTTCTGGACATGTTGCTCTGAAGAATCCTAATTTTTATCCTTAATTGTTCCCTGCACAGTTCCTTAATATTAGACCAAAAACAGAAATCAAGGATTCTGAAACCCAAGCAGCGTCGAAATTGATCTAAGATTGGTTTTCTAATGGAGGATTCCAATAACACTTGGTTTTATCAATTTAATGTGACACATTAGCTTCATTCCTATGTGCATCCTCTTCCGGTTTCCAAAATTGTAAGTGTCTGAGAACAACAAGGCTAATGCTCAAGGAAGAACTGGATTTATCTTCAAATATTCTGCAACACCGCTCCTTCCATATCAACCAACATTTTGTAGCTGACGAGTGTATGTCAATTGAGTTACCTGTAACACTCATCCAAACATTAAATAATCTATAAAAGGAGTTCCAATTCCCAAGTCAGGACACTTACCAGCCATAGGAGGTAACATCCACAAAGACTTGTCAAAATAACACTCAAAGAACAAATGAGATAAAGTTTCAATTTCCAAATTACAGAAAATACATGTTTGATCTGAAGAACCAATCTTATGTTTGACAGGTAAGGAATCATTTAAGCATTTCCACAAAAATATTTTAATTCCTTGAGATAAGTTAATTTTCCAAAAGGACTTCCAAAAAGTGCGAGTTGCCTCAGGTGGAGCTATGGGCATATTGATATTATCATAGAAAGACTTAACTGTAAAGACTCAATTATTGGTTAATAACCATCTAATTTTATCTTTTTCTAAACCATCTTTCAGAGAACTAAACAAGTTTATGTTTAGAATTTTCTGGGCAATAACATGAGGGAAAGTAGCGGAGGCTGTGAGTTGGTTCCACTTATAAGTATCAGTGTCAATCAAGTCGGATACAAGTGTTAACAAGGGGTTTGTGTTGAGACCATAGTAACCTAAAGGGAATTCTAAATCAGGAATCCATCTATCATTCCAAAGACTAATAGACTAACCATGTCCTACTTCCCAACTGATGTGATCTTTTATAAAAGACACACCTTGCAAAATGCATTTCCAAATCCAAGATGCATTGGTAATTTTCTTTTTTTTTAAGCCAAAGATGGATTTATTCCTATAATACTTGGACTCTAACAACTTAGTTAACCAAGAATCTAGTTGTGTGACCAATTTTCATGCTATCTTTGCTACCATAGCCTTATTCATTTTTCCTGCCTCTTTGAAACCCATACCTCCTACAGAAGTTGAATTATAGAGAAAATCCCAAGCCATAGGATAATGTCCCTTGGCATTAGAATCTTTCCCCCAACAGAAATCCCTTTGAATCGCATTTATCCTTTTTATTATTATCTTTTTAGGAAGAATGAACCAACCCATTTGAAAAATAGGGAGACTAGATATAATTGATTTATTGAGTATTACTTTACTCGCCTGTGAGAGAATTCTACTCATCAAACCTTTTACCCTTTCTTCCATTTTTTTGACAATAGAGTCGAACGTTTTTAGTTTAGCCCTATCAATAAACAATGGAGCACCTAAATGAGAGTCTTTAATTGAAATTTTCTTAATCTTAAGAAGTTTTGACATCATTCTCTGTAATTTAGAATGGGTCCTCTTACTAAAAAAAATACCAGATTTATTGAAATTTATCATCTATCCTGAAGCTAAACTAAAGGTTTCTATGATATTTAAGATATTCTTACAACTTTTTAAATATGCTTTAGTAAATAAGAGGCAATCATCTTCGGAGAAAAAAATGTGACACAGGTGGGCTGTATCTAGAAATATTGGTGTCGTGGACTAATGTTTCTTTATCTTTAGATAGCAAAAGCCTAGAGAAATCTTCCATACAAATCAAAAACAGGTAAGGAGACAGTGGATCTCCTTGCCTCAAACCCCTAGTTGGTTTGAAAAATTCCCCCGGGCTACCGTTTAACAAAACATAAATAGAGGAGGTTGAAATACATTGATTAATAAGTTGACACCATTCACTACTAAAACCTAATGCTAGCATTGCCCTATTTAAGAAATCCTAATTTACCCTATCAAAAGCTTTTGACATATCTATCTTAATCCCAAGCCCTCCTATTTTTGATTTCTTTTGCTGAAGTAAATAGATTACTTCATGTGAAACTATGATGTTGTCATACACTTGTCTTCCGGACAAGAAGGCAGACTGAAACGAAGAAATAATTTTATCCAAAAGTTTTTTCATTATGTTTGCTCACAACTTAGAAAGGATTTTATAAGGTGTATTACGTAATCCTATAGGTCTAAAATCACTAGGATTCGTTGGAATCTTAATTTTAGGAATAAGAAAAAGAAAAGTTTTGTTTAAATATGGATTTAAAGTTTTTGACACAAAAAATTCTTGAATACAACTGACTATCTGAGAACCTACTAGGTTCCAATTGTGTTTATAAAAACTTACTGGAAACCCATCCGGACCTGGCGACTTATTCGGTTTCATCGACTTAACCACCTCCCAAATTTACTCTTTGGAAGGGATTTCCATCAGGCTAGTATTATCCTATTCATTTATGCCTATCGTTAAATGTTTAAAATTCTCATTATCATCTCTTACAAGAGTGGCTGCAAAGTGATCCGCAAAATAGTTTTTTAGGACTACATTAATATCATTTTTATCCACTTTGACCTCACCATCAGGAGCTACATGAAATATATGTTATTCCTCTTCCTTCTTTTCACGGTTTTTATATGAAAATACTTTGTATTCCTCTCTCCTAGATTAACAATGTTATCTCTAGATTTTTGTTTAGCTATCTCTTCTTCTGTATCGTAAAGTTTTTCTAAATGATGAAGTTTTTCATTTATTTTTGATTGAACTATATGAGAGAAGCTCTGTTTGTTCAGTTTTTCAGTATCAGACAACAAATTCCTAATCTTCTTAGTTGGTAGCCTAAAAACAGATTTCTTCCACAATAGTAATTGTACACCTAGAAATTCTAAATTATTAACTAAAGCTATCGAATGATCACCATTGGAAGAATTCCAATTATAATGAATAATATCATTGCGACTCTGCTCTTTGAGCCACGTATCAAAAAAATTAAACATAAAGAGAAGATTTTGACTAGATCCACCGTATAACAATAACATCAGAGGACAATGATCTTATCCCACGGAAGCTAGGATTTTGAGGATAGACTTTGGGAATCTACAAGTCCATTACACATTCCCCATTCATGTATCTAACCTTTCCTAATGTTATTTGGAACATCCCTGTGATTATTCCAAGTAAAGTTACTTCCTATAAAACCTATGTCTTCTAAGGCCGACCGTTCTCAGAGTCTTTTAAAGGGCTCAACTTCGCTTTCAATAAAAGGGAGTCCTCACATTTTCTCAGTTTGATTAAAATCACCCAAAATAATCCACGTCATTTTCTTATAGTTAACTCTAGTTGAGATTTCCTCTAGAAATTTCCAAGAATCTATTTTACTTGGTTTGTATGGACTTCCATAAAACCCAGTAAATAACCATGCTTGTTCAGCAAAATTGGTTTTGATTAAAACATTTATCATGTGATTATTTGAGTAAACTATTTCAAAATAAAAACCGTCAATCCAAGCTATAGCTAAACCACCTGTCGTACCTGCTATACCCACAGGATCTACGAAAAACATATTAGGGAAATCAGCCAAATTTTTCCTTAAAACTGATCTTTTAGATTTTGTTTCAGATAGGAAAATCAAATCCGGTTTTTCATTGTTAATCAGAAAATTTAGGTGTTTTTTTTTTTTACCGCATCCCTGGGTATTCTAGGCAATGAATTTCATACTAAGAATTAAAAGAGAAAAATATCAAAAAATAGAAAACCAACAAATTATAGAAAATAAACCTAATTTACTTTGTTTATCTACTATGATTAGAAAGCACTGTGGAATGAGTAACAACATGAAACTTAGCATATAAAATAGAAAACAAAGCAAGCAATAATCTGGTTAGAAAGGCATATGAAACATGTAGACAATATATAATAAAATAATTCAAAGGAAAAAGAGGTATTTTCAAAAATTGTGTACCTAGATTCCCTTAATTTTTTCAGTTGGGGAAGCATAAATAAGCAAATCGACCATTTGAGCTTTGGAGGGGAAGAATTACAACCAGACAGAGTAAACAACTTTAAATAACTAAAATTAATTAACCTATATCATCTATTCTTCTATTTTCCTTTTGAAAACCACCAGTAAGATTCTCTTAACTTGAAAATTATGAATTTCCGACTTTAAAAAGGGACAACGATGGATAAAATTATGCTACTCTCTCTAAAGATCATTAGATGAATCTTGATAATACTAATGAAAAATTGAAACCGCATGAGAATGAACACCAAATGAACCGATCAAAAGAAATAAAATTTATTGTAAAAAGCTTAGAAATCCAAATGAAGAGAAAATTGGAAAGGGGATCATGAAGAAGATTTAAATAGAAAAGAACCAAACAAGCCTGAACTTTTGGTTTTTACTAAAGGGGAAGGATCATCTCATAGACTTAGATTGATAGAGCCGTCACAGAGTCATAAAGCCATTGGATTTCGAAACTACGGATGGCCTACATTCAATCAAAAAGCACGCGGATTTTCAACTTCATCCGTGACCCATTTTAATAGTCGGAAACACATGTTGTCTTTGCGTTTTTCTCTCTCTTCTACTTCGCCGGACCTTTCTTCTTTCTCTGTTCTTCTTCCACTTTTTAACCAATATACAAATTGGACATTAACGGTTCTGCAACTAGAATTTTTTATTTCTTTTACTACTAAATTTTTTAGAAATATCGAAAGGAATCCTTATACTTTCTAGGTGACCCAAAATTTTGTGCTTTATGTTGATTTTTCAATTCATTTCTAGGATTTTGATTTAGGAATTGGGAAAGCAGGTTTTTGTAATTTGAGAGTGTAATATCCGAGATAAACATTTGATTCATTATCATCACTCATCAGCACTTCATTACTTTAATCTTCAATTTAAATAATTTATTGCAGCTTATATTTATTTTGATTTACTAGTTTCCCTATTTTTGTGTTGGTAGAAATCTAGGCGTTACTAATAGCGTATGTATCATGTATGTCAAATGATCTAATTGATCGACGGTAACTAAGAGATTTTTTTTTTTTTGCCGTTGAGAAATGGGAAGCAGATCTGACAGGGGAAAGGTCGAACCAATTGGTGGAAGAGAAAGAAAATACAAAAAATCAAATTATCAAACTGGGTAGTGGACCCAACTAATAAACCCGACTCTTTTATTTTAGAATCTAAGCCGTCGGTACTTACTAAATCCAATGGATGTACGAGTTTGTGGAAAACTCTGTTAACATAAGGCTGTGAGTCGATCCTTCCCCTTTACTAGTAAAAGATTTCTTAAACCACATGTTGACCTACCACGTGTTAAGAAATCATGTGACTACCAATACTTCATTTTTGTTTTATGAAGTACGAATGCTTCTAACCACATAAAAGACATAGATGAGAGAACTTTTTCTCAATATCATGAAACGATAAGGATGAAAAGGGCCCAGGGAGTATGGAATTTTTACTTTTCTTTTGAGAACAATTTTTGACTTTTCTTTAAAAAAACAAAAAACACTGTTGCGCCCAATAAGAGAGAGATCCGCACTGACCGGGACAAAAACTGTACTGAAATATAGATCTGCACTAACCGGGACAGAAACTGTACTGGAATAACAACACGGTGAAGAACATACGAACACAGTGATTAGATCACCCAAAAAACTCCCATAGCCGGAATCTAGAACAGCCCTAAGATTGATTTAATCCCAATTTACCAATTATATTTGGATTTCAATTACTTATTCAAACTTCCCCAATTCTAAAAGCATTATTAACTCTTCAAATGTTGAATTTAAATTAAAAAAAACTCTTATGATGTTCTCACTATCGGTGCGATTTAATTTTATCAAAATGAAAATCCGATCAAAATCCTAAAGATGTTCAGACAACGATAATAAACCTAAACCAAATCACAAATGTTATGTTATTTCTCAACCTCAGAGAAATGATCAACACCTTTATACCCATAAACATCAGGGTCTTAAAGGTCTTTAATGTCTGTCGATCCATTTCCTCCCTAAAGAAGAGACCAGCAACAAAGCAGTTACGGAATTATAAAATAAAATAGAAACATATAAATTTATTAAGGAATAGATCTTAATGATGTTCAACAACATCCTTGCTTGAAATCACAACCTCAAGAAACCACTCTTTAAGCTTAACAGCATAAAAAATCACATTTAAAAAAAAAAAACACAACATATACTCCCTAAATCCATCACTGATTCCATCCCCTCTTTATTTATTAATGATCGATCCACCTATTTATTTATCCCTTCTTACTTATTCAAGAGAACCCAGTTGAATAAGATTACTCCATGAGAGGAAGGTTACTATTTGAGAGAGGAGAGAGAGAATTAATACTCCCTGCTTTGAACCTATGTTTTTTTGTGCATTGACTTGTTGGATTTAGGATATACTATTCCGAAAGGATGGAAAATAATGATCGTTCCTTCTGCGGTACAAATGAATATAGTTATTGTAGAAAACGTTTGTAAAAAAAATTCAGTTGTAAGAAAATCAAGGGAGGAGATTTAACAAGAAATCCATGTATGTTGTTTAGAGACGGTTTCCATGTTAAACTCACAGCTAATGAGAATGATGTGTGCTCAATGATCAACTACGAGGTATCAAAAAAGAAGAATAAAATGATCAACCACGAATTGTGTCTGACGTAAAAATCTAGGGTAATGATAGTGAAAGTCGATATGCTAATTTTCTAGCATATGATGCAACATGAACTGTCATTTGGATACATCTATTAACTTAACATATTACATCAAGGAATCTTACAATATATTTTAAATGGAAAATAAACTCTTCATTGTTGGATGTCTCTAAGGCAAAAAAAATTAACTGAAATACAAATACATGCAGTACCTGCCCCTACTGTTTACTTAATATGAAATACATGAACTCTTTCATTGCACGGAAGAGGGAAAGTATGAATACCTTTGCTCCAATTAACTTTAAGTATGAATACATGAAGTACCTGACCAACTGATCTTCTTACACCCAAGAGATGTTCAAGTGCATAATTACTTGAAGCCTGCAGATCAACAAATACATTTTCAATCTTAGCAATGGCGTTGTAAATAAGATATTATAGGAAGTACATCAGCTGTGTATTGGAAATTCAATAATACTGACACAAAATAGCAACATAGGGGATATATAATCCTACCAGAAATCTCTTGTATCTATAAGAAGGCAGGTTCAGGCATGAGTACATGTGGATCTCTACATACAACTTCTGGAACTTCTTCTCAATGTGCATGTTGTTTGATGAAACAATCTGATAACAATTATTGCGGCGCGATGAAGCCTGGAATATGCTTATGCCAGTTGCATAAAGCTAAAAAGAAACAATTGGCAACCTTTAGCTCACACGAGAAACAAAAATTACAAAAAGACAATAAAATAAATCTCCATCATATATCATGAGGTTTATATAAACAAATCACTCGTTCAAACATAAACAATAAGGAATGTATAACTGGTGACAGCGATAAGAGAGCAGTGATTCCCTTACCTCAATGCCTGCAATGAATTTGAGTATACCATGCAAGTAATTAACGTCACTCGGCACAAGTCCTACATGTTGATGCAATATTTTATGTAGCCAGATACAACAAACCTTTCAAAGCACTAAAATGTCTAGGACCAGAATATCTCCATGACATTACTCTTGCGAGATTAGCAACATTTCTGCGAACATCACCGCGAGTTCTTCAACAACACTTCACGAGTGTCACAGAATGATTTAAAGAATGACGTAATAGCTGACGAATGAAGAAACACGGGAAGAGTGTGATTATCCTGTGATGGTTACAACGCTTACTAGAATGGACATTATAACTAATGCGATAATATCGCGAGTCAGATCCGAAATTAAAGGACAAATTAGATGTCACCCACTATGTAATTATCCTATATAAAGAGACCCAGTAGATTCAGAAGAAAAAGGGTGTATTTTTGAGTGTTGAGGAAGTCTTGGGGAGAGAGAAAAATCAAGAGAGCGGTTGTATTCTTGATTTCTTCCATTTCTTGTAAACATTTCTGAGAATAAAATAATAAAGTATTGTTTTTAATCTTCAAATATGTCTTAATTACAGTAAATTCTTATCAAGGGTGTAGTGTAGGATTTCCTGCAACTACATTTTGGCGCCCGAAACAGGGATTGAAAGTTGAAAATTATAGGAAAAAGAAATATTAAAGATCAATATTTGAGTTAAGAAGATGATTGAACAAATTGGTGAAGCAGTTGAAGAAAAAATAATTAAAGCAAAGGAGGATTACAGGAAGTTGGAGTGCAATACGATAACAAAAACAATGATCAACCAATTCTATGAAAATATTAGAGGAAAGATTCATAAACGAGATTTTGAAGGAAAAAGAATTATGATGGTGGAGAAAATATCACCTATGAAGGATTAGGAAAAGCAAGAAATCACATTCACAGCAGCAAGAATACCAAAATAAAATTTGGATCATACATCTCCATTGGTAATCACGGTATCTACTGTGCGAATGAAAAAGGAAAAATTAACAAGATCTGCAGAAGAATGGGTCGTGAATAAAACTTTGGTGGACGCAATAATTTCTTTAGATATTATATTCTATCATACATTTAAGAAAATAGGATATAAGGATGAAGAGATGTCTTGTTCAAATTATCACATTCATGGTTTTGGAAAATCTATAACAAAACCTAAAGGTGAAATAACGGTACGAATTCCGCTAGGAGAGATTGAAACACAAGTAACATTATGTGTGGTGGATGTGGAGGCACCATATAACATGATATTGGGGAGACCATGGATACATGCAATCAAGGCTATAACATCAACATTACATCAATGCATCAAATTTCCTATACCTAGTGGAATTGGAGAAATTATAGGAGATACTGATCTTGCGAAGCTGTGTTATCGAATTGAAGTGAGAAATTATGAAGAGCGTCCAAAACTGCGAAAAGCTCGCAGAAAATTGGCAAAAGAGGCAAAAAATGAAGAAGAATTTAAAGTTTACATGATAAGAGCAAGAGAAGGAAAAGGAATACCCAGCGAGATCTCGCAAGAAGATGATGAGCCCGCGAGAGTCATGGAAACACCAACACCAATGGGAGAACCTGAGGCTAGCTACACCGCAGCAGAACCAACAAAAGAAGTAAATATTGGAAGTAAAGAAGGACCTAAAATGCTGAAAATTGGAACTAAAATGGGTGCAGATGAAGAAGAACAAACCAAAAATCTCTTGCGAGAGTATAAAGATATTTTCGCGTGGAATATGGATGAGATGCCTGGAATAGATCCATCAGTTGCATGTCATAAGTTAGAAATTAACAAAGATGTGAGACCATTCAAGCAAAGGATAAGGAAAATCGCAACAACTTATCACTCAAAAATAGAAGAGGAGTTACAGAAAATGCTTGATGTTGGAATTATAAGACAAGCAAAATACTAGGAATGGATTGCAAATATGGTAGTGGTTCCAAAGAAAAATAAGGGGATCATAATTTGTATAGACTTTACTGACTTAAACAAAGCTTGCCCTAAAGATAGTTTTCTATTACCAGATATTCCTCAAATGGTTGAATCAGCAGTAGGAAATGATAGAATATCTTCATTATTCCTCTCGCTGAAGAAGATCAAGAGCACACCGCATTTTTTGCTCCAAGAGGATTATATTGTTACACAAAAATTCCTTTTGGGTTGCGAAATGCTGGTGCAACGTATCAAAGAATTGTGGATAAGGTGTTCACAAAGTGGATACACAAAACGTTAGAGGTGTATGTAGATGACATGTTAATAAATAGCAAAGAATCTAAGAACCATATGCAAGATTTGAAGGAGATTTTTGATCAAATGCGACTCTTTAACATCAAGGTGAATCCTGAGAAATGCATTTTTGGAGTAGTGTCTGGGAAAATTTTAGGTTATATTGTATCAAAAGAAGTAATTCAAGTTGATCCAGATAAAGTACAGGCAATTCGTGATATGCCAATGCCAGCAACAGTGAAAGATGTACATAAGTTGAATGGGCTATTAGCCTCGCTAGGAAGATTTATCTCGCGATCTTTAGATAAATGCAAGCATTTCTTCAATATACTCAGGAAGGGTACAAAATTCAAGTGGACAGATGAATGTGAGAAGGATTTTCAAGGAGTTAAAGAATATCTAATGAACATATCTATTTTATAAAAAGCGGAGCCGGGAGAAGAATTATTGATTTATCTTGCGATAACATCGCACAAATTAAGCGCAGTATTACTGTGAATAGATGCAGGGGTAGAAAAACCAATTTATTACATCAGTAAAATGTTTAATTCTGCAGAGAAAAATTATTCAAAAATTGAGAAGCTAATTCTGGCATTGGTTTATGCAACTTTCAAACTTCGTATATATTTTCAGGCACATAAAGTAAATGTACTAACAAAGGTGCCCATTGAATCAATAATGAAGAACTCAAAAAGATCAGGCAGAGTTGAGAGATGGAATGCACAAGTAGGGCACTTTAAAATCAAATATGAAGTCCTATCCTCTCCAAAATCACAAGTTGTAGCGGATTTTTTAGCAGAATTTCCTCTAGAAGATAATGAAGATGTGGAAGAAATTATGGACATAGAAGAAGAACATGGAGATCCAAAAGATCTATTAAAGGAACCCAACATGCGGGAAATATTGGTGGATGGATCATCAAATGGGGAAGGGAATGGAATTGGAGTGGTTTTTATCTCGCCAGAAGGAGAAAAAATGGATTTTTCATTTCGTTTGGAATTCACATCCACTAATAATGAGACAAAATATGAAGCTATGGTGCATGCTCTAAAGTTCTCCGTAGAGATGAAGTTGGAGAAATCAAGGATTACCAGTGACTCGCAACTGGTTATTCACCAGATAAAAGGAGAATACACAACAAATGAAACATCTCTGAAGAAATACAAGAAACTTGTTAAAGAATTGTCTGCGAGAATTCCAAAAATAAAATGGAGACATATATCAAGAAAAGATAACAGACTCGCAGATGATTTTGCGTTCATATCAAGTATGATGACAAACCTAGATGCGATATGCATAAGAATTCAGACGCTTGTATCACCTTCAATTAATAAAGCATAAGAAGAAAATAGGGATGTAATGATAATAGAAAATGACGCAGAAGAGCCAGCCAGCGACATTATCGCAGATTGGAGAGCAGAACTTCACGCATACTTGGCGACAGGTGAAACACCAAGAAATAGATTGGAGGCGCACAAATTAAAGATCCGTGCAACAAATTATGAATTAAGGGATGGAGTATTGTATCGAAAATATTTTAATGGGCCATTACTTAGATGTTTGAAAAGGGAAGAAGGAGAAAAAATGTTAAAAATGTTGCATAGTGGAGATGCTGGTAATCATAGCGGAGGAAGATCTTTGGCTTATAGAACAAAAATGCAAGGCTATTATTGGTCGTATATGCATGAAGATGCAAAACAATTATCAAAATGTTGCGAAGATTGCCAGCGATATGGAAGGAGGATACATGCACCGGGAGCACCATTATCATCTTCAAAAAGTGTGTGGCCTTTTGGAAAATGGGGCTTAGATATTGTGGGACCCTTTGTGCCAGGTTCAGGGCAGAAGAGATACTTAATTGTCGCGACAGATTACTTCACAAAGTGGGAAGAAGTAAAAGCGGTACAACACATTTGCGATAAAGATATATTTACATTCATCTTTGAAAATATTATCTGCAGATTTGGAATCCCAGCACAGTTGGTTTCTGATAATGGAAAACAATTTGAAGGACAAAACATAGAGTTGCTACTCGATTCATTTAAGATAAGATATGGAAAATCTACTCCTTTATACCCACAATCTAATGGTCAGGCTGAAGCAACTAATAATACAATCACATACATCTTAAAAAAGAAATTAGAAGGGTACCATAGAGCATGGTGTGAACAGGTACATAATGCAGTCTGGGCTTACAACACAACCAGGAGAGAGGCAACTGGGATGTCAACTTTATGTTTAACGTATGGTGTTAAAGCAGTACTACCAACAGAAGTTGTTATTCCTACAACAAGAAGAGAGGTTTGGGAGAAGAATCTTAATGCTAGCATGATTCTAAGTGAACTTGATGAATTAGAAGAGAAAAGAGAAAAAGCATTACAACATATGGAAAATTATAAGCGAAGGTTAGCTCGCGAATATAACAAGCGAGTCAAAAAATGTGAGTTTTAACCAGGTGATTTAGTTATGCGAAAAACACCAGAGTACCAGCGAGAACGTCGTGGAAAGTTGGCGAGAAAATGGTATGGACCGTATATCATTAAAGAGATAGTTGGAACAGGGGCATATAGGTTGGTGGATGTTAGACTAGCGATGTGAACTTCAAATAATTTTCCTTAACTGTTGGCTTAGATTTTTATCATTTAAATGGATATCCAAAAGCGCTTGAAGTGAGGGAGTATGGAATTTCAGTAACATCGGCTGTATTGCCACTTTTGAACCAGTATCTCAAGTTTTCATCTGGATGCGTTTAATTTCAATTGTTCCAACTCTTATCTGAATATTTAGCCTATTAGAACATCAAATGATATAGACATCTATATTTATTAAAACAAATGTAGGTTGTGAGAAAGAAAATTGCTTTCGCATACGGCATGAAATAACATATTAGTGTTATTTTATAGTATAGTATTTCGGAGGAACATACTAACCAAAAAACCATATTTTGAATACAATAATATACACAGTGAATGACACTAATCAGAGGTTGAGCCGGGGCCGTAAGCCCCGGTGATACCTAGTTCTAAAGAAAACAATACTTAGGAAAAGCTATCTGTAGACAATAGTTTAGTTATGGACGATAAGAAAATAGCTCAACTAAACAGAAAGCATTATACCAATAAGTATACCTGAATATTACAAAATCTTACTCAACATGATTTTTATGAGTAAGAATTCAACCCTTGAAATTAATTAGCACAAGTATGAGATTTATACTCATCAAATGAATATTCTTCATGGTTAATCCTCTTTTTTCTTCTAGCTTTAGGAGGAAACCCTTTTTGATGTGAAAAAGTATCATACAACTTACTGTCGTCAAAATAAGAGATTAAGTTTGTATGCATGATTTTGACAACCTGTTGATAAGATCTTTGTATCCTTCAATTATCAGATTATTAAGGTTGTCCTTCATATCTCCATTGTTGTTCCACCTACTGGCACCTTTCTCGTATCTTGATCATCATCCTTCACTTTAGGCTGAGAAGGACTTTTCTGAAATCTCATTGACCCATTTGTATTAATACTAAAATTGGTTCGAACGTTGGATGAGCATATTGAACTTACTTTCCTGGAAGAATTCACAGGGTGAGTACTAAAACCGATAGGTTTGGACATCTGAATGTCATTTACACATTTGAGTATTAAATCTAAGGTGTGCTGAAGTCGACCAAAGTACGTAATTAATTGTCATTCAACTTCAGTTTTCTCTTCCGTTGAACATGTCCTTTTGAAGCACAAAAAAGACATACTTTCTGATCACCGGAGTGATTAGAGTGTGTAAGATTAGTAACAGCGTTAGAAGATTTCTTCCTCCTGTGAGATGTGGTGATTCCTTGATTAGGGGAAGAAGCAACCACATCTTTATCAAGCAGAAGGGTTTGCAGTTTAGCTTCTGAAACAGGTTTCAACATAGAAACATGATTACAAGTAGTCATATTTTCTGTTATCGCTGTTGAATCAGAAGTGATTGGTATAGTGGACTCCATAGAGCATCCTTTATATTGAATAGAGAGATTACTCAATACAAGTTATATTTCCAGGGCATCTTCTTTGAGTTTAGCCTCGAGTAAGATTCGAGATGAAAAAACTGCTGCATTTTCCTCACGAAGAACCCTTAATTAAGAATCACGATCTTTTATCATATTAATCATTGTATTGACCTTGTGTTTCAACCTATTGCTTTCAAATACCTGGATTCTAACAAGTATTAGAATCACTGCACTCTCTTGGGTTGCTTCCATTTCTACTTCAAAGTCAGACTCGTCAGTAAGATAGTCAGGGTAACACAATTCAATACTTGTCTGTTTCGTAGGAACAAAATGTTCATCTATATGTGAGATCGACAGGTCTTTCTCTTTAATAGATTTCATAGAAACCGAACTTTTATCTCTGGTGATGCATTTGTCAGAGATAGCACTACTGTCCATAGAGTCATATTTCTACAAACACGGACCTATGAGATCTTAAACGTGTTTCCCTTCTCTGATACCACACCCAATATTTCGTTTCGGCAATCTGTATGGACTAACTCCAATATATTTCCAAGAGAATCAACTAGACAGTCAGACTCAATCAAGGAAAATACATCTAAGACTTATATCTTTGTTTCTCAATGTAATCAGAAAATCAAACAGATAGAAATCCACGAGCCTAATTATTATGAGAAACAACTTGAACACTACCAAATACCAATGTACAGGTGTCAATCAATTTAGATCAACAACCAAAGGTTGTATTATCTAATTGATTGAACTATGCACAACCGGTGATATTTCAATTATATAAAAAATATAATGCGGAAAAGAAATAAAACAGACACCAGTTGTTAACGAGGAAACCACAAATGCAGGAAAAAAATCGGGACCTAGTCCAGATTTGAACACCACATTGTATTAAGCTGCTACAGACTCTAGCCTACTACAAGTTAACTTCGGACTGGAATGTACAATTATTACAATGATTAAGGTACATTCGCTTTCCTTACGCCTATAAAACCTAGCAGAACTCTGCGCACTTAATTCCCTTAGCTGATCTCACCTACAACTAAGAGTTGCTACGACCCAAAGTCGAAGACTTGACACAGAAAAGTCTATTGAATAGATAAATCTGTCTCCCACAGAAATACTTATGAATTTTGTTCCGTGTTTTGATAAATAAAGGTGAACATGAACCAATTGATATACTAGACTTATATTACCAAAGAATAGCCTAGTAATTTCAATCCCCTCACAATAATCTTAATCGTATGGTAGCGGAACAAGATATTTGGGAATCACAAACGATGAGACGAATATGTTTGTGACTACTTTTTTATCTTACCTATCGGAGATTAAATCTCGAGAAAATCTTATATAATATAGTACTCAATATGATAGAAACAAAGTAAGATCAGAACACGCAACTACATTGAAAATAGTTGGGTCTGGCTTCACAATCCCAGTGAAGTTTTTAAGTCGTTAACCTATAATGGTTTTAGGAAAAATCTAGGTTAAAGGAGAATCGACTCTAGTCGCAACTAGTATCACACAAGAGGTGTGGGGATTAGGTTTCCCAGTTGATAGAGTTCTCCTTTATATAGTCTTCAAATCAAGGTTTGCAATCAATGTTACCTCGGTAACAAAGCATTCAATATTCACAGTTAGATGAAAACCTGATTAGACTCAAGCTAATATCTGAATCCCAGTGAAGTGTTTAAGTTGTTAACCTATAATAGTTTTAGAAAAAACTTAGGTTAAAGGAGAATCGACTCTAGTCGCAACTAGTATCACATAGGAGGTGTGGGGATTAGGTTTCCCAGTTGCTAGATTTCTTCTTTATATAGTCTTCAAATCAGGGTTTGCAATCAGTGTTGCCTAGGTAACAAAGCATCCAGTATTCACAGTTAAATGAAAACTTGATTAGACTCAATCAATGTTACACGTTTTTGCGTACCTCACCATTTTTAAGACATAAAACCTTAGGGTATAGTCATCAAACCTTGTAAGACATAAAAATGGTGATTTCATATACATTTAGACAGATCGTAATTCAATTAATGATGATCAACGCTATTGTTTTTCATCGCTGTGATCAACCTCAGATCCCCCTTTATTGTTTTTCAATAATGATCACTTTCAATCCCACCTGAACTCAATCATAAATACACGAAAATGGCACCACGATAGAAATGGCACTGTCGGGATAGACAATGCACTACAGCTTCAACTGGGCACTATGGGGTCAATAAGCTTTTCTTTCTTTGTTATATTTTTCAAAATATATGATTGACTTACAAGATTCTGATTAAAAAAAAAAAAGACTTACAAGATTAAAGGTTATGTTGAAGTCTTGAAGAGACCATTCAAATCATTCTTTAGACGGAGCCCTTAAGTGGGCAGAAAACTGTTTCATGGTAGTATTGTGATTAAGTTTGTATACTGGTTAAGTGAGCTTAAGATCAAGAGATTATTAAAAACTTTATATCACTCATATATATACGAACAATTGTGTTTAATCACAAGCTTCTTCTTCATCAAATAAAAAACAAAAAATCATGTTTAATCACAAGTTTTACAACATCAGCGGCAAATTTCTTTATTAAGAATAAAAATTATCAGTAACAAATTTCAAATTAAAAAAAAAAATTGTTGAGAAAAAATAACTCATGATCGTACTTCTGTCTAAAATGAGCTGAAGATGCCAATCAAAACAATTAGTTGAAGATGATGTTGAAACATTCTCAAAGTGGAAAGAGAGTGAAGACGGAATTTACCTCGTTTTTTCGAGTAAACAATATCTAAAATATTAGATTTAGTGGTTTCAAGCCAACAAAATTATCCAATGGGGAGAACCGGAACACAAATTTACACTCATGCATCCCCTATTCCTCCGAAGAGTTTCATTCCATTCGGTGGGGGATCTACGAATTGCTCTGGACTCTGGAGCTGAATTTAGTAGGGCGGTAATGTCTGTATTTTTACACGTCTTTGTTACTAAGTTCGGGTAACTTGAACAATTCACAACATCAAGTGTTGCTAATACAGTATTCTTAGAGAAGATGTTTAAATATATATGTGGTTTTTTTTTTCTTTTCGGTTGGAAGAAAATTAAGGGAGGAGATTTAATTAGCAAGAAATCCGTGTATGTCATTTGGGGACGGTTTCCATGTTAAAATCACAGCTAATGAGCTAATGAGAGTGATGTTAAGGCACATATACATGCTCAGAGCAACCACAATGGGAGACCAAAACTAAAACCAAAGACCAAAAACCAGACGCAATGGAGAAGGAGCAAAGATCAAAGACCAGAGTAAAACCAAATATCAGATCATATTTGGTCTTTAGTTTGGTTTTAGTCGGGCGTAATTTAAAGTTGCGCCTGAACGGGTGTAATTTATAACTGCGTCTGATGATGGGGCGGAAGTTTAAGTTGCGCCTGATGGTGGGGCCACACTAAAATTGCATGGGGCGGGATACTAAACTTGCGCCTGATTAATTTTTTTTTGCTTGGAGCGGGATACTAAAGTTGCGCCTGGTTTGGGTGGGATACTAAATTTGTGCCTGACCAAATTTTGGTTGTGCACCATAACGTGACAGCACGGAATAAACCAAATTTTTTAATTTTTTTTGGTTTTTAGTCTTTGAGTATAGTCTCCCCACTGCAGTTGCTCTCAGTCGATCAAAAAAGAAGAATAAAATGATCACCCACGAATTGTGTCTCTCGGAAACCGCTAGCTATATTAAAGATAGTTAAAGTCGAAAGGTGTAATCAACACAATGAATCCTCTTTGCATATTTTACTTCGATTTTCTTTTGGGAGAGCGGTATGGATGAGCTAGCATTCCTGGGTAAGTCCATGAAATTAGATGTAATCAAACACCAACTCAATTCTTGTTTTAAATTTTTATCTGAATATAGATAAACATGGTATCCAAAATTAGTTAAATATTTACACATTAAAATATTATTTTGTTCTTACAAAGTTAAAAATTACATACTAGTTAAACATTGATTAAAAAGAAAAATCCTATTAAAAATAAAATCTTTCTTAAACATTGATTAAAAAGAAAAAATTGAATAATTTCTATGAAAGACCATAATTTGGATTAGAAAATATACCAAAAAAAAAAAAAAATGATTGAGCAAACTGATTCTTTCGATATGCATTTCACAGTTTTAAAAGTGAAGCCAGTCAGGCCTAACCCCTTATGGTAATTTACCTAGAAAAGAAAATATAACAAACCATGGAAAGAAAAGAATAAAATAATGCAGTAATAACATGGATATTAGCATAGCAACTACCATGAGAACTAAACAGTAAATTAAAAATAAAACGATACCTATTCCAGTAAGAACACCTACAGTTATCCAAACAGTCCTCCATGATATTTTTGGCCATTTGAAATTTTTAATCCGTTTTACTAGTCGACTCCACAGTCGTCTCCACAAACTTCCATCACCACAATTAGATTTCACTGTCACTTCTTGGGTATTCATCTCTTCTTCTTCTTCTGATTCTTCCTCTTCATCATCATCATAATTTGTTTCGGAATCTTCATCTTCAATTGCTGCTTTGGGATTTATTCCAGCTATTGCTCTGTATGCAAAAGGTAGGTCTAGGTGATCGACATGCGTCTTCATCTTCGTTGGGGTGAGAGTTGAAAAACGAAGAGAAGAAGAAGGTGAAAAAGATTTAAGAGCAGGTACCCTAAAAACTGACATTATTTCCTTCACGATAGATCGATCTCTGGAATTCTCGATGATATTTTAGGGTTTCATCGGGCTAATTCACACACAAAAAATAGAGGCTAAAAAATATTGCAAGTTTCCGTTTTGTGCTAACGTAACGGGTATATATAACTTCTTTCAGATAACAACGTTTTATTAAAGAAAAAAAAACCGTTTTGTGCTAACGTAACGGGTATATATAACTTCTTTCAGGTAACAACGTTTTATTGAAGAAAATAAAAAACAAAAAACAGACCAAAGTTTTCTTTAGATAGTCTTCAGCCGGAGCTGGAGCCACAGCCGGTGCCGGTTCGATACTCTTTCTCCCCTGTGTCTGTAACTCCAACACCATTTCTACAATTCCGATTTTCATTTACAATTGTTGATTGAAAAGAAAAGTAAAGTTCACTCTAGGTTCAAAACTTCAAATCGAAGGGAAGAAGTGACCGGAGCTCAACTTCAGGTTGGTCTTAGTTCCAACTACAAATTCAGTCCAGATTTCTTTGATTTTGTTGAATGGTATTATTATTATTTATTCCATCTTTCGGATTTTCTTTTTTTGATGGTGTTTTCTGTTTTTTCATTTAAATGCATGCTAACTGTTCGATGAAATGGGTAACATAGTTTTGTCTCTTCGGACGACGACCGAAGGGAGGAGTCCCTTAGTGATGAAAAACTGTGAGTTTTTTGTGCAGAAAAAGGAAGAAAAAATCACAATTTCATGAATTTGAGAATTTTTTGTAATCAATCGATTAAATTGATACTAAACATCCTCCTCATGGAATCAAAGGAATATATTTTAAGTTCAAAATTCTTAGAGAAAATTATTATATTGATCGGAAGATTCGGATTTCAATCGGTTTATGTTTTCTGAGTTCTCGAGTTGTCTGCCAGGTAGAGAAGACGACGTCTCGGGTCGGGTAGAAACCACCACCAACCCCAAAAATTATACTCTTATTTCCACCCAATCAACTTCTCAAGCTGCTCTAAATCATACCCATCGAGGAGATCGCTACAATTTATGTACCGATCAATTGAGAATTCGTCCCTGTAAACCCAAATTGGAACTCAGAGAATTCGGTAGGTGATGTATTTAACTCAAAGTTTGTTGGAGTTTTATTTAAACTCAAACTACTCATTAAATCTTTGAGTTGGTCTTGTGTGAGTAATACTCGCACAATTTACATATTGTTAGTTGGGACTCTGTTAAGAGTCGTGTAGTTCAGGTGTTCATGGTTCCTAGTCTTTAGGATAGATTAACGTAATGAGTCGTGGTTGTAATGTCCTACTAGTAAGGGCACTTTGTTTAACACGTTCTGTTAGTGGGTAAGGTTTAAACATGGAGTTTTTGTAGCCTATAAAGGCATCTGTTTTATGTTAATGAAAATTGTGGAAATTAACCAAGTTTCTTCACAATGTAGTCTCTCTGTGTATTCCGCATTTCTTCCTCTCTGCTCTCTCTCTCTCTATGGCTTGATTTTCATCAAAGTTGTTACCCTTGTAGTATTCCTTTTTCTTCTTGTTCATGACAACACGTATAAGCACTGGTCCCGATTCTAGCATAACATATGGATAACAAACTTTAATCAACCTCAATATCAACAAATGTAATTATTTGTTTGATTTAAAACTTTCCTCGATGAGGACTCCGTTGTTTTGAAATTTATATCTATGGTTGTGTATGGCAAGTAATTATGTAAGCTTATGTACCCTGTAGCATTATATGCATCATAAAACAGTCTTTGAGGAAGGTTCAAACTAACTGAATGTTTGGTGTAGTTTCACATAAGGACTTGGCAAATTGGTGATGGTTGTGGTCAGGGGCGTAGCCAGCCCATTGCAAGGGGGTGCACTTGCACCCCCTGCCCAGCTGGCTACAAAGGCCATTTCAAGCCTAATTAGAAGAAAAAAATTAGTATCCAAGCCTATTTTTGCATTTTTGCACCCCTAAAAAGAATCTTGCACCCCGTAGCAAATTTTTGCACCCATCCAACATTTCTTGGCTCCGCCCCTGGTTGTGGTGGAGTTGTTTTTGGAAGAAAAATAGAAAGAGAATGGGAAATCGTGGGAAAAGAAATGAGGTAGTTATGAAGATGGTGTACTAAAAAGCCCTTGCATCTAAGACAGTTTGTAAGTTGTACTTGTAACACTTGGTTAACATGCCTTCGACTGTTAACCCACGTGGAACATGGAGAGAATATGATGCTTGGGGAATGGTTCTTGTTTTTCTTGCAATGTTATCACCAGACGTGTATTGTGGTTTTTCTTGTTTTTGCTTGGTCCGGGTGTGAAAGGTAAATAGGCCTAAGGGATAAACTCGTTTCCTCTCCAGATATGCGTAATAATCAAGGGGGTAATGGGATGCTATAAAGGCCTTTATACTTTTCATTTCCAAAATGTATTTAATGAACAAGTCACTAAGTTTTTCCATATGGAATGTGCACAATATTGTCGCACCGTATTGGCTAATGTATAGTGTTGCATTATAGAGCCTAGTGTGCCACATTTGTATAAAAACATAGACTATAGAGGACTGTGCTAGCTGTCATCATTGTTGAAATGTCAAAATATATTGTTGTTGCCACTCATACATTTAGCATTTTTGATAGCTTTGTAGTAACAAAACGAAATACAAGGTGTATGAATGATTAACGCCACGAGGTAAAAGGATTTCAGTTAAAATTTAATCAGATTGAAATGGACGAATTTTTGGTCGGCGGCCCCCCACCGCGTGCGGTCATCTAGTTTATACTAACTCCCATTTTAATTACTTTCTCAGAGAAGTTCATTTTGGAATCATGGTGTTGAGAAACAAGAGAAAACACAATATTTTGCAAGACAGTAATGTGGGTGTTGGAGAGGACAAGATAAGTAATTTACCTGATGCGCTAATTCATCACATTCTTTCATTCCTTCCGACCAAATGTGGTATGTCTACCTGCATTTTATCCAAAAGATGGAAGTATTTAGTCTATTCTATCCCTACTCTTGATTTTCGTAACTGGCGAACTCTAGTGGATACTAGAAATGAAAGAGAGCTGGAAACCAAATGGTTCATGAACTTTCTTGACACGGTATTATTTATTCATGAGAAGCCAAATGTCCAGAAGTTCTATCTTGATTGGGATTATTTCGTTGATGAATCTAGGGTTAATAGATGGATCACTACTATTATGAAGCGTAAAGTTGAAGAGATTTGTCTTTCCATAGAATGTCCAAATACATCCTCAATATTCCCGCTATCATTTTTCACTTGTGATTCATTGACACTGTTGGATTTGAGTTTCGACATTACAAGGTTTACCACATTAGTTATTCCAAACACAGTTTATTTTCCAAAGCTGAAGATAGTTCGGCTCGCATATATTAAATTTGTGGGAGGAACCTCGTCAAAAAAATTATTTTCCAACTGCCCCATCCTTGAAGAATTGAGTTTGATATACTGTGCTGATTTTCAGAATGAAGCTGCATGCATTGAAAATCTCACACTGAAGCACTTGTACATTGCGTACTGGTATTTTGGAAAGTCGGTGAAGATTTGTGCACCTAATCTGTCGACCATGGTTTGCAGACTAGCGAAACCAGCAGACTTTATAAAAGTCGGTGAAGATTTGTGCACCTAATCTGTCGACCATGGTTTGCAGACTAGCGAAACCAGCAGACTTTATAATCGACAGCTTTCCGTCACTAGTTGAGGCAGATATTGACTTGTGTTCCGGCACTGAATTCCCAATCAACCTTTTTAAAAAGCTTTATAATGTAAAGCTTCTTAAAACGTCAGTTTCTTGCTTTCCGGTATGTGTAGATAATACTTCAAATGTTCTTGATAATTTTGTTGTTGTTTACTTATTTATACGGCATTTATGAGTATCATGTTGTGCCTATGGTTTTACTATCTCTTATGCACTGGTATACTTTGTTTTTTCTTAATGACTAGGTTCAAAGTGAGACGGATAATAGCCTCTTAACCGATTTGCCTGCTTTTAACAATTTGATCCATCTAGAAGTTTGTTCAAGGTATTATTGCAGGAATTTTGGTTCAGATTCTGTTTCGGTTATGAGAAGATTTTTCAGGTTTCTCCAGCTCTCGCCTAATCTAGAATCGATTGTCTTTGCTCAGGTAAGTCACTCACCTCTTACTGCATAAAGTTAAAAAAATAATTCTTTTTCTTTATAGTGTTAGCATTGCTATTCACTTCTCTCATTGAAAACTGGTGTTATCATATTTGGCGAAACTGTTGATTTGGACTGTAATACGTCAGGTTCCTAAACTAGGATCACTCGTCTTCTCGTTTGGAATCAATAAACATTCATTATTTTCTTTTTCATTCCCCATTTGGGCAATCTTTATAAAAGTAAGCAGTATGTCTTTGTGGTATCATGTATTTCGCTAAACTTTTGCTTTAACTGTTGTAGAGCATTCACATCCGCGACGAAGAGGATGATGGTTGTTGGTCACTCGATCCTAAATATTCGTTACCGAACCTGAAGTCGATCAAAGTCGGGTATTTTGATGGGGAACCAGCAGAGCTAAATGCGATTAAACTCTTTCTGAAGTATGCTGGATTTCTTGAAACTGTAACCATTGTAGCTTCTCCCTTGCTCTGCGAAAACCATGAGGAACAAATAAATGCAATGAAGTTGTTACTAATGTTTCCTAAACCCGCCAAATGTGTGGTTAAGTTCTTGACAAGCTCTGAAAAAGCTTAAGAATACTTTCAGTATGTCAGTGTTGTTATTCTAATCTTTGTGCGGATCATTCTAGAAGTCCCCTTGTAAGGAGTATGTTGTTTATTGGTGTAACTCCCTGATCCATCAAGGATAGGGTACTAAAATGTTTTGATTCTGCCCCATTTTCTGTTCTTAGTATCTTTGCTTCATTTTCTGGTCTGCTTCGGATATTTTATATGGATTTAAACTTCATCTAAGCTCTGCTCTGGTACTCTTTTGAATGAAATTAAAATGTCCGGTGTAAACATCGAGATGTGTTATTACGGTTTTGTAGTATTTCTATTCTGTTTCTAATTAGGAAAGCAGCATCCTAGATAGTGCTTAATTTGGGTATGGATTCCAGAAGTTTGTTATGAGTAAAAATTAGAAGAAGATTTACCTAAAATTGTGCTTCTAATTTCAACTTGTTCCTTCTTCTAGCTAACTAGATGATCGCTGCCATGGTGGGATGGCCGACCGAAAAAATTGGCGCAAAACTAAATTTTATATAATGGCTATGCAATCAGTTTTCAAAAATTGTGCTTAAAATGGAAATATCATTTTTCCTGAAATGGAGAGCACGTCGTTTTATTAGTTGTAACAGAAAATTAGTTAATGACTAAACCAAAATATGGATGCATAATATGTTATGCATTCTTAGTGGTGGTTTGCATAATGACTATGCATTCAATTTTCAAAAATTATGCCTAAAAGGATAAACACCTCCGAATTTTTCGTAAAAACTCTAAATTTGATATTGTTGTTTCTGCTCGTTGGATAGGTTTTTTTATTAGCTTTCCAACGAGATAAATTTTGTAAAATTCCGAGGCACAGATTTTTAGATATATTATGTTAAAGTTTGCTTTCCAATTATACCCCTAAAAAGATATGATACATAAGGAGTCATAGTAATTGAAATAAAAGGGAGGGATAGTGGTGTCATTTCAAATGGGACACCAAACAAAATCCAATCTTTTTGTTTCAATTTGGAAAAAATGTCACAAGCCACATTGACATAAAGTCACCGTATATAAAGTCTTCCCTCGCTTCGCTCGGTCGGCCTAATTAGAATTTGTTGCTTTAGCAAGTACTTGTCTGACAATGGACGTCTAACCACTCCTATCACTGTCACAGATGCTGCACCAGGCCCTGAAGGATTAACTGGACAGTTTTTTACCAGTTACAAAAGGATATCGTGGGTGATAAACTGATGGTGCAACGTCAGGGGCTTCTTTGCAGGTTAGCAGCTTTTGACACAACTAATACATACAAATATTAACCTCATCCCCGAAACACCAATAGAGTCTTATGCAATTTTCCATATGAAGTTGGCAACCTATAGGACATGGCTAACCAAATGAAACTGTTATGATTCAAGAAGTTAGAGATGAAATACACATAACAGTAACCTTCTCTTCCAAAGGAAAGAGCCTGAATTTGATTATTTCTTTCTTTCCCAGTTCTTACAATCAGTGGCAAACAAATAGACTCACCAATCCTCACTAACTCTCATGGCCAATCACAAGCATTGGTCGCCACTAAACCTAATTAATTAAAAGACTCAAATAACCCTGACAATTAAATGAAATACTGAAATTAAAAAAGGGTCAAAGATTGGTCTTTATGCCAAAGTTCAAGCCTTAGGTACATAACAATACCCTCCCCTTTAAGCATCCTTGTCCTCAAGGAGGAAATCAGGAAATTGTGCTTGGATGTGAGCTTTATCTTCCCAGGTTGCATCTTCAGGTGGTGAGTTGGACCATTGTACTAAGAGCTGAGAGATAGAAGTACCTGCACGCAAAGTCACTCTAGTATCCAAAACAGCCACATGTACAATCACAAATGTACCATTAGTGTCCACCAGTGGCAATGTAGGAGAAGAAGTAGTATGGAGACCAATCTTCTTCTTGAGTTGTAAAACATGGAACACAAGGTGAATTCTTGAACCCACTGGCAACCTCAGTTTATAAGCCACACTCCCTATTTTCTGAATGACTTCAAAAGGACCATAATATCTAGCAGAGAGTTTAAAGTTTTTTCGTAAAGCAACTAAGGATTGTCTATAGGGTTGTAACTTCAAAAATACCCAGTCACCTACCAAAAATGTTCTATCAGTTCTGGACTGATCTACAAAGAATTTCATTCTTTCTTGGGCCTTAGATAAATCTTCTTTTAGTAAGTGAAGCATGTGGTCTCTTTTTTGAAGGTAATCTTGAACAGTTGCTACTGAAGTAGTGACATGAATAGGGAATACTAGATGAGGAGGTGTGTACCCATATAAATCTTGGAATGGTGTCATTTTAAGGCTTGAGTGATAATTGGTGTTAAACCACCATTCAGCAAGTGCTAGCCAAGTTGACCAAAGCTTAGGTGTTGTACCTGTCATACACCTCAAGTATTGCTCCAGACATGCATTGGTTCTCTCATTATGTCCATTTGTTTGTGGATGGTAGGAAGTGCTGAGATCCAATGTGGTGCCTAATGATTTGAATAACTCCTGCTAGAAGGTGCTGATGAAGATTTTGTCTCTGTCAGAAACTATTGAAGATGGTAAACCATGCAGCTTGAAAATGTGATGTATAAATTCCTTAGCCACAAATATAGCTGAGAATGGGTGGCCAAGGGCAATGAAGTGACTGTATTTGGTTAGCCTATCCACCACTACTAAAATGACATATTTTCTTATTGTAGAGTGGTAGATCTTCAATAAAGTCCATGGAAATATGTTTCCAGGCAGAGTCTGAAATGGGTAAGGGTTGTAAAAGACCAGCTGGAGCCATGTGGTCATGTTTATTGCATTGGCACACATCACAGACAGCTACAAACTGCAGAACCTCTTGTTTCATTTTTGGCCAGTAGAAGTATGCTTTTTCCCTGTTATAAGTACCATGCATGCCAAAGTGACCACCCACTGTTGAGCTGTGCACTGAGTGGATGATATAATGTCTAATTTTGTTAGCTGATCCAATGTACAGCCTGGACTTGTATCTAATGATACCATCTTTCAAAGTGTAAGACTTGTGAGTAGGTGTAATGAGAAATTGTTGCATGAGTTGTTGAGCTGCAGGATCCTCTGCATAGCTACTCAGAACATCTTGAGCCCATTGAGGTTGAATAATTGAGATAGCCATACTAGTTGCATCAGAGTGAGGTATTCTGGATAAGGTATCAGCAACTTTGTTCTCAAGACCTTTCTTATATTTGATTTCATAGTCCAACCCAAGAAGCTTCATCAGCCACTTTTGTTGAAGCACTGAAGTAATCTTCTGCTCCATGAAGAACTTCAAACTTTGGTGGTCAGTGTGAATAATGAATCTAGCATGGGATAAATAGTGCCTCCATTTTTGCACTGTCATTACAATGGCTAACAATTCCTTTTTATAAGTAGATAATTCCAAGGCTTTAGGGCCAAGGGGTTTGCTAAAAAATGCAATGGGTCTGTTGGTCTGAATTAACACGGCACCCACTCCCCTGGAACAAGCATCAATCTCAAGAATAAAAGGCAATGAAAAATTGGGTAAAGAAAGCACTGGAGCAGTAGTCATAACCTGTTTAAGAGTCTTGAAAGCTTCTAAGGCAGAAGAAGACCAATTGAAATAATCCTTTTTGAGCATGTCTGTGAGAGGCTTGCTAATAGTTCCATATCCTTTAATAAACCTTCTATAATACCCAGTTAAGCCCAAAAAACCTCTTAACTGCTTCAAATTTGAGGGTTGAGGCCAGTTTTGCATAGCAACAATTTTTTCAGGGTCAGCAGCAACACCCTCAGCAGTAATCAAATGACCAAGATATTCTAATTATGGTTGAGCAAACAACATTTACTCATGTTGGAAAATAAGGAATGGTCTCTTAATACTTGTAATGTCTGAGACAGATGGGTAATGTGATGATGCTCAAGTGAAGGACTATAGACAAGAATGTCATAAAAAAAAAAACTTCATAAGAAAAGGTTGGAAAATTTTATTCATGAGAGCTTGAAAGGTGGCTGGTGCATTGGTAAGGCCAAAAGGCATAACTCTAAACTCAAAATGACCATGATGAGTTTTAAATGCAGTTTTGAATATGTCAGATAGATGCATTCTAATATGGTGATATCCTGATCTTAAGTCTAATTTGGGGAAAATAATAGAACCATTTAACTCATCCAATAATTCCTCAATGAGTGGTATAGGAAATTTATCTTTAATGGTTAACTCATTCAGTTTCCTGTAATCTACACAAAACCGCCATGACCCATCTTTTTTCTTAACCAACAAAATAGGGGCTGCAAAAGGGCTGTGGCTGTCTTGGATAAGGCTTGAGCCTAGCATATCCTGAACCATTTGTTCAACCACAACTTTTTGTACATAAGGTCATCTGTAGGGTGGTTGTGCAGAAGGAGTGGCATTCTCCTTTAAGGGTATTCTATGGTCTAATTCTATGGAAGGAGGAAGAGCAGTTGGTTCAGCAAATACATCAGAGAAATTATCTAACACAGATGCAATGACAGGAGGAACCTCAGAAACAGGAATAGCAGAGATTGAGAAGAACTGACCAATGATAGCAGGAGTTTTGCTTTTGAGAAACTTCAAGAAGGAGTCACCACTAATCATACTACAAGAAGGAGTGGAAGTACAGCCTTGTAGGGTGATTTGTTGACCATGGTGTAAGAAGGAGATTTTTAGGTCAGCTAAATTAAACATCACATCACCCAATTGTTTTAACCAATCCACCCCTAAGACCATGTCACAACCCCCAAGTGGAAGGACTCTTGTATCACAAGAGAATTGGTATCCTTGCATAGACCATTTGAGCTCAGGGCACACGCCTTTGATGAATGTTGTATCTCCATTGGCAACAGTAACAAGCATGGAACCAGTTGGAGCTACATGAAGATGTAATTGTTCTGCCAACACAGTATCGACAAAGCTGTGAGTATTACTAGTATCGATAAGGACCAAAATCTTGCGCTTATGAAGTTGTCCTGGCACTCGAATTGTGTGCTGTGCTACAAGTCATGTTAGAGCATGAAGAGAAATCTCCATTGTGGTGGCAGTAGAAGGTGTTGGAGATGTTGTTTCCTCTTCAGAATCTTCCATCGACATGGGTGTTTGCTCTTCATCTAATGCTACCAGCATAAATAATTATTGGGTCTTGCAAAAATGGCCAGGTCTGTAAAATTCATCGCAGTTGTAACATAGACCCTGATATCGACGCACCTTCATTTGAGATGGGGTCAGTTTTTTTATAGGAGGAATAGTTGTTGGTGTTTTTGTAGGAGTAGGTGGCATAATGACAAATGGTTTAGAAGATGAGAAAGATGGTTTAGGTGGAGGAGTGATGGGTGGCAAGGAAGGTTTATATGGAGAAGCAGATGGGGTGAAGGAACTTGTGGAAGGTTGGAATGAACGAGTGGAAGGTTTATATGGTTTAACCTGTGAGTCTACTGAGGCTTGTTGAATACGAGCTAGATAAAAAGCATCAGTATCACATTTGGGTTTAAACATTTGAACTAGTTTTCGAATTTCTTCCTTCAACCCACTAATGAAACTCATGGTGAAATATTCATCTGATAAAGATTTGTTGTGAGCTTTCATAATAGCCTTAAGGGATTCAAATCGCTCATAATACTCCTCTACTGTGGTTGTTTGAGCTAACTTATTGAGACTACCCACATAATTATCGAAGGCAACATCTTCAAATCTCATACAAACATCAAATGCAAATTTATCCCATTCAATAAACAGTTTACCTTCCTGGTAGGCTAAAAACCATGAATCAGCTTTGCAAACTAAGTGTATAGAGGCTAGTTCAACTCTCTTAACCGGTTCAATAGAATTAAGGTGAAAGTATCTGTCACATTTCCTAATCCATCCTTTAGGATTAGATCCATCAAATCGAGGAAAATCAATTTTAGGATAACGATGAAAGTTACCTGTAGTCATATGAAACCCATTATTTTGACTTGATTCACCAAAAGGATTACCAACCTCGGAATCTGATTAGAGATTTGGGTTTGGAATGGAATTCGCAGCCGGAGTGGTAGGAATTGGAGCTCCTAAATACTTCCATAAAGCTGTAAATTACAGAGTGATATTATCTGTGAGTGAACTCATCTGATGTTTGAGGTCAGATAAATCTTTTTCCACAGCTGATAATCGTTATCCATCAAGCTTTTGCTGATGAGAAACATCCTTCACTATAGGTGGTTTATCAACTCCTCCCGTCATGAATCAGGACACAGGATCGACTAGACTAATACCAAATGTTATGATTCAAGAAGTTAGAGATGAAATACACATAACAGTAACCTTCTCTTCCAAAGTAAAGAGCCTGAATTTGATTATTTCTTTCTTCCCCAGTTCTTACAATCAGTGGCAAACAAATAGACTCACTAACTCTCATGGCCAATCACAAGCATTGGTCGCCACTAAACCTAATTAATTAAAAGACTCAAATAACCCTGACAATTAACTGAAATACTGAAATCAAAAAGGGTCAAAGATTGGTATTTATGCCAAAGTTCAAGCCTTAGGTACATAACAGAAACCTCCAATGGTAGAATAATATCTTGCCATCAAGATGTTTTAGAGTCGAAGAGACAAAATTTCAGAAAATCTGTTCTATATTATATAAAGGGAACACCCCTTACTGTAGCATGTGAAGCTGCAAATTTTGAACTTCCAATTATGCCCTTATTATTATTTTTTATCTAAACCATTACATCTATAAATGGAGGGTATAAGCATAATTTAAAGGAATATCAAAATCTTGAGCATCGAAACTTAGATTCAATGGGTAAAATTATGGCTGAAAAAACAGCAAACATATTCTCCATAATCAAAATCAAAGTAAGAAGAAAGAAATCTGAACATTAAAAGTCTGTTTGATCAGAATCAAACAATTTCTTACCCCAATTCCATCACAACAAAAGCCAATAGATCGCAACCTTACGTATTCCATCAATTCAATCAAATTCTCATAAATTACATTAGCAAAAAAATGAAATTGAAATTTATCTTCTGTGCAAACTTGGATTTGAGTGGACGTTATCCTATTAATTCTACAATCACATCATCTATTATACATTCTTGTATACATAAACTGGAGTCTTGTGAGGCCATTTGTTCTGCAAGGAAGGAACAAAGGGAAAGAAGGCTTTGCAGAGGTGCCAACTTGTCAGTAAAGCATATGATATATAGCTGGACCGAAGTGGTCCTCCTAGTCTGCAGCAGTGTCTAAAGTGGGATTTAATGAAAAATGGGTCAAACTTAACATTTTAAGTACAGCTTCTAAGAGCAATTCCTATGGCAATGGCCAAACACAAATATATGTTCAGCTACGTGGATGGTCAAATGGGTTTCTCCACTATGGTAAAGCAGGGCAAAATGAACATATTTGGTTTTCTAGGGCCCCACTAGTATATATATTTTTAATATAAAATGCTTTGTAGGATAAAATTGAAATATAAAATATAATATTTTGGTGAGATAAAATAGGATAAAAGTGAGATAAAATAGGATAAAGTGAGAAAAATATTAGTAAAAATTCTGGATTCGCAGTGGGCGCTCATGCTAGTGACGCCAGAGATTGGCTAGTGTCGCCCGAGATTGTGCTAGTGACGCCCGCGTTTCTTCTTGGCTCGCGCGTCAGTAGGGATGTCGCGCGCCATTTCAGCAGACACACGTTTGGTAGAGTATCTCGATGTTCAAATGAACAGATCTGTTCATTTGAACATCCATTTTCTTGGTTTGTTCATCCCATAATAGGATCAAAATGAACAAACTCTAGGTTTGTTCATCCCATAGGAATTGCTCTAACTCATCAAATGGTCAATTATGTTGCATTGCTCACTTACAAAGAACTTACCTGGTGTGCATGGTGTCAATCAAGGTCAGATACCCCAAAACAGGAATCTCCTCTTAGCTGAGGACGATTTGATCTTAACAAGGGCTACTGTTCATGGCTACTGTTCTTGGCTTCCACACTATTAAACCTACCTGGCGAAGTATTTTCCTTTATCGGTGACCAACCTTATGTCGGCTTTTGAAATATACTCCCTCCGTTTCAAAAATAATAATAAAAAATAATGATATTTTCATATTTTTTTCAAATTAGCCCAGCAGAAAAAGTTTTTATAATATACTTCCTCTATTTCGGGAAAATAAAAATAAAAATAATATTTTCACTTTTTTAAAATTAGCCTAGCTTGTTAGGCTTCCAACTAGTTTCATGTAATAATATTAAATAATTTAAAAAAAAAATACAAAATTAGCCTAGCAAAAAAATTAAAAAAATATCACTTTCTCTAACATAGATGGAACATTGCTTTTTCCCAAAAGAAAAAATGGAACTCAAGCCAATGACATAAAATTAATCCCCAACAGTAATGTATCATACAAGAATGACCATAATTTGGAGAAGAGAATTGTAACAAAAATAATAATTTTGACTCAAATAGCAAACTGGTTCTAAACTTTTACAAATATTTCAGACTTTTAATGATAAATCTAATCAAGCCTTAAACCTTATGGTTACTTATCTAGAGCTGCTAAAAAAATTAAATTAAATGGAAACGGTAAAAGTAATAGTATAAGCAAAAAGAAGACCATGGACATTATAATAATGTAACAGTAAATTAAAAATAAAGCAGCAATACTTAACCCAGTGAGAACACCTATAGTTATCCAAGCCTTCCTTGATATCTTTGGCCATCTGAATTTTTCAATCACTTTTACAACTCGACTCCGTAAATTTCCATCGCCATTAGATTTCACTTTCACTTCTGCTGTATTAATCTCTCCTTTGGAATCTTCATCTTCAGTTGCTGCTGCTCTGGGATTTAGTCTTCTTTTGTTGCTGATTATCAAGGGATTATTAAAATAGAATTTAGATTGGTAATTGAGATGATTATTAGCCATGCCTCTGCATGCCAACTGTAGGTTTACATGATCGACACGCGTCTTGATATTCGTGGTATAAGGTGAAAAACGAAGAGAAGAATGACAAGGTGAAAAAGAAGAAAGTTTCTTGATATTTGTAGCGGTGAAAGGTGAAAAACGACGAGACGAGGAAAGTGAAAAAGAAGATTTTACTGCAGGTACCCTAAGAACTGACATTATTTTGTTCATGATCGATCTCTGGAATTCTCGGATTGTTTTAGGGTTTCTCCGGGTTTTTAATCGAATAAAGAGAGGCTGAAAATTGTGCCACGTGTGTGCTAATGAAACAGTATATATATATATAACGTTTTATATTCCAAAAAGGAACAGAGTCGTTTTATTTCAAAACGGCCGGTACCCTCGCCTTAAAACTTAGTCTTCAACCGGAGCTGGAGAAAGAGACCGTGCTGGTGCCATACTCTTTCCCACCCAGTCTCTGTAACTCCAACACCATCTCTACACTTGCGGTTTGCATTTACAATAGTTGATTCAAAATTAAAGTAAAGTTCACTGTAACCGGAGGGAAGAAGTAACCGGAGCTCAACTTCAGGTGAGTTTTAGTTCCAACTACAAATACAGTCCGTATTTCTTTGATTTTGGTGAATGGTGTTTGTGGCTACAAACAGTATTATAGTTTATTCCATCTCACGAATTCTTTCGTATTAATGGGTGTTATCCGGCTTTTCATTTTATGCATGCAATCTGTTTGATGAAATGGGTAGCGGAGTTTCTTTTTCTTTTACACTGACTCCCAATTTAATTACTTTTGTCAGGTAAGTTCGTTTTGGAATCATGGTGTTGAAAAACAAGAAGAAACAGAAAAGTTTGCAAAACAGCAATGTGGGTGTTGGAGAGGATAAGATAAGTAATTTACCTGATGCACTAATTCATCACATTCTTTCGTTCCTTCCAACCAAATGTGGTATGTCTACCTGCATTTTATCCAAAAGATGGAAATATGTCGTATATTCTATCCCTACTCTTAACTTTAGTAACTGGCGAACTCTAGCGGATACTAGAAAAGAAAGAAAGCTGGAAACCAAACTGTTCATGAATTTTATTGACACGGTACTATTTATTCATGAGAAGCCTGATATCCTGAAGTTGTATCTTGATTGGAATGAGTTTGTTGATGAATCTCGGGTTAATAGATGGATCACTACTATTATGAAGCGAAAAGTTGAAGAAATTTGCCTTTACATAGAATGTCCAAGTACATCCTCAATACTTCCTCTATCATTTTTTACTTGTGATTCATTGAACCTGTTGGATTTGCGTTTCGGCATTAGAACTGTTACCAAATTCATTATTCCAAACACAGTTTATTTTCCAAAGCTCAAGATACTCCGGCTTGAATGTCTAAGTTTTGTGGATGGAACATCACCCAATAAATTATTTTCTAACTGCCCCATCCTTGAAGAGTTGAGTTTGAGATTCTGTGCTGGTTTTCAGAATGAAGTTTTATGGATTGCAAACCCCACACTGAAGCAGTTGTACATTGGGTACTGTTGTTTTGGAGAGTCTGCAGTGAAGATTTGTGCACCTAATCTGTCCACCATGATTCTCAGACAAATGAGACCAGATGATTTTGTAGTCGACAGCTTTTCTTCACTAGTTGAGGCAGATATTAACTTGCTTTATGTTTCTAAATTCCCAATCAAGCTTTTCAAAAAGCTTTCTAATGTAAAGCTTCTTAAAATGTCAGGTGTCTGCTTTCCGGTATGCCTAGATAATACTTCAAGTGTTCTTTTAAATTTAATTAATGTGGCATTTATGAGGTATTGTGCTATTGGGGCCTATGGTTTTCTAACTCTTACGCACTGCTATACTTTGGTTTTCTTAATGATTAGGTTCAAAGTGAGGCGGATATTCTCTTAACTGATTTGCCTGCATTTAACAACTTGATCCATCTAGAAGTTAGGTCAAGGTATTATTGCACGGGTTTGGCTTCGGATTCTATTTCGGTTATGAGAAGATTTTTCAGGTTTCTCCAGCTCTCGCCTAATCTAGAATCGATTGTGTTTGCTCAGGCAAGTCACTCATCTCTTACCTCATATAGTTAAAAGGCTTTTTATTTTTTTTTATTTTTTATTTTAATTTGTTAGCATTGGTGTTCACTTCTCTCATTAAAAACTGGTGTTATCATACTTGGCGAAACTGTTGATTTGGATTACATTAGTTTCCTAAACTAGGATCACTCTTCTTCTCCTTTGGAATCAATAAACTTTCATTATTTTATTTTATATATACCCCATTTGTACAGTCTTTATAAAAGTAAGTAGTATGTGTTTTGTGTTAGCGTCACTATTTAGATCTTTTGTGGTATCGTATTTTGCTGAACTTTTGCTTCAATTGGTGTAGAGCATTCACATCCTCGGAGATGAAGATGATGGTTGTTGGTCACTTGATCCTAAATATTCGCTACCACACCTGAAGTCAATCAAAGTCAAGTACTTTAATGGGGAACCAACGGAGCTAAATGCAATTAAACTCTTTCTAAAGTATCTTAGTTTTCTTGAGACTGTAACCATTGTAGCTTCTCCAGGGCTCTCCAAAGACCACGGGGAACAAACAAATGCAATGAAGTTGTTACTAATGTTTCCAAAACCCGCCAAATGTGTGGTTAAGTTCTTGACCAGCTCTGAAAAAGCTTAAAAATACTTTCAGTATGTCAGTGTGTATGGTGGAGATTGGTGTAATTCCCTGAACCATGAAGAATAGGTACGGAAATGTTCTGCTTCAGCCCCATTTTCTGTTTGTAGTATCTTTGCTTCTGCTTAAGATATTTCGCAGGGATGGAGCCTATATGGATTTAAAAGGTTCCATTAGCTAGGAAGTTGGCTCACATACCTGCTTGATCATAAGATTAAGAAATTCAATGGAAAAATGTAAGTTCTTACAATTGTATTATTACATATAGGATCAACACTATATATATATACTCGTTGAATAGCTTATAAACAGATTTTAATGAATTTCATGACTATTGAAGGCATTATCAAGATGAGAGGACAACAACTTTACTTAATATCCACAAAACTAGAGAAAATTCAAAGGCAAAGAGCGTGTGCAGCAATCCCCTATCCAGCGCGAACCCATACACGGTGATTCCGCCGTTGTTGTGTTGCAAATATGTCACTGCAAAAAAATTCCACGAACACAAACAAATTAGAGTTAAACCCACATAGACATGGAGCGGAGGTTCATTTTGATGGGTTAAGGAAGAACAAGTTTCTGAATGCGGAACACTCACCCAAAGATTGTCTAGTCTGGAAAGATGATGAATCCTGTGACGGCATTGCAATCGAAGTGTCTTTTGTTGAGTTACTACTAATTGTGCGGTTAGACTCTTCGTCAACCCCAGCATTGGCCGCTGAAATTCTATCTATCTTTTCCGACGTGCAGCAGTTGCTCTTCGAGACCTCATTGCTGAATGTAGTTGCATGAAGCATGTGCCACCTTGTAGCAATGGATACAATTCCTTGGGCTCTATGAGTTATTCTTGCTGCTCCCAGTAGTGACAGTAAAAAACCACTTAACTGCACTGCGGAACAAACCACAAGATCGCCTGAATTGAAGAAGTTCTTCTCAGCTTTTGAACCCAAAACCAACATGAGAACTCCAAACTGGCAAATAGTGATCATAAACAAAGAAGCCACAATGAAAAGCCGGTACCGGTGACTTGTTTCTGATAATTGTTTTTTTATCCTCATGTGTTCTTCAAAAATGGTACCGGGGTCTGAACCATAACCTTCTAACATCTTCTGAAATCCTTCAAACCGTAATATTTGCAACTCACATGTTAATCTAAACAAAGCACAAACTAACAAAAACACACCAGTTCTGTACACCCATGACACTAGACCTGCTAGAAACATAATCGAATTGTACGGTAGACGGTTTTCTGCGTACGGCAAGGGGACTGACACTATGACTGTTGAAAAGAATAGTATCTTATGTGCAAGTTCAACAAGAAAAGAAGGTAAAAGAATGTAAGCAAGGTGACTAAAGGATTTATCAAGTTCTCGTGCATACCCACGTCGAACGTACGTTGAATCATATTCAAGTTCATCAAGATATAGAAGCCGACGCAGACCGTACTTTTTAAAGAATCGGGATATCGTGAAGAAACCAATAATGGCTAAACCTGACTCAGGCAACTGAATCAACTTGTTGAATGAAATTGGATCCTCAATAGTTGAAGTTTTAGGGACATGAACAAAAACTGAACTAAAAATGGGAACAATTATGGTAAGGAAAATGAAAACCAAGTAAGAAATAGTTTTATTTGCATATGTTGAATGATCAAGTGCACACCACTTGAGACTAACACGAAAACTTCGTAGCTCGTCGTATATGTTCGACTTTGAACGGTGATAAGACGGATTCGTCAGCAGTAACGGGACGACCATTGCATTTGCTTCATCAGAGATATTGACATTGATGGTAGTACTGCCAAGAGAATTGGTTGATGGTTCCATGTTAAGAGAGAAACGAGGGTTAAATGATAGCTTGCTCTTGAGGTTTTAATATGCTTAGAAAGGAATTTATACTAGGCCATAAAATATGATTTAGAAGAGATTGCTTGAGAAGAAGATGAAAAGAAACTCAGTTTAAGGCGCTGCATAGAGGTGTGGAAAGCACTTTACAAAAGTATTTTGTGAACCCAAGAGTCATAAAAAAAGAGGACGAAGATAGGTATATGCTATTAAAAGGAGGCACTCTTTCAATAAGTCTTCTAACCGAAAGCACTGGCAAGAATACAAAAACAAGGAAAGGAAAGGAAAGCCCAAGTCTTGCTTTTCCCCCGTGAGCTTTCAACAAGAAGCATCAATGAAGAGAATAATAAAGTTTGAGGTGGTGGTGGTGGTGGCTGGGATCGAGAGACCGCAAAAGTACCTACTCAACAATACACGTACACCGTATTTGAATACAACTTAGAAATGAGTCATCAAGCTCATTGACTATATTTGGCACCGTGGCACAAGATTTGTGGCCAACTAAAAGGGTTGACAAGTGAATTCATGTGATGATAAATTGTGGTTCTGAACTAGAACAGATTGCAACTGCAACTGAGAATTAGTTGGCAATCAATGAGTGACGTTGTTTTGTTAGGTCAGGAGTTAACCCTGGATCATGGGAAGAAGTGTAAAGTCCCCATGTACAGTGTCCACAAGACTCGGAAGTCAGAAAGGTTCACCTGCAATTGACATCAGCTGCACAAAAGGTAAAATATGATCAAATGAGCTGGACTCGCACAGAATCTAGGCTTCATTTGGCCATGGCATGAATATCTCATATCCATAAATGAACCCAATTTGGCAGACCTGCAAATGAAGTTCTTGAAAATTTATACATTTCAAATACAGTTCTTGAATCAACTTTTGTAAATCAATGGAATCTAAACCTATAAATGTAAGTTTACTGATTTTTGTTAACAAACAAGGATGGGTATATCTACTCTTTTTCCGTCTTTACTTCTCTTTTCTTCAGATTTGCTTTGAAAGAAATTCACTTAAACTTGGATATCTCAACAGTGGTGGTAGAGAAAAGTTAGCATAAGTTGGTCAAACCCCAGCAAAACACCTGCCAACTAATGCTAATGTCCTTCATCCATAGGATCATTTTGCGTTTGAGATGTAGAGTCCTTGTTATCATCCTGCCTTGAACCAGTTTCCCCAGAATCTGAAACTTTTGCAACAGAGTCGTCCAAAGCTTCGAGGAAAGATTGAACACTAAAGTTGTCTGCAAATTCATAACAAATAACAACACAGATTTTCAAGAGTTGGTGTTAGAAATCATTCTAATATATACAAAACAACAGATAAAAATCCATCTCACATGTACTAATGGTCCAGGAGAAAATTTCGGAGTGTTCATTACTTACATTTAGCTGGGTCGATACCAAACTGAGTCAAATCAATCTGTCCTGTGCGAAGCACCTAAAACAAACACAAAGAAGAAGTGTCAATCCCGAGTGGACTTCCTTTGAGACTAGAAACTAAATCAATAAAATATTAAGATAGGATCCTCACATATGTAAACGATTCTACTTGTTGACGGAATTGTGGGCATTGTAGTAACTCGATTAGATCAGAAGGACTCAGTTTACCCTGAAACATTTGCATCGATATAAATGTGGTAAGAGTAGTAATACTTTACATCAAATGTAAGAGCTTATAGAATCAAATACTTCCTACCTCAGGCAAATGTGAAGCTAATCGCTGTTCCAAAGGCAATGATTCAATCAATGGAAGTATCAGCTCAGGAGTCAGAATGTCCTCCAATCCCAGACCTTAAAAATAAAATCTTTCAGAAGCATTACCAAAAAAAAAAAAAAAAAAAACGAGAGAAGCATTGAGGAGATTAGAACAGGTCACGGTCCAACAATTGCATTGTGGCAGACTTGGACACAAACCAGGGGCTAAGATTACAACCGAGTATATTACGAGTCCTGGAGGTTACAACTAAGTATATTATGAGTCTTGGAGACGATGACATTCACCAAGAGACAAGAGTTCCACAACATGCGGGCTCTTAGATGGTCAGCAGAATTATTGTTTTGAGGCCATTAATGGGATTCTCCATGCAAAGATGTAACTGAGTGATCACAACCAAAGACCGAAGACAGCATAAAAGGTATGATTGGTATGGGATAGCAAGTCAGCTAGATTATGGGTCTAGTGGTCTAGAAGGAACGGCCTTTCAAATACATGCCGCGTACAACGCTCCTATATTACGCATAACCAAGTTCACTAAGCCCTATATTTAAGTAGAAAATTACCTCCATCAGGATCCACAGCAGCATCTGCAACGCCAACCACAGAGGATAACATGTCAGAAAGTATACAGCATACAAATGAGGCCTTAAAATACGAAAAGATAACCATACATAATACCTCCGGCTCCGAAACTACTTAATATTCTCTGCAGATCTGCCATTTTTACTGGTCCAGCTGAAGAGCTAACATCACTAGTTACTGTCGTACCCAAGTTGGGCATAACCAAGTTTGCCCTGTAAGAGAGAATATAAATATCATGTATATTAGTTCTTCTTTTCTGAATATAAACCGTTCAACAAAATTTAAGACTTTTGTGCCAGAAAGTTGTGGTTTGCTTAACAATAGGTCATCTAATATTATTTAACCGTTCATAAATATTAATCTTAAAAACAATCCTTTCGAAAAGCAACAAGTTAAAAACTAAGAGTGCAAAGTTTCACAGCAGATGAATATTGTTTGCGAATTTGAGTTTGATACAGCAGGTTTACTTCTTAGTTCTTAGATGATTTGATACAGTGGAAATACTGATAATCTTTCATGTCCCCGATAGATAATAAAAATTTGGTACGCAATATCATTCTTTACCTTGATGACACCTCATCTTCAGCCATGTCTTCTGATTTATCGGATGCTTCAGACAGTGGAAGAGGAGCTGAAATTTCAGGTTCTTCTCTATCAAATTCTGCCAAGCAATTGGAATAACAACCACTTTTCAGGAAACACAATGTAATCATAAAACTAGTTGAACCAAAACAAAGATGATGAATGTACCAAAAGGGCGATTCATGTGGAAGTTGACTGAGGTGCTAATTCGTGAATCTTCATCAGAATTTGGCTCCTGAACACAAGATGTGATGCCAAACGAAATTAAGAATTCAAATGAAATAAGAAGTAAGACGCCTTGTAGAAGGACAAAAAAAATAAGCAAGTATGCAACAGTCAATAAAAGCAACCTGCATCCAAAAAAAGAACGTCCTATTGTCGGTGCTGAACTTTAAACGGTATACCCTTTCAGATGGCGGACCGACCTGAACAGGCAACAACAGATTAAAGAAGAACCACAACTTAACTTCAATTAATTACAAATATGTATGTAATATTGATTGTTAGTGTACCTTCTCGAAAACTGCCTCGTCAGGGAATATTATTTGATCCTGTGATTACTCTGTCAAGGAAAAGTACAGTACTTCCAGCAGAAGAACATCAAAATGAAGCGTTGCAAGCTGAACAACTGTCAACTCTATTACACAAAGCAATAAGTTGAATAAACAATAAATGAGACACCTTATGGAAGAAATTCATCTAAACTTTGTTTAATTTATCTTTTTCTAATTAGTTGGTGATATAGCGACATTTCAACTTTTCTGTTGGTAAAAAGAACCTGGAACTACTCGGATACATAGAGTGAACATGACAACTCCCAAAAACAATGATCGCAAGGATCGATACATTCAAACTAACACCAAAAGCAATGTCAGAAGCCTAAGAATCCCTAAGAAGAAAGTTAAATTTTTTTGATAGATTTCCATCTGGGGAAAAGGATACATCTTCGAGCACATTCTGTGTACGATCTAGCCACTGGAAGTGTAACAATCCCTCATCACCCTGTGTATACAGATATTAAGGATAATAAGTTCCTCAGGCATCATACTTGCAATGCACACAAATTCTACAATAAAAGGCTACTGAATGCTACAGAGCAGTGCCATATTTAAACACTCACCCTTGATATTCGAACAAGTCCTTTACGTGAATCAGCAACCAATCGTGTTCCTTCGAGGTTCAACTTGCCCGCACGAAATTCAAGCATGACATCCTACATGTAGTTAAGTGTAAGACTCACTGGACGTATGTGCTAACTAAAAGGATCACAGTCAAACTAGAAAGCATTTATATCACCATTGAAGAACCACAAAGAATATTTCACAATAAAATTATCCAAAACATTACCAAACTGTGATACTTCATGTGAATAAGAGAAATTAATCAGTGAATAGGAAAAACATAAATATCAAAATGACAATTAGAAATTTGACAATAGGATATAAACGAGTTCCATGTCATCAAACATTTTTATTTTTTGGTTTCTCGTGTGCTATACTATAAGTAAAAGCTCTCTTAATCATTTACATAATGGGATATGCCTAACTGCATTTCAAATCGTACAAGTGAACCAACATAATTAATACACCAGTTACTTAACCTATTTGTTCATACGAGATCAAGAATAGGCCAAAAGACCCTAAATAAAGACTACAAAGCACGTTGTCTTGTTTTTTGTATATGGGACTATTAAATCGGCTTGACGATTCTTCACTTAAGAATTTTAAGGCACTATTGAAGGAAGGCAGTGGCAAGGCAAAAAGAACCTTCCTCTTACTGCTTATAGTGGAGGCCTAATCAACATAATTTAAATCTTTATGCATTTGTGTGCAAGTAAGATAAACAAAAAATCACTAAAAAATAAGGTGCATATACTAAACTGGTATGTAAGCTTCAGGTGCATTTGGTGGAATCTGATTCATGGGCGATGAACTCTTTACTTCTCCTCCTCCTTACCCAAAGTAATTATTCCTCATCTTTCTAATGGAATTATATGTCATCCAGCTTTCTTTTTTAAGGTATAAGTAAAATCTCACTTAATCATTGACATAATGGGATATACCTAACTGCATATCTTAACATACAAGTGAACCAACATAATTAATACACCAGTTATTTAACCTCTTTCTTCATATTAGCTCAAAAATAGGCCAAAACACCCTAAGGCCACAAAGCACTATGTCTTTTCTGTTTTTTGTTGGAACTATTTAGTACTCAATTTGGCAGTTCTTCACTTAAGAATTTCAAGGTACTATTGGAGGAAGGACTCCTAGGCAAAAAAAAAAAACCTTCCCTCGTACTGCTTATAGTGGAGCCCTAATCAACACAGGTTTTATGTCTATATGCATTTCCGTGCTAGTAAGATAAATAGAAAATCACTATTAAATCATCGATAAAAATAAGGTACATATGCTTAACTGGTATGTAAGTGTCAGGTGCATTTGGTGGAATTTGATCCATCGCTGATGAACTCTTTACTTCTCCTCCTCCTTAGCCAAAGTAATTATTCCTCTTCTTCCTATCTGATTCACACACAAACCATGACATACACAAAATTAGGCTTCAGAAGGAAAAGCAAAATCCTAATCTAGACAACACCGAAGTTTACATCATAAAACCCTAATTCTCAAAAAAACTCACAACATAAACCCTAACATTTTTACTGAATAGAGTACTAGTAGTCTCGAAGACACTGAATGAACAGAAATCTAAGAAACCCTGGGTTGGAATCTCACATACCAGTTTCTGAAGATGATTCCGCGAGAGAGAAAGGATATGCAGAGAAAGAGAGAGAAGAGTTTGTATGTAATGAAAAAGGAAAAGTCTCCAAGGGTGTTAACGCGTTATGATCCGTCTGGGTCTAAGGTGCTCATGGACGCCCGATGGCCTGTCACGGGCTTGCCCGGCACACCTGATTGCCTATCAGTGATCGGACGCGGATTTTCACGGAAACTTTTGGTGCCCGGCCCTTTTGGTCGGACGCGGAGTAGCATGTTGTTAATGTCGGATCTCTTGCATAGTTATCGATTTGGACTAAGCCTCTTTGGATGTCATTTCAGAGGTTGTTTTTTAATTTCTAGTAGAAAATTAGAAGTTAGTTTGGGTCAAAGTTTGAAAAATATCTGTTTTTATAGAAAAAATGACTGTTAAAACGGTCACACCCATATACCGTGATTGTGAGGGTCCATGAACCCCGTGCCTTTATAATGCCGATAAATAGGAAATAACGACATTTTTTCAGTTTTCATACACGTTATAACCGTTTTTCTAAAATTCGTTTAAATGTTTTTTCTTCTAAATAACATTTTAACGTGCGTTTTTTAGAACTGTTTTCCCGTTATCACGCACGTTATAATCGTATAAATAACTTTCTTACCATTAATTTTGATTTTTTTTCCTCTGGATTGAAAGCTGAAAACTTCAAATTAATTTTTTTTAATGATACGAGGAAAGTAACTACAGGATTAAAAACTTCAAAGTTAAAAAACATAGGATTGTTAAACTAGTATTCATCATTTAAAAAGCTACGCGAACCAACTACGACCACCACATTTTTTTTGATTTATTCATGTATTCTTCATTTTCTCGACGGTTCCTTTCCACATCATAGTCATCGTTGTGGGGTACTGGCTATCTTCGTTTTCATAAGTATCATCATCATAATAACCGTCATTATCGTTATCATAACCTCCTTCAGTATCATCATTATTGTTACCTACTTCATTATTGTTATCAATATTATAATTATATCCTTCGTCCATATGTTGAACACCATGGTCAAAGCGAAAGGAAGTGTAATGAGAATCATATGTTGGATTCACATTCTCATAACCTTGTGTATTGTCTCCAAATGAAAGATTACCAAAGTCATAAACAAAGTCACTCACCAGTAATCTTTCGTATGGGATTTGAACTTCAGGATCATGTCAGTTGTATGGTAGAGGGACATGCTCTGGATTATTAACGGCCTCCTCTTCCAGCATATTTAACCATTGTTCTTATTGAGTTAAAACCAGTGTTTCATCTTCCCCTTTTATCCAGTCAAGCATATTGTCATCCCTCAGTAGACTATGAACGTCGTGAACATCAATGTTATGTCGCCTTGATTTACCTTTAATTCTTTGTTGCTCCAACTTGAAATTGTACTGTACATACACCAGATCATTTATTCTCGATGAAAGTAAAGGATTGCGTAGTTTGGTGTGGATTATTTCAAACACACTCCAATTCCTCTCTGATCCAGACGATGTATTTGTTTGACTTAATATCTTTACTGCAATCTTTTGGAGGGATGGATACTCAACACCATAAGATAACCACCAACTAACATGATCACCATGTCGAGATGCAATACGTGCTGATGATGGTGCAAATTGACCTTGCATCATTCGCGTTCTTCCCGCCTACAAAGAAAAGTAAAATTGTTACTATAAATTCAAATTACTTAATTAAACATATTTGGATATAATATTAGTAATTTTGTACCTCTAGCATGCATTTTGCTTGTTCTTGCGGGCCACTAACCAATTTTGATATAACTTCGGTAAGACAAATTTGGGGCTCAGAAATATCATTATTGATGAGATTAGTTGTTGGGTTAAAGATGTAATAAGGATTGAGGAACGTTGCAGCATGAAGAGGAGAACTCAACTGACTTTTCCATCGTTTCTTTATTACACCCACGATAGAAGCATTTCGATTTGATCCCAAACCCATTTGTATAGTTTCCACACATGTAGCAAGTGCATGGAAAAAATAACACATGGTGGGTTTGTCCGAGTCCAAGAAACGAATCATTTTCAATAAAGGACCAACCATTATGCATGCATTTTGACATGTCGTCCAGAACATCTCATTTGAAATAATATTCTTCACTTGTCTAGCTTTTTTAGTTTTTGCCTCATCCGATTTCAGATATTCTTTGTCCAGAAATAGGCCTCAATAGCATTACGTTGATCAATGATGCTTTTGATTGTAATAAAATTCGTTGAAAACCTTGTTAAGTCTGTGCGCTATAGATTGCGTCCTCCAGAATGTTGTCGAAATCTTGAAAGAACCCAACCATGAATGTAAATAAATTTGCTAATTTGTCTTGCTTCTCCGATCACATCTTTAACAAAAGGGAATTTTTCTGTATCTTCCAACATCAAGTCCAAAACGTGAGCAGCACAAGATACCCAGAAAAAATGTGACATATTCTGATGCCAATCTCTTACCTATTTTAGTGGCTTATACCGTACGATTTTTATCAATTTTTTGTAATTTGTATAGTTAAAAGTATTTTAAAACACCTACGTAAAGAATATAAACATGATTATTGAATTATACATATTTCTTATACTAACAATAATCAATTAAAATGGTAGTTTAGTGATATAGGTCATCTATCAGTGGGACAAAATTTAAAAATGAATGGTCACAACGTTTTTTAGGCACGTTATAACGTTTTCACGCATGTTATAACCATTACATAGGAAATTCAGATCATAATTATTTTTAATTTTCTATTTAACTGTTATAACGCGACAAAAAACGCGTTTTTTGTCAAAATAATGCGTTTTCAACCCAGAATGTTCTCACACCCATCAAAGCCCTATATAACGGTCACGCCTAGTGCCCGTGACCTGAGCCGTGACCCGTTTTCAAACCTTGGTTTGGGTACACAATTCAAAATGACAAGTAAAAAAATAGCTTTTTGTGAAGCAAAAGTATTCTGCTTTTGACTTCTGCAGCTCTGCTTCTGAAAACGTATAAGCATTTTTGCTTCTGGTATCCAAACAGGCTAGTTACCTAAATATCGGTGTGTATAAATTAGCTAAAGCTAAACTTGTGAAACATGAGAAACAAAGCTTGAGAAAGAAGTGATGTTTTCCGTTCATTCATGTATATCTTACTTGATACCCGGATGGGTATTTATAAAACCATCAAATATAAGAATGTTGCATCATGAGGTTAGGTGGTAAGTACAAGAGATTGCATGTTATGACAAGCTTATCTCCACTAGTAAAAATTATTATGAACCCCATATTATATGGGTTGTACATTCCGAAACCCCATTTCTTTCCCAACCCCGTACTTTCCAGTTTTTGTTATCCTAAACCCAAAACTTTAGAATTCAGAACTTATTAATAAAATTTTCATTGATAATTTGATAATGCCATGAATACCCCTTATTATATATCGTTAATAGTACTATTTTATTATCTGTTTCAATGTCTTTTTTCTCTCTATGTCAACAAAACACGTAGAGAAGGTGCAACTTCTAATCAACATTTTCAACGACAAAGTGTTTTTGAAGATCTAAGATACGAAACAAAGATCGGTTGAACAAATTTTCAAAAATTAAATTCAACATTAAAGTCATTTGTTCTTGAAGATTCAATTAAATTCTGTACATTTTCATTCCAATGGCTTCTACTCTCCCATGTGACAATATGAATGAAATCTCATACTCCTCTAACCCTGTTTTCATAGTCTGATAGTCATATGTATGAAACATGCATATAGTTGTTGATTATCATGTTGTTGGAAAGATTGTGACATCCAAAGCATTGTAGTTCTCTTATATTTTCACTCTTGATTAGACAACAAATATTTTCAAAAAGGGACTATCAGCCCACAGATTTAGTTATCTTCGTGACAAGTCGATGTTGCTTCCTTCTTCCAACTTCGACTTGAAGAAGGCTAATAACACATAATCTGGTTTACACTCTGGTTACACCTGATTATGTGTTTCTCATATCTTTTTCTTACTTGTATTATGTTTTCATGTATTTCTCTAATTGGTTACATCGGTTTCATATAGATTGGTACTCTATGTACATTAGTGTGTATAAATAGTTAACTTTACACTTTTGTAACAATCATTTCTCTTCAATAGTACAACTAACTTGTACTTTTCTATTTCTTGATTATTAGTTTATGTGAACTTCCCCTTTACTTCAATCTTTCCTTTTTGTCAAGGGTCTATCAGTCGATTTGTACTTATTTCAGTAAAGCAAATGATATATAATTAATAATAGACTAGATATTTAGATTTGGTCTAAGGATAACATATGATTGGATCCCAACTTTATAGCGTCCCCCGTCAGGTAGTGTAATATGGTTTATGTATTAAATTATAGTAATTACCTTATTCATTTAACAATTCCAAGATATAATGCTCATGATGGTTTGATAAAATAATAAATGATGGTCGGGTAATAAATAATGCTGATAAGATAAAAATCATATATCTCACGTCACTGCTACAACATTTTGTATGTTTTTTTATCCATTTATGTTAGTCCATTTCTACAACATCATTTCACGAAAAAAAGAGTGCATCGCAGATGTATAAACATGTTAGGATAATACAACCACAATTTCACACCCTTAATAGATTTATCTTTGTATCCTGATTTTGAGTAACAAGATATCGATTCACATTAGTGGCCTTTATAAACATAGCGCTCTTCACACAACTAATGAACTTGAAATGCTTATCCTACATTATAAGTTTATTTGTTCAATTTCAGTTTAACAAATCGATGCAACAAAAAATGATGATATGAATGAGTCCATATGTTACCGTTTTTTAATACCGCCAATTATGTTTTATTAAGATGATCCTAAATCCAAATAATTAAGGCATGCAGGTACTACTCGATACAAATCTCCTCTAGTATCTATTCCAAAAAACCCATAATCATATTACAGTGATTGAACTAGTCAACACCGATTCAATGCTAGCATAATATCTCTCTAATCTCATACTCCCTGTGTCACATTTTAGATGGAGGGGAAGGGGTTTTTTCAAGTCCCAAATTACATGAAGGTTTTCATATTTTCTCCTAAACCTTCCTGATTTTTCCATGCTTTGGAATCATATATATACATAAAATATAATATAAGTCCAATTTCCAAAATGAAATTTTTAAATAATCCACTAGATTCCAAATCCACACTAAAATCTAGGAATTAAAAACTAAAAATTTAAGCATTTTAGGAGATATTAATAAGGATAGATTTGGAAAAATATATAATCTCTTTCTTTTTTCTTAATACAGTAAAACCTTCATATATTAATACATTTGGGGATTCATAAATTTATTAATATATGAAGGTTATTAATATAGAGAGGTATACCTAGAAATGTTAAAAAATTCTAGTTCAATGTATCCAAATCCTATTAGATAATGTAATACATCTTTATAGTTCCAATACACAGCTATATGTATATATCTAAGAACTTGTAAGATTATCACGAATTTGTGATGTTTTCTACAATTATAGATAGTACTAGTATCTTCGAAGATAATTCATCAATCTATAAAAATCCAAAAATTATGGTAAAAACCCAAAATTACCTCTCAACAAGCTATAGATAAGTATTTTATTTCATCATAAATTCCAATGTAACAAGATCTAAATTTCTCTAATATAGTGTCAATTATTAATATATGGAGGTAAATTTATTAAGGCGTGACTGATGAAAAATAGTAATATTAAAATGTGGAGGTTATTACAATTTATAACTGGCCCAAGTTGGGACCATGATTTTTTATTAATATATGGAGGTTATTAATATATGGAGTATCAATATACAGAGGTTTTACTATATGTGTGAAAACACCTTTCCTTTCATCTAAAATGGGACGGAGGGAGTATAATTAATTTGTTAGATCGGAAATACTCTCAAGATTGCTTTACTTGTTAACTCAAGTGTTTTTAGTGCCTTGTTAGTTTATAACGATGGGTTTGATATCACGACTGGACCTAATACATTTTTAATACCTAAATCTAATTCAGATCTACGTAATTCCCAATCAATTCAAATAGCTAGCATCATCGCCTATGATTTGCTTAAGATTAGTACATGTGTTGCTTGATTGTGTATTTATACATAAAATCTAAATTTATATTTTATGAGATTTGATCTTGCTGGAATTTAATAACAAAGTCAATCCTATTTTGGGAGCGCATATTTCTAAATAGGAAAAACAAATTAAATGGTTGAAATTTAATTCCGAGAAAAACCATTATTTCTACAATTTATCAGATCTTATTCACACTTGTATAATTGTCTTACTCCGGTAATCTTTCCCTTTCTCTTGTCGGATTTCTCGGTATTGTACTTTTACGGTATGTTTTTGCTACTTTGTAGTCTCTTATTTTCGATTGAGATTTTTGGCACAAAAAGACTTAAAAAATGGTGAAATTCCGTGTGCAACCCCAAAGTCCTCAAATTTTCCAATCCGGGTAAAGTAAGACCAAAACGGAAAAATATAACCAAAAAAATACCTATCATATCCCTTAAATGATAACTTACATGACTACATGCTGAATGTAGTAAGAACATTTTTTGGAGTGCGCACCAATAGTGCGTTCAAAATATTGACTCGACTCATGTTAACTGGTAAACACTACACAGTGAATGGTCAACAATACTTTTTCGAGTGTCCAGTTGGAGTGTACCCCCGTACATGACTGGTCAATAGTAGGCAGTCAATTGGTAAATGTTACGTTGGGTCAGTTAACAGAACTCAATGAGTCCTCATTTGAGCAAAACCGTTGCGAAAAGTCAACTATGAAGGGCAAAAAGGTATAAAACCGTTGCTGAAAGTCGAGAGTGTAGCTTAAGGAATTTTTGGGACGAAACAGTGTGTGCCCGCAATATCATCTTTTTTTAGTTCCTTTCCCTACCAACATATCTTAAACTTATTGTAACATTGAAATTTTATTAGTGAAAAAGTTCCTTGTTTATTAAGAAAAATAAAAAATCATAGCAAGCCAATTTTTAATGGATAAATTTTCAACGGGGGAAATTTTGAAGAGGGCATGGGGGACCAATAAGAAGCCAACATTTGTCATTCGTTTTTGAAGGTTTCTAACAAATTTAATTTAAGATCTTATACTCCCAAATTACCCATTATTCAAATCAAAACAAATCTTGTTAGTTATCCAAAAAAGAATATCTGACATAAATCAACGTCAACAAATTATCTATAATAATAACTATTAGAGCATTGCTCGGTCGAACTCACAAGTGTTGCTATATCAAGCTTGTTGTTAAATTTAGTTGTCAAAACTATATCTTGATTTCTAATCTATAATTTGTTAGAGCACTGCTCGGTCGAACTCGCAAGCGTTGCTATCTCAAGCTTGTTGTCAAGTTTAGTTGCCAAAACTATAAGTCTTGATTTCTAGTCAACTTATAGCTAAGTCTCGGATTAGGATAGAAAGTGTAGTTGAGCGTTAGACTTCACGGCGTTCATCGATTGAAGACGAAGAACTACTAAGGGGAGCTTATGGAACTTCATCAACCTCGAGTATATATACATACGTGTATATATACCATATGTGTACAATTACCGTAATAGGAATTGTTCCATAAAGTGAGCGTTTGTTTTGATAAATTAGAAAGGTAGAATTGAACAAGAATCCAAATGAAATCAATTACCACATACCTTTTTTGATGATCGTCCTTGTTGATGTCTTCTTATAGTCTTCTAACTTCATCCATCAAGGATAGCTTCGATTCTACTTCTCAGACTTAATCTAGTCCGAAACTATCTTTAATATACCAAATCAAGAATGCATTTCGACAACTAACTTGACATACCAACGCTAGTGGGTTCAATCAAGCAATGCTTTAACACAACCTTTGGTTGTTGATATAAATTGATTGATACTTGAACATTGGTCTTTGGTACTGTTCAAGTTGTTTCTCATAATAATCAGGCTCACGGATCTTTCTGTTTGATTTGATGATTACATTGAGAAACAAAGATACAACTCTTGGATATTTTTTCATTGATTGAGTCTGACTGTCTAGTTGATTCTCTTGGAATTATATTGGAGTTTGTCCATACAAATTTCTAAGTGAAATATTGGGTGTAGTTGTTAGACCCCCACTTTTTCAATTGATATCAGAGCTGGAAAACACGTTTAAAACCTTATAAGTATGTGATTGTAGTGATCTAACTCTATGGAAAATAGTGTTATCTCTAACGATGCAACACCAGTCCAGAAAAATTCTGACTTGGTTCAAATCCTTGAGTCTCCTGAGAAATCTCTCAAGTCTTCCCCATGGACTGAAACTGAGAACAACTGGGAAAAATGCCTAGATGAATAGTTGGATGATCTTTCAGATGAAAGTGATTCAGATGAGGGACAATATGTTGATGAGGAAGTCTCACAATATATCAAGCTTTTCTACCATCTCATAAATAAAAATAAGTGAACAGCTTGCTTGGCTGAATATCTGAAACATCTCTGTGTAGAAAACAGTAAATTGATAAAACTCTTTAAGGGATATGATTGTGGTTACAAACTCTTACAATCTCTTCTTAAATATCGTGAAGAAGATGTGCATTTAAAAAATTCTGACTGTAATAATCTTCGTCGAAATCTCTTTGTGCTGAAACAAAGACTTGCAAAAACTGAAGCAAGATAAGACTCTCAACAAAAATGTTTTAACGACGGAGAAATCAACTTTCTCGCCAGAGAAAAACAATTTGAGGTTGATCTAGCTACTCCTCTTGATAAGGACAAATCACTGGAAGAGAATCTAAAAAGATTCAATGCTAGTTCTACAAATTATCCACTATCCTAGGAGCATGTAAAGAACATCGTGATATACGTGGTCTGGGATATAAAGGAATAGACGCTCCAAGTGATGGTAAGATCAATTTTGTATGTGCTAATGGCAAGCTCCCTAGTGGAAATTTCACTTATACAAAAGTGAAAGATTACCTTCATCAACTGATGTTTCTAAGGACCAAGATTGTCAACCTTATAAAACAGCTCATATGAGAACAGTCAAAAACATTCCCTTTAACTGTTATTATTGCGACAAAAAGGGTCATCTTGAAAGGAGATGTCATTTTCAACTGCATAATGAAAAACTTCATAATATTCTTGTATGCATGTCTAAAAAAGTAATCAAACCTGCTTCTCATTATGCTGGTGTTAAAGGTGTAGTCTGCAATCAAGAAAAGTGTTGTGATGGGACAATTCTTGGTTGTAAATATGACACAAAATCTGTGTACAATTGTAATGGGAAGAATGTTATATAGACAACTGACTCTTTAAATTACTCTGTGAAGAGAAAAAGTCATCGAAGGAAGAAGAAAATTTCAAACTCCATGCCTTTCACTAAAGAAAGTCTTGAGTTTAAAGTGTCTGGTCCCGAATTCATTCACATTAATAATCGTGTCTCGGAGCTCAAGACCAGTATAAATAGACTTAAACGCAGTAGTAAGAAGGCGAAAAAAACTGCTGCATCAGGTAATACTTGTTCTTCATCTATTAATTCTTTTGAAAAGTCGGATGGTGTTTCTGATGACAGTCAAGATAAAAAAGGAAAAATGTCAATTCCCTTGATAAGCTATTTTCTTGTCAAACTACAACTTGACTGCTTACTAATGAACATCCTCTTTGAGATCGTGTGAGGATGCTCATAATTCTCAAGAAGTTTTTCTTCTTGGCAAAGTGGTCTCTGTTGTACCTTTTTTTTCACGTTTAAAAATAAGTTGATCATCTTATTATTGATCCCTGCTCCGATTAATTATTACATTTGTAATATATTTGATCAGTAACTCTTGAGAAAGTACTCTTTGTTGCTCACTTTGAAAACCCTCGTTTTTCTTCCTTATGACAGTTGATTTGTTGTCTTTCAACAATTATCTTATGTTATTTCCTTTTGAGATAAGATCTTTTGTCAATGTGTTTCGAATTTGGCTTTGATTTTTATCAAAACTAATTCTAAATTAAGCTATATGGTTCTCTTGGTTTTGAACCTGGTTTATAACCATGAGTGTTCGTGCATCTGGCACATTACCGAACGTAAACGAGTAACCCTAGGGTTTCCTTATGAACATCTCATATATATATATCATGAATTCTTCCTCTGATATATACTCGTTCAGTAACGTCAAAAATTCTCATGTGAGATCATGGTGTGCACAATGGATGGATGCAAAAAGGAAGACAATGTTAAAGGAGGCAAATTTATTGAGTTTCACGAAAATCCTCTCTCCATAACCTGCTTCCATACAGTTGATCATGAAAAAGATCTGCAAGTTCAAATGTCGTCTCAATTGGTGGGAAATCTTCTTTGAGATTTTGGGGTTGTTCGTGAACTGCTTGAAATTGCAATAAATAATCTTGATTTTATAAAAATTGAACTGAAGAAAGCAACTGATGAACTTGCCTGTGTTCGATGTCTGGTTACTGATTATGTCTAAAGACCTTCAGTTTTGTTTTTCTTAGGAGTTACACTTTATTTTATCTAGGAAACTTCTTATGAGAATTTATTCTTGTATTTTAAGAAGGATAACTAGGGTTTGGAATAGCAATTATTGTGAGTACACATAGCTATTGCCAACGAGTTTCATCTTGCAATGGTTTTAGATTTATTTATTTAAATTCTAAAGTTTATTAGGAAGATGATTTTGCAGTATTAATCTTTATTGCAAAAAAAAGGGATATGTGTGTTTGCGTCCATGAACTATGATTGTACCATATATGTCAAAAGGTAAGCCTATTATGTCATTATACAAATATTGATGGAAGATATGATCAACTTTTGATAACAAAGATTAAGTCTATGATATCATTATGCAAATATTGATGAAAATAGAATGAATCTTTGAATATTCCGTAGTATTGATCTTTCCCTGATCCACTTCTTTTTGAAAGTACTGTGCGGCTCCGTAAGTTCTCTTATGTTGAGCATTTCCGATTAAATTAATCATGGGTTCTCTTGTGGTTAATTTAATTGAGTTTTCTGGATACAAATTCATGTTTCATGTAATTTGTTAATGTCCAAAGAAATCCTTTTTTTCTTATAAAAATAAGGTCACTCTTGTTGTTCTTTTGGGAATAACATTTTATGGGGGAGAGTTCTTAATTGAACTTGTGCTTAATTGCCAAATCTTTGTCGGGAGTGTGGATGTGGAATATTGTAGGAGTTTTCTTTTATCTTATAAACTCCTTGATGAATACACTAAGTTTTGACTATGTGAAATCATCCAAACAAAGTTGATATGTTCTCTTTTAGTCATGAAGAATCTCTATGAGAATTTCATTACTAGTTTTCGTACCTTTGCCAATTTATATTGACAAAAGGGGAGGGGGGGAATTAATGTGTAGTTCACACTATAAATACATATGGTTTACAGATCATTATATAAGGGGGAGTGGTTTTCATGTGAGATGAAGTATTGACTAAAGGGGAGTCATACATATCACCATAGTATTGTTGTCAAATTGTGATACAATTGGACTTTGATGCTGTGTAATAATATTATGACACTATATAACAGTAATTGAGAGCTACTGTTTTCTCATTATTATAGCTATGGATCTTCAACAACTATGATGCTGAGTTGAACACGTTCAGAATCATTGGAGTACTTGGAAGGGACGAAGTTTTCGAGTAATATTGAAGAACCAAGGAAATCAAGAATTTGGATGAGAAGCTACAAAGTTTATTTATTTTGTAATCCATATGTATTGATAGTTTTGTCACTAAAATTGACAAAGAGGGAGATTGTTAGAGAACTGCTCGGTCGAACTCGCAAGTGTTGATATCTCAAGCTTATTGTCAAGTTTAGTTGTCGAAAACTATAAGTCTTGATTTGTAGTATACTTATAGCTAAGTCTCGGATTAGGATAGAAGGTGTAGTTGAGCATTAGACTTCACGGCGTTTATCGATTGAAGACGAAGAACTACTAAGGGGAGCTTGTGGAAATTCATCAACAAAAGGTATGTGGAGACTTGAACTCATCTATCACTCAAAAGTCTATCTACTCTATCTCCTATTTGAGACAAAAGTCGTATAGCTATATAGACTTCGATTATACACATTTGATATTTCGAGCCGAGTTTAACTCGCTTACATATTTCTCGAAATATGCATTGGTAAGCTTTCGCTTTAACCAAGTTTATCTTATATTCTTGACTAAAGTCAAAAGATAATGTGAAAATCTTCTTGTAACATCTTACATGATTTGTATGAGACAATCATTTGATGTAGACTTGGAATGTTTCGTATTGATCATTCGATCACTTGAAAATTGCTCTGAAGCTAATAGTTTGTGTGAGATAACTATTGTCATCTTCTAAGAATGTTTCAATGATTGAAATGGGAGTGTAGAACAAATAACCATGATTGGATATGGCACAATATGCGTAATTGTATGCTGATTTGTGCAAGTTATTCCAAGTCCAGGAACCATAGTACGCATACCCGTATGCGTACTGTTGGTTTATGGAAGTCCGGGAACTTAGTATGCATACTGGTATACGTACTGGCATGAGTTTCAAGTTCCGAAAATTCAAATGAGTTTTGGAAGGTATGCGTACCCGTTCGCATATCAGCAAACCCAAACTTGGTCCGACCACTTAGGTATGCGTACCCATTTGCATACTTGAGTAGGTTATGTTCTAATATCGGTTTGTTCATGAACTAATACATTTATATAACAAGGAATGCAATCTTTTGCAAACCGTGGCTATAATGTTCATGAATTGATTCGAGTGAATCAAAATCAATTTTGCTCCAATTGTTTCTTGTAGACTTCTATGAGAATATAAACAATTGAACAACTCTAGAACTAGTTTCATTTGAGTCATTTGAACTAGTTATGGTTAAGGTGAATATGGTTGATACGAAAGTGTTCATATGGATAAGTTCAATTAACTATTGTTGAGCCAACAACGTGTACACGTTTAGGTACCGTTACTCATATCTAAATGAAGTCTCTTTTTATTTGTGTGTAACAAGTTAAGTTTAATCTAACGGTTTGAAGATATTAGCTTGAGTATAATCAGGTTTTCATCTAACGGTAATATTGAATGCTTTGTTACCAAGGTAACATTGATTTCAAAACCTGATTTGAAGACTATATAAAGGAAAACTCTAGCAACTGGGAAACCTAATCCCCACATCTCTTGTGTGATACTAGTTACAACTAGAGTCGATTCGCCTTTAACCTTAGGTTTTCTCCTAAACCCTCTAGGTTAATGACTTAAAGACTTCACTGGGATTGTGAAGACAGACCCAACTATTTCTCTGTAGCTATTCTGATTTTGTTGTTTTCTATCATATTGAGTACTATCTTCTCTAAGATTTGATCGAGATTTATTCTCCGATAGGCAAGATAAAAAGTAGTCACAAACGTCTTCGTCTCATCGTTTGTGATTCCACAATATCTTGTTTCGCTACCATACGATTAAGATTATTGTGAGGTGGTGGATATTACTAGGTTGTTCTTCGGGAATATAAGTCTGGCATATCAATTGGTTCCTGTTCACCTTGATTTATCAAAAGACCGAACAAAAACTCATAGGTGTATCTGTGGAAGACAGATTTATCTATTCAATAGACTTTTCGGTGTGAGACAGATTGGTTTATCAAGTCTTTGACTTTGGGTTGTAGTAACTCTTAGTTATGGGTGAGATCAGCTAAGGGAATCAAGTACGCAGAGTCCTGCTGGTATTCATAGGCGTAATGAACGCGACTGTACCTTGATCAGTGTGAGATTGGTTAGGGCTCAACTACATTCCATTCCGAAGTTAACTTGTAGTAGTCTAGTGTATGTAGCGGCTTAATACATTGTGGTGTTCAAATTCGGGCTAGATTCTGAGGTTTTTCTGCATTTGCGGTTTCCTTGTTAACAAAATTTCTAGTGTTTGTGTTATTACTTTTTCGTATTATAATTAAAATATCACAGGTTGTGCGTAGTTTAATCAATTAGATAATCCAACCTTTGGTTGTTGATATAAATTGATTGCCACTTGAACATTGGTCTTTGGTACCGTTCAAGTTGTTTCTCATAATAATCAGGCTCACGAATTCTTTCTGTTTGATTTGTTGATTACATTGAGAAACAGAGATACATCTCTTGGATATATTTCCATTGATTGAGTGACTTGAGTCTGACTGTCTATTTGATTCTCTTGGAATTATATTAGAGTTTGTCCATACAGATTGCTAAGAGAAATATTGGGTGTGGTTATTAGACCCCCGTTCTTTCACAATTATTTAAGTCTCGGTCTAGGATAGTGTAGTTGATAAATGAGCCAGTCATCTTTTGTGTTCTACCGTTTGAAGGCGAAGATCAACCGAAGCTTTTAGAGAACTTCATCAACAAAAGGTAAGTGAAGACTGAACCACATATTTCTCAAGTTATATTCACTTTTATATCCTTGAGATGATTGTCGCATAACTAATTAGACTAGCTTGCATTTACAAGAAATTCGAGTCGAGAACTAATTATTTAGTTTACGAATTTCTCGATATATAATGACTAAGATTAATGAACAATTTTGGTGGAAAACAATTTATTATTCAGAACCAAATCATAATTCAAGTTTATCATTCAAAAATATCCTGGAAGAGTGATATGTTTCATTGACGTTGTGAAGGAATGTTTTCAATTAATTTAGAGAAATATAGAACTACTATATTCAGAATACAAGATAGTGTTATCAATCTTACAAACTGAGAAAAATGTTATATATCTGGAGCCGTATTACATGTACTTGTACACGTAATAAAGTAGTTGTATATCGACTTTCAGATTTGTCTGATAAGAATACTCGTATACACATCATGGGAAAATCTGTTTGTTTCATGATGCGGATAGGTATGCATATTCTCATGCAAACCATTTTAGAACTGTGGTAAGGGAACCGATTTAAATTATTCAAACCGGTATGCAGGCCAATATAATTCTATGTTCTAGAACCAGTTTAGTATCCAAACTGGTACGCAAACTGAAAAAGTTATGTGAACTCCGGAATCGGTAAAAGTCTTAAGCGCAAACCGGTACGTGAACTAAAAAAGTTATGTCAACTCCGGAACTTTGAGTTACACCTAAGTTTGCAAACTGGTACGTGAACTGAAAAAGTTCTATCAACTCCAGAACTCGGTTATACTTATAAGTTTGCAAATCGGTCTGCGTACTGTGACTTAGCCGACTCACGAACGACTCAAGTATTTATACCTTGTACATTTACTAACTATGACGATTATGATTAAATTGCAATTAAATTATTTCTATGAAATGATTTGAATTTGATCAATTCTCTAATTAACACAAGACTCATTTGATCACATGATTGTGACTCAAGATTTATGTCTTTCTGAACATGAAAATGAGTGTTATGCTTTTAAAGTTCCAACCGGATAGCTTCGGATAACCATGTTGGACATGGTATTTATACACGGATCGGTTACGTTTTACCTAACCAGAGTGTATATCTTATTTATGTGAATAAGATTGAAAGGTTTCAACTAACCGTGAATATTGTTGGCTTGGTTCCAAAGCTATATTAGCTTAAACCTAGGCTTTGAAGTCTATATAAGGGGAACTCTTGGCAACTGGGATCTTTGAATCCTGACACTACTTTTTGGTGTGTCCTAGTATCTAGAGTCGTCCTCTCCAGAAACCACTTTAGGGTTTATTGACTATAAAGACTTCATTGGGATTCATGAAGCCAAGTCCAGTTAATTATCTTTTATCTTGATAACTTGAGTATCCTAATCTTGATTGTTTGTATATCTTGCTCAAATGATCAAGATGGTTTGTAATCATCAGAGTTCTCTTCGTCTTAGACTTTGTTGATTCCGCAAGTTTTATACTTGTGAGGTGAATAATAATATAGGATGCACTACGGGTTGCATAAGTCCGGATTTTGAAGATATCCAGACTTCTGTCAAGTTGCTATCGATTTCCATCACCTGGATATTTAGTTTGATCTGATCATCCATTTAGATTATTCTGTTTTGAAGGATATTGTCAATTCCGTGCAATAATCTGGTGGTGAGCAATCTAATGCTCATATCAACTAGGGGTGGGACTTGGGTTGGGTCAACCCACTCAACCCATGCCCAACCCGAACGCTGGGCGGGCGTGGGCAATGTATTTTAAAAGTTTGGGCAAGCTCGGGTACAATTTTAATAAACCCGAGTTAAATTTGGGCAAGCATGGACACAAATATTTCTAACCCGAGCAACCCACCCAACCCCGAGGAACTATAATATAATTATATAAACTATTTTTATAATTGGTAGTATTATCTATTAAGAGCAATTTTAGCCATTATCTAAAAAACCTAATAATGAAAATATAAATCATATCTATCTCATTATTAATTCAATATGATTTTTTTTTGTATTACTATCAATAATCAAAAGTTATTTGGAAATTTAAGCTAAATACAATAACTAAATCTTATAATTACTAAAATTTGTTATTATGACATTAATAAAAAAAAAATTTTAAGACTTAAATTAAGGTCATTACGAAACATCATGTCCCCCTTATTAGGTTGAATGAATAAAAATGCCAAAGAGTTTAAGTGCTACTGTACACAAAAAGTGAAAATGAAATCATCGTTGGTGCATAGTTAGTTGAACCCCTGCAACTATCCATAATTTTTGTGTTGTAAAGTATTAGCATGGGTCAACCCGAGGAACCCGGGGAACCCGAGGAATATAACTTGGGATGGACTTGGGAAGCACCTCCACGGGGTTTCACGGGTTCCTTGGGCAATCTGGGCAAAGGATTTCTACCTCGGGTCTGCCTCGGCCAAGCCTTCCAACCCGACCAACCAACCCAAGTCCCACCCCTAATATCAACACAATATAATTATGTTTGAAAAAGCGGGGGTACAACAACCTCACCCAATATTTCGCTTAGCAATCTGTATGGACTAACTCCAATATACTTTCAAGAGAATCAACTAGACAGTTAGACTCAATATTAAGAAAAGTATATCAAAGAGTTATATCTCAATTTCTTGATTCAATCCGCAATCAAACAAATAAGAATTTGCGAGCCCGATTGAATACAAGAGAAATAACTTGAACGGTACCAAAGACCAATGTTCAAGGATCAATCAATTTTAATCAACAACCAAAGGTTGGATTTACCAATTGATCGATTCAACGCACAACCTGTGATATTTCAATTATATAACAAAATATAATGCGGAAAAGAAATAACACAGACACCAGAATTTTTGTTAGCGAGGAAATCGCAAATGCAGTAAAGCCCCGGGACCTAGTCCATATTTGAACACCACACTGTATTAAGCCGCTATAGACACTATCCTACGACAAAGCTAACTTCGGTATAAACTGTAGTTGAACCCTAATCAATCTCACACTGATTCAATGCAAAGTTGTGCTCCTTACGTCTCTGATCCTAACATGATACTATGCACTTGATTCCCTTAGCTGATCTCACCCACAACTAAGATTTTCTACAACCCAAGGTCAAAGACTTGATAAACAAATCTTTCTCATATAGAAAAGTCTATTGGAATAGATAAATATGTCTCCCACTGAAATACCAATGAGTTTTGTTCCGTCTTTTGAACATGAACAAATTGATAACCCAGACTTATATTCCCGAAGAACAACCTAGTATTATCAATCACCTCACAATAATCTTAATCGATTAACGAAACAAGATATTGTGAAATCACAAACTATGAGACAAATGTGTTTGTGATTACTTTTCAATCTTGCTGATAGGTGTAGAATACACCGTATTTACTATCTAGTATTTATGCTTTCTTTGCTATTTTTCGTGTGAATTATGTATCTTATGTTCGCTTTTGAGTTTCATAGGTACTTTGGAGTCATTATGACCAAAAGAAGGAGAAATCATCCATTTGGAGCGAAAATAACAAGAATCGTCCAATTTTCCAAAAGAGAGACGGAAGTATCATTGCATGGGACCGTTAAAGCTCATGGGAGCAGGCAGCAGGTACCAAAACTGGAGTTAAAGTGTATTCGAGCTGCTTAGCCCATAAGGTGCTAATGGGCTTGAATTCAAGAAGAGCTGGGCTTGAGATGATAGTGAACGAGATGAAGCTGTGTTGCTTTGGTAAGTTACAAAGTGAGCAGTATCAAGAAGTATGAGCTGCTTCTAGTGATCAGAATATGATGGCGTGTGCTGGGAGTCTATGAATAGACGTTCGTCGATGAAGCTATGGCAGTTGAATAGGTTGTTGTGGTTGATATGTAACTCGAACTATGGATATAAAAGACACGGGACTGATGGAGTTGCTGCCATTGGCAGTCGAGTTGGATTTTGCTATGGCTGTCGTAAGTCGGAATTGGAGGTTGGATGCCAGTGTACTGCATGAAGCGCTTGGCAGTGTTGATGATTAATCGGTGAAAAGCTTGGTGGGTTTGTCTGTGCATGGAAGAATCGGAAGTTGGCAGCAATGGGAAAGGACAACAAACAGTGGAGGTGTATTGGCAATGCTGTCGGGAAGGATGGAACGGGGATGAACTTGGCTGCTGCCATAGTGACGACAGCATGGTGATGGATGGTCCGTGATGACATTAGCAGTAAGCTCAGGAAGGAAGACATAGAGAACGTACTGTTAACCTTGGCAGAGATGGTGCTGATTCCGAGTAGTTCAGGTGACTGTTGTTGATGACCTGATAGAGATGAAGCTCAAGTGCAGGTTGGGAGAGGATTCGGTTGCATGGCAGTTGGTGACTGACGGGAGAAACAAATGTAATACTGCTGCCAATGAGATACGAAGGTGGAGATCGATACTAGGTGATGCTTTGGTTTCGAACGGGAAGAAGATGATAGCTTGAGGTTGCATTGGAGCATTTTCCGATGGATATTGACTGAAGCTCGAGTCCGAGGTACTGCGGTTCGATGGCTGTAGATGGAGTTCAAGGACAGAGTTGAGCTCGAGGACTGAGAGGTAGAGCTGAGCATAAAATGACGAGAAAATGCTGGCTGTTGTCATTCACGGCACTGCTGTTGTTGATGAGTTGGCAGGGATGTATATGTTTATCGAGTTGGAAGCTTGAGCTGCAAAGAAGTTGAACTGTTGCTCGGGTAAGGCAGAGATGGTGGTATGGAAGTGATGGAGTCTTACCGGTGAGGATATGGAGCTGGTTGATAGTGCAGTGGCAGACAAGGAAGAGATGGCAATAACGCCGTGACCCGAGTTGGAGAACTGAGATTGATTAATGGTTCTGATGACGAAGTGGGTTGAGTTTCTACTTCTCAAGTCGTATACAAGATGGAGGAGGAGTTGAACTAGATAGCTGCTGCCATTAACAGGGACCGAGAAGTTCATGAGAGTTGGAACTTGGAAGTGATATGGGTCGATAAAGGAACTGAGCATCAGATGAGGGATGTTAGCTGGACTGAGATGTAAAAACGAGTTTGAAGAAATGGGATTCATTGGTACGGCCTGAGTAGACATAATGATGATAATGGGCCAGAATCAGTTGCGCAAGCCCCATGGATGTAGCCATTCTACTCACGGACAGACTTGGCCAATGACCTTCTTAGGCAAGTTGCATGCGATTTTGGCAAAAGTTTTTTCAACCTAATTCGACCGAGATTTGATGCACGGAACATAATTTCAAGAGGAGGTGCACATTCCTATTTTTGCTAGGTTTCCTAATAATTTCAAGAGGAGGTTACAAAACTCTATATATAGGGAAGCCTAGGCACAAAATTAAGGAATATCTTATCTTCTACTTTTGGTTATAGGGTTTGTGAACATGTGATAGGTGTAGAATACACCTAATTTACTATCTAGTAGTTTATGCTTTCTTTGCTATTTTTCTAGTAAATTATGTATTTTACGTGTGTTTTTGAGCTATTAGGTACTCTGGAGTCGCACGGACGAAAAGAAGGAGAAACTACCCAATTTGAGTAAAAAGGGAAAAATTATCATTTAGGGCAAGCACTATGTGGAGCCCGGTTATGGTTAAGGGGCAACTCTTCTTGGAGGTGTACTAAACACAAACCAGCTACATTTAAGGGGAGGCCAATAGGGTGGCCCTTATCAGAAGTGACCATTTATATAGGCACCCAATCTGTGGGTGTATTAGCAGTGGGTGTAATTATCAGTTGTAAATACCCTGGGGTGTACTTATCAACCCCAACCCTAAATCAATCATTTTCTTTCATTCACCCCATTCCCCTGAAATTGAGAGACGAAGAAAAAGCAGCGTATGCTGCTATTGAAATCGAGAGATCGAAAAGGGGGTGGATTCAAGAGCTACTGAAATTGAGTTTTGTGAGGAGATGGGTTCTGTGGTATGAGATGTTGGTGGAAGAAATCAGTGCTGATGAATTCGAAATCAAGAATAAACAAAGTTATAGAAGCTAGGGTTTCAGAACCATTAATGGCAGAGATCGAGGAATGGAGTAAATGGGGGTTCTGTTAATCGATTGAAGAACACAGTGAAGAATTGGAGATGTTGCCTTTGAACTCAGTGGATGGTAGAGATGGTGGAATAATTGTTATGATGGGTTTCTGGTTGAATCAGAAGATTTGGGTTTTCGCTGCAATTGGGTTTAATAATTCAGTAAAGATGGTGGTCATATTAGCCATGGATGGAGGTTTTGTTTCTGTTGCTGTTAACTAAAGAGATGTTGTTCCATTGAAGCAGTGATTATTGGATTCAAATCGACTTAAGGGTTTATCTGAATTATGAGAGATCGGAGATTAAGAAGAAAGTTGAAGCTGTTATTAAATATGATAGAAAAGGGCAGTTGATGTGGTGTTATGTCAATAGGGGTAATGGTGTTGTTGACATGGGTCAGTAGCACTGAATTGAAGAAAATAGAGTTGATGCTGTAATAGATCGGTATGGATGGTGGTGCTGTGTGGAGAAATAGGGGAAACTAAGTTCAAGAAGAAGGAGAATGGGTTTTTGGATTTTCTGGTGGATTTTGAATTCGACTGAGCAGAAAGAAGAGTTGAAATTGGAAGATTACTTTCTGCAAAGTAATACTGCTGTCAATTGAGAGAGACTGGTGGTTGGGTTGAATTGTATGCAGATTGAAGCTGTGAAGTGTGGTTGCTGCTTTGGTGCTGAGGAGTTAGAATGCGATGCTTCTAAGGTTGGAGCTTGTAAGAGATGACTGTGGTGTTCAATGTCTAGGAGATGGTAATGAGTTTATGTTGCTGCTGATTCAAGACTGAGTTGCTGTTAAATATGGATGCTAATACTGCTGCTGTAAAGGACACAATGGAATGAATAAATTAGATGTATGTTTAGGATTGTATACAGGGTTTGGAGCTGAAAGAACGGACTGGAATCGTCCTGAGGAAAGTCCTGTAATTAAACAGAATTCTGTCAAAATCACACCTCTGGCGAGTTGACTCAGTGATCTGTACGAGTCCGACCGATCCAACTCAGTTATTCAGCCGATTCAGCTACGAATAAGAAAACTAACTCGACTGACTCCTGTTTGACTTGACATTTTGACTAACAGTTTGATTGACGGTTGACCTCTTTGACTGTTAGTCATAACTGTTGACTGACAGAATATTCCTTACCGGAGGAGAATTTTCAGGTGGCCGTCGGTGACAGATTCCGGCCTATTTTTGGCCAAAAACATAGTTTTCCGGCGAGCCAAAAATACAGAATTTTGTGTGGACTTCTCTCATGGGATGTGAAGACTTGGACTTGGAATTGAATGAAGAATTTGGTTTGAATTTGGAAAGAGGAGATGGAAGATTTGAGAAAGGCTTGGATTTGGAAATTGAGCTACAAAAGGAAAGGGATTCTATTCCTTGGAAGATATGGAGAACATTGAAGCCTATAAATAGAGAAGTTCTCTACTTTTCTATACACACTTCCACACTTCTACACACACAACACTTTTCTTTTCTTTCTTTGTGTGAACTCCTTAATATGAGTAACTAATTTGATTGAGGATGAATTCCTAGTTCTTAACATGTTTTGAGTTTTGTTTTAAATCTACTTTGAAGTTTTCATATGATTATCGTTTGTTTTTGCTAATATTAATGTTTATGTTTGATTGATAGGTCGTTTGGGTGGCCAACTAAATTGATTTGTTAATTGATCTAAAGCTAGTGAAAGTTAGGGGATAAGTAATCGTTTCTTGACTCTTTACACAAGTAGAAAACACAAGACCTTGTGGAGGGATTCCGTGGAGCAATTGTGTGTGAAAACAGCGCTAGAAAGTGGACCAAGCGAACCGAGTCTAACTACTAGTACTAAACCTAAGTTCATAAATCTTAATGCGTTCGGGGAATTACATATTGTAAGCGAACCTCAAGGTGGTTCTTTTGAATAGAATCTGATAACTAAGCGAACCTGTTACTCAGTGAAATAAGGAATTTTGGGGTTAGCTAAGCGAACCTGCTATCCTACGGTTGGTGATAATCTGTGACTAATAAAAAGTGGAAAAGAACATAACTTTAATCATTGTTTTGCAGCGAAGAAGGATTCCCTGATCTATTCTCTCTTATTGATTTCCTTTTAATTGCTTTATTTATTTTATTTACTTTCTTCAATTCTTTTTAATACCCCCCTTTGTGTGACAATTTTACAACTAGAATCTCGTGCTCCTCGTGGGATCGACCTTGACTACCCTATATTACTTGTTAATTAGGTAGTAAAGTATTAATTAATTTGTTGTGGTTACGACACGCATACAACATGATAAGGTTTCTCTTTCTTCTTGTTATGAACTCCATTAACATGAGTACTTAAGTTTATTATTGGTTATGGAATAATTGGATTTCACATAATATGGTTTTGATATGATAAATTAGTTTTGTCTCCATACTTTATCGTTTATGATTCACTGTTTATATTGTTACATGAATTGAATGCTTGTTTGATCGAGTCGCGAATCGGTTGAGTTTGTGTTCATCTCTATTGCTAGATTAGGGTTTGTTATACGTAAAAGTGATAGATTCTTGATTACAAGTAGCATGAATATGGTTATAGCTTGTAGTGATGCATCCTTATAATCATATGTGAACCATAACCTTTGTTAAATCGGATTAGTGCGTTTTCCACGTTCGATTGCTTTGATTGGCCTGATTTCATAGAACTTAATGCATCTAGAGAATTAAACTTTATTAGTGCTTTTACACGTTAGGTTGTTCTCTTAGATAGAACTCATACTCGCATATTTTAATGTGTTTGTTGATGACAAAAGGAGATTAGCGGGATATTCTTGCGATCAAGGTATTCTAGGGCTTTTGATAAAATTTGAGATTTAATATCAATTCTACTTATTGTTTTGAAAACATATTTGTGAATGAAGATGAATCCTTAACCAATATTCTCACTACTTTGATTTGCTTATTTCTTTATTTGCTTTTACTTTTATTACTTGCATAAAAATCAGAAAACCCCCGGTGTTATTGTTAGGAAACCAAAAGCATATTGACAACCTAGACCTCTCTGTGGGATCGATCCTTTCTTGCCCTTGCTATATTTATATTTTGAGTAGTAAGAAAGTGAAATTATTTTTGAGGCATACGACAGCGATCAAATTTTGGCGCCGTTGCCGGGGAGGCAACGGTTGTCACTTGTTTTTGGTTTCTTATTTTTGTTTTTTGTTTTGTTTTTAGATTTGTTTTCTGGGTTTTAACCTTGTTTTGAGAATCGTGTTTCAGGTACCAATGGACGGAGCATATTGGAACATAGGATACGGTTATCAACCTCAACAACATTATGACAACTATTCTCCTATGCATATTTCTTCGAGTTTTGTATATGAGATGCAACAATTTATGGCCAGCATGGAGTCAATTTGTAGACAACCAAGCATGGAACCAATTTCATCGACCGAATGTGCTCATAGTATGTTTGGCCCAATTTCTGATCGTAGTTATGATCATTCACCCATTCAAAGGGAAGATAATTGGCCTAACAATACTGAAGTAAGTAATTCTAACTTTTCCTTGGCGAATGAGTTTTACCAACAAATGGAATGCTATTTTCAGAATTTGAATGGATCACTCCAAGAGCTTCAAAAAGGTGTTTCCAATTTAAGACAAGGCATTGAAGAATACAAAGAGGACATGCAAAATTCTGCGAAAGACCAATCTTTGGGAAGTGGTAGCCAATCTAATGTTAATTATGATAGTGACGATGACTATGAAAATACATCGCTTGAACCAATTTATGGTGACATCCCCGAAGAGTGTACAATGGAGTCTTTTGGTGATCAAGGTGAAGTTGAAAAGGAATATGACGACACTAGTGTAGCTTACTCAAGCATTGATCTTTATAACGATCAAGAACCTATTCAAAAGGTAGAGCTTGAGGATGATGCAATGAGTGTTCTAAAGAAGTTCCTTATGGACAGACTTGAATCTGCAGTGGAGTATGTGCCTTACAATGAAGAGGAGTATGTTGAGAATGTGACCGTTATGACCAATATTGTGGAAGACCCAATTGAGCTTGCAAATGATTGTAATGATGATGTTGATGCCGAGATTTTGGTTAAGGCAGATACGTGTGAAGAATGGTTACAAGGTTTGATAGAGGACCATGATATACAAGAGGTGAATAAATCACTTGAGTTTTTCAAGGATGAAGAGGATTCCGTGCTACAAGAGATTGTGCGAGGTTTGTCTAACCCTTTGCATATTATTTCTTCTCCTTTACCTCTTATTGGTTTGAATATATGTGCTTTGAAAACATTGTTGAATGACTTTGTTTCTCGATATCCTATATTAGAGAAACTTGATTCTCATACTATGCAGGTTTTGGACCAAGACACCGTGGAAGTACCCGACTCTTATATTCTTTATGTACTTCCAAGTGTGGACAAGAATGAGTGTGGGGAAAGCTTTTATCGGTTCATAGCTTCGTTTCTATTTTATATTACTAATATTTATGTGAAGCTAGTGTGTGCAAAACGGGTGCTATGGGTGGATCCCCAAATTTTCAGATTGCTAATATATGGGGAATGAATCTTTCAAGAAGCTAAGTCGGGCCGTCGACTTTAAAACAAGCGCTTAGTGGGAGGAAACCCACCGGTTTTGTATCTCTTATCTTTATCCTTTTGCTTTTTATTTTATTTTTGTTTTGTTCTGTTTCGTTTATTTATTTTTTGTTGTTTTCATATCATATTTTCATCCCCATGTTTAATTTCATTAAGTCCGTAATCTATCTTAGAAGAGAATTATGACGAATACCTTTTCGTCAGAAAATTTCAGACTACGCGTAGTTCAGTCCAGAGACCATAACTGTCAGAACGTTTATCAAAACACTGTGAAATTTTTACACTGTGTATAAAACACGTATGTGAACAACTTTTGTGAAATGGAGTTTTTCAAAATTCCTTACCAATTTGCACAGTTTTGCGTTTTATCTGCTATTACGTCAGAATTCAGAACTTTCGGTTTTACACATTGAGGACAATGTGAAGTTTAAGTGTGGGGGAGCATTTATATGTTTGTTTAGTTTGTTTTATGCCTTTAGTAAAAAAAAAAAGTCAGAAAAATAGAAAAACCAAGAAAAAAATTTGTGCTTTTTGAACTCCGAAATCTAGAAACTTGTGCCTTTAGGATGACACCATTAGTGGATGGAACCATTTTGAATGCAGGAGTTGAGGAACAAATTAACTAAAAGGGACGAACATAGCTCAGAATTCACAATTAATATGATAGTTGTTACCATATCTCGGAATATCACCATATCACGTTCTATTTTTATTTTTCCACATTTATCTATTGTTCTCTAAGTGCTTTGGTGGGTCACTAAAAATTGAGTTGTTATTACTGCTAGGATGAAATAGAGTGATTGAGTTGCTAAAAAAAAAAAAAAAAAAAAAAAAAAAAAAAAAAAAACCGACCAATTAGACCAAACGGAATAAAAAGACACTTGGGAATAGCAGTATGTGTGAAACTTTGTCCCTATCTCCGTCTCCTAAACAAGCGTGGAATGCAGGATCCAAGGCAACTATCATGTACTTGCTGACAAAAAGCATGCGCTTGGATCCAAAAGATCTAATCATGCTGTCTAAAAAAAAAAAGTGAAAAAGAAAAGAAAGTATTATTTTGGTTGAATAAAGTCACTTCTGGTTCCCTTGTATATGCCAGTGAGTTGATGTAGAATTCATACCAGTAGCTCAATCCAATAGGATGCATAGGTTCATCTTGGCAGTGACCTTCAGACATATATGGGAAACATCGATCACTTGTGAACATTCGCCAACATCTACATCTATATCCATCTTCTTAATCTTTTCATTGTGATTGTGGTTTGTTAGTTTCCGAGTATTGTGGCTTGTTCGACTATCTAATTAGAGTTTATTTAATAATATATGAATTGAATTTGCGCAAGGTACCTCCTCCTGTAGTCATTTTGGATTCGTTCATTGATTTGTCAAAAATAGACGGAGTAGGAAATATAGGTTTTGTAGGTAGACCTCTTGTAAACCTTCACGAGACTAAAACTCATCCACAAGGGACACCTAGGGGTTTAAAGGCTTGTTATTTATGCTAAAATTAACCATAGCCTCGACGACACGGAGTTGTATGTATATTTTAGTTTGTTTGATTTGCTCGAGGACTAGCAAAGTCTAAGTGTGGGGGAATTTGATAGGTGTAGAATACACCATATTTACTATCTAGTATTTATGCTTTCTTTGCTATTTTTCGTGTGAATTATGTATCTTATGTTCGCTTTTGAGTTTCATAGGTACTTTGGAGTCATTACGAGCAAAAGAAGGAGAAATCATCCATTTGGAGCGAAAATAACAAGAATCGTCCAATTTGCCAAAAGAGAGACGGAAGTATCATTGCATGGGACCGTTAAAGATCATGGGAGCAGGCAGTAGGTACCGAAACTGGAGTTAAAGTGTATTCGAGCTGCTTAGCCCATAAGGTGCTAATGGGCTTGAATTCAAGAAGAGGTGGGCTTGAGATGATAGTGAACGAGATGAAGTTGTGCTGCTTTGGTAAGTTACAAAGTGAGCAGTATCAAGAAGTATGAGTTGCTGTTAGTGATCAGAATATGATGGCGTGTGCTGGGAGTCCAAGAATGGACGTTCGTCGATGAAGCTATGGTAGTTGAATAGGTTGCTGTGGTTGAGATGTAACTCGAACTATGGAGCTAAAAGACACGGGACTGATGGAGTTGCTGCCATTGGCAGTCGAGTTGGATTTTGTTGTGGCTGTCGTAAGTCAGAATTGGAGGTTGGATGCCAGTGTACTGCATGAAGCGCTTGGCAGTGTTAATGATTAATCGGTGACAAGCTTGGTGGGTTTGTCTGTGCATGGAAGAATCGGAAGTTGGCATCAATGGGCAAGGACAACAGACAGTGGAGGTGTATTGGCAATGCTCTCGGGAAGGATGGAACGGGGATGAACTTGGATGCTGCCATAGTGACGACAGCATGGTGATGGATGGTTCGTGATGAAATTAGCAGTAAGCTCAGGAAGGAAGACATAGAGAACGTGCTGGTAACCTTGGCAGAGATGGTGCTGATTACGAGTAGTTCAGGTGACTATTGTTGCTGACCTGATTGAGATGAAGCTCGAGTGCAGGTTGGGAGAGGATTCGGTTGCATGGCAGTTGGTGACTGACGGGAGAAACAAATGTAATACTGCTGCCAATGAGATACGAAGGTGGAGATCGATACTAGGTGATGCTTTGGTTTCGAACGGGAAGAAGATGATAGCTTGAGGTTGCATTGGAGCATTTGCCGATGGATATTGACTTAAGCTCGAGTCCGAAGCCTATTTTTGCATTTCGATTTTCACCCCATAGCTTTTGCACCCCCCTAGATGGAGTTCAAGGATAGAGTTGATCTCGAGGACTGAGAGGTAGAGCTGAGCATAAAATGACGAGAAAATGCTGGCTGCTGTCATTCACGTCACTATTGTTGTTGATGAGTTGGCAGGGATGTATATGTTTACCGAGTTGGAAGCTTGAGCTGCAGAGAAGTTGACCTGTTGCTCAGGTAAGGCAGAGATGGTGGTATGGAAGTGATGGAGTCTTACCGGTGAGGATATGGAGCTGGTTGATAGTGCAGTGGCAGACAGGGAAGAGATGGTAGTAACGCCGTGACCCGAGTTGGAGAACTGAGATTGATTAATGGTTCTGTTGACGAAGTGGGTTGATTTTCTACTTCTCAAGTCGTATACAAGATGGAGGAGGAGTTGAACTAGATAGCTGCTTCCATTAACAGGGACCGAGAAGTTCATGAGAGTTGGAACTTGGAAGTGATATGGGTCGATAAAGGAACTAAGCAGCAGATGAGGGATGTTAGCTGGATTGAGATGTAAAAACGAGTTTGAAGAAATGGGCTTCATTGGTACCACTAGTACAAATATGGGCTTAGGTGACAGTTAAAAACTGTCACCGAAGTACTTATGTGACAGTTTTGAAAAAAATCTGCACTGTCACCAAAGCCTCTGTTACGAAAGGTCTATAAGAAACTGTTACAAAATCATCACTATAAGGTAACAGTTCTTTCATAAATCTGTCATTGTTAAAGACTTACAGTAACGTTTTTTAAATAAAACTGTTGTTGGAAACTTAGGTTCTTACACTAAGGTAAGAGTTTCATACCTAACCTGCCATTGTTTGCAAGTTACTTTAACATCTTTTAAATAAAACTGTCATCAAATACTCGTTTTTCATGTACTAAGGTAACGTTTTTTAATGAAACCGTCGTAGTAGGTAAGATTTTCTACAAAACACTGTCACCTTCAATCCCATTAAATAGACGCATTATTTGTTTGTTAAATGTCATTTATCTGTATCAAGTTCATGCTACAGTTGTTCAGTGATATACTAAGTGAAATAAATAGTACCAAAATGACAATTGTATTTTATTAAATTCAAGGTTCAACAGAACGATACAAAAAAAGCTAAAATCAAATAAATAAATGGTATCTTTCTTTCATTATTACAATGGAAGAGAATTTGTAAACCTCAATGCTCTAAAGTGACTTCCACCGCCTCTTGTGTAAATGACTTGTTCTCGCCATTGTTAGAAGAATTTGTCTAGTAACAACATCCAGAAGAAAAACACTTTTGATGCCTGCAAAGTATCACATCTCCAGATAATAATACATCGCCAAAGTTGTAGAAATATACCAAAACGTGCCAAGAAAAGGAAATGAAACTGAACATTATTCATCCTAAACCATATCGATTTTGAGAACTCGTCAATGAGAGGAAAAAACTTTGATGTTGAATAATGCATCCCATGGATTCAACTAATCATATTGCAACACAGAAGAAACAATAATCACACACGCAAGAAGAAGAAAAAAATTGGCACACTGAGTTACTTGATTTAGTCCACATCTATACAAGTATTTGACAATCATGGAACAAATGAAACCGGAATGGTTGGAAATGAGTTTGAGATAAACGCTAATGGGTATTGAAATGTGTTTAGGACTCACTTAAAGAACTCACGAGTCACTCAATTGGAATTGGGAGAAACAAATTTTTATTACTTTCAAAAATCTTTGGTCGTATAGGACCTTACTCTCTTACAGAAACTTTACTTCTTTAACTCTTTCTCACCTTACCATTCACTCTTCTTTTCACTCGATTACAACTATACCTCACTTGGTGTCTTCACTCAATTACGGTTCACAATGCTTACATTTGATGCCTATTTATGGGCTATGCTTGACCAACCTTTATAAGGACTACTAGAACATTCTATAACTATATATAATGTACCGCCTACTCTAGTAGACTCTTAACCTTTACATTTCTTTTACATTAAGCTATCGACTTTGACTAACACTACTGCAAATTAATCTAGAATGCTCGGACATCTGATTACTTAGTTAACAGTCCAGATAATTATGGACGACTTCACTTCAGTTCCTTGTTTTACACGGACTCAATATCTTTCTACTAGTTATAGGAATTCTTCGTATCTTTCTTGTATTTTCTAATCTCATTTATATTATTCTAAGATTATCCAAAATCAATTTTAACTTTTCAATAGGAATAAGATATAACAAATATTATTCTTACCTCAAGCACCACGACTGTTTGCATTTGCGTTGATTTTTCTATTGCGGAATTCCATATATATCTTACTTTAGCATTAGGGGAATCTGTTTTTCGCCAAAAAATAAAACATCTAACATTGTTACTAACTGAATTGTTTAAGACCATAGGAGGTTCATCAAGTGCAGAATTATTTGCTAAAACAGAAGTTTTCTGAGTCTGATGCCATACGACTTTATATTTTTGTAAAACAGTATACACTGTCACCGGATATCACACACTGAATGTGAAATAAAAATGATAAGGGACAAGGAGAACTTCAAATATAAAAAATTGAGAAACCTTTAAATTTACCTATATCCTTTTATTAGATAGATGCATTCCTGACAAGGATAACATCAAATAATCACATTGCTGACATACAAAGGAGAAGTTGTACTTAATAATGGTCTAATGAATGTTCTAAGTTCTAACCTATGCAACTGATTGATATTTCTAGCATACAATTGAGAGGGGTGATAAATGACGGTCTTTACCAAGGCATCTGTATCGAAATCTATCCGGCCAATGAAAACAATGGGTCGCAAACAAAAAGCTCATCACCAATAAAGAAACGCAGCCAAACAATATGCTGAAATTCTAATGTGAAGCTCTAATGTGACATTACCAGTAGTTCTGCAGGATCCATTCATTACAACCTTTTGTCAAAAGACTAAGGAAAGAGGATAAATCTTGGAAGACCAGTAAAAACTATGCAAGAAAATCAAACAAAGAACAAATTTAGTAGCAGAACTTGCAGGTGGACTCATTCGCGAAGCACATGCATATCTATGACATCAGCCTTCTTTAGGCCTTTCAATGATAAAATACTGGAGTGTTTGCAGGTAACCACGCACTATCCTAAAAGCTAATTTAATCAATCATTTGATTTTAAATCCTAATCTTCACTGCCAGTAAATGGATACAAAAATAAATAATCAAACTTAGAAATAAAAAACATTACCTTATGTATTCCTTCACCTAAGAGTTCTCGTGCCATACCCATACTAGCCATGGAAACCAAAGCTATACCACTCAAAAAAAAATTATGTTTCGTTACCTTTTATGGAAATCTTTCAAAATCACCGTTGTTCCGCTTCCTCTATACATGGGTTAGGGTTCTTGCATCGTATCTGCATTCTACACAGTTACAATGAATAGTTTTTTCAGACTATTTATCCAATGCTAAATGCGTAAAATAGTTGTGGAATTGTAAGACCCTAGAATATTGAAAACATATATAGACGATGAAAACTGTATATCCTGAAAATCACAAGCATTTTAAAAAATTATCTATAAATGAATACAGGTAAATATGGAATTGGCCCAATACAGATAATATAAATTGAATTGTATTGTATTGCAGATCTCAGATAAGACCTAGGGCGCGTAAGTGGGACCAAACAAGTGGAAAGATGGGATGTTAGCAAGTGGAAACAAGTGGGCATCTAAGAATACAACAGACGGGATTTTAGCAAAGGGTTTACAAAATGATTCCATCAGATTTACCCCATTACTATTGGTACTTAATCTAGGTATGTTTATAATCATCAGGAAAATTATATGACAGAAAAGTAGTGGATTACTAATCATAGAGAGTGCTGTAGTGTATATCCTTACCCACTCCAAGCCCACAGTACTGTCAGCACAATGGTCGCAGTAAGTGTGTAAATCCTTTGCACCTCTTGAATGAGTTTTTTTGCTACTTCTCTGAGATGTACATTACGCTGCAAAGATGGAGAAATAGAAGAGTTAGGAATGATTCTGTTTTACCTATGAGCATAATTAGTAACATGATGTAAGGTCAAGTGAAAGTGCTAATCTAATTGATCGTAAAGTTTGGGACAAAAAAATCCTACTAGTTCTTTTTGAGCGCATTATCCAACAAATTCTTGAGGTGATACAAATCATACCACCTATCAGTACATGCACTATTATTATCATTCAAAAATGCAATTCATCCACAAATTATAACTGATCAAAAAAATTGATGTGAGACCATATACGCCGAATCTTAGACATACTTTATATGCTTGCCATGGCGATACAAATATTTGAAAATGAGTCATATACTAACACAATCCATATCAAGTGAACGAGATAAACAAAAACTTTTGCTATACATAATCCAATAATTTCCATAATCGCCTATCTGCTAGTAACAACATAAACACGCAAATACCAAAATTGAGAATTTTAAATACAACGGGGAAAGAGTACTTACACAACATCAAATTTTCTATATTATTTTTCGGCTAGAGGACCAATCATAACAGAACCGATTGTAGCATGTAAGGCAGCACAATTAACTCCTTGGTTCTTCAATTTTGGTAGGACCTACTGTTGGTCTAATTCTCAGATCTTTCCTTCTCTGATTCTTTAATCCCCATTCTCAATCACTAACTTCTGTAAGAATTAATCAGATTTCAACTAAATTAAGAAAAATTATAAGAAATCCATGAAAATTGAACTCAAAACTTACTTGAATTTCAACATCTTTAGATTGATTAACATTGGGAGAAGGATCTGCATATGAAACGACACCAATTTCAGTAATCTGTGGTGATGAATAAGGTGAAGAAGTAACAAAATTAAAATCATTGTTGTTATAATCTTGTACTGTTATAGAGATGTAATTTGGTCTTCCATGACTCGCTGATTGATATCTACGGTCTCGATTTTCTCTATCAGTAAGAGATATTAGGAGGGTATAATGGTGATGATTGAGAAAGGTTTTCAGTTTTCTTTTTTCTCTTTCAGGGATTTTCACGAGGCGTTGGTTTCTTATTTTGGTCAAAAATAGTGGGACTAAAGATAAGATTTCATTTTAGGCTTATACGGCAAGAACGTGGAAAGAAGGAAACAGTTAGACCAATGACCATGGATCGTGCACCATTCATTGCTTTCCCGAGATCTCAACCTAATTTTATATAGGACCTTTTTAGTAGCGGTGTTTATTAAAACTGTTATTATAAGCTTATAATATGATAACAGTTTTCATGTAAAACTGCTAAAATATCTAAAAGAATAACATCAGTTTATAACTGTTATCATAAACCCATATACCGTCACATTTATAAAAAAAAACTTCCATGCTAAGTTTATTCGGTAACAGTTATAAAACTGTAACAATTATTCACCATTATTAGTGATAGTTTTTGTAAAAAACTGTTACCTATGTCTCACCATCCCTTCTTTGGTGACAGTTCATACATGACCTGTCACAGTTTTGAAACTCGAACTGTCACCAAAGCCCAGTTTTGTACTAGTGGATAAGATTTAGTCTTCTATATGGATGGCTGGAGATGGAACATCCCACCTCGTTCTTATCAGCTACATGCTCTTCATTTCTCATTTCTCATTTCATTGTTCCTTTATCAAAGAACAAACCAAAACCTAGCGTTTCTCTCACAAAAATCCCCTCCCCCCCCAACACCATGATTTGATGTCAATCTTTGCATCATTTACTCCGATCTGTAACCAATGTTTTCGATCTATGAGTATTTTCTTTCTTTAATCTACTGTGAGGCATTTTTCCCTTAATTTTAAACTGTAACTTTTCATATTTCGTCTTCTAACAGTAGAAAAAAAGATGGAAACCCATTTTCTTTCATCATCAGTAAAGAAGAGTAAAATAGAAATCAACCTTGAAGATGCTTTGAATCACCTTTTATTTCATTATCGATGGATTTTTCTATGGTACGAAACATGAAGTGAAAACCCTATTTTTTTAGTTTCAGTTTCTTGTAAATCCGATTTATACTCCATTAATCCATTTCATTTTGTTAATTTTGCAGTCAGGCATATTGGTAATGATATGTAGGATGTGGCTACGGAGAGAAGGTACACGAAGCTGGTTGAGAAATTGCATATGTTGAGCAGTATTAGGTGAGATTTGATTGTAGGTGTAGTTTTTTATTTTGTATTAGTGGACATATTATTTTATGTACTTCAACATCAGAAGGTAAAGTTTGGGTTTGAGATACAATTTTTCCTATTTTGTTCTTTTGTTATTTGGTTGAAATTAAAATCTCTTTTGATTTTTCTTGTAGTTGAATAGATGGTCTAAATGTAAGATTGTTTTGATTTCATTTGACTTTATCTAAAATATCTGGTGGTGGTAGTAGATACAAGTAACCATGGAGTGATGCATTTTTGTAAGGTATGGTTATCTGATGGTGTTGTTTTCCTCTATTTTGTTGGTGTTGATGGTGTGTTTATGAGATGGAAAAATAGACGGACTCATTTTAATTGTTGTTTCTTTTTCAGGTAGTTTATATTTGAGGCAAGTAGAGAGACGAACACTGTCGATCTGTGGTTTGTGCGCCGGATTCAGCGAAGAAAGCAGAGAAAATACTGTATTGAGTTCTTGAGAACTTATTTAAATCTACAGTCTGAGATTGTGTCTAATATTTTGAAAGTTTGAAGAAAGTGGACAAACTGGAAGAGCACCATAGGGTGATCGCCCTAGGTAGTAAAATAATCTTGTTTTTTTATAGATATTTGATTTATGATGTTATGCGTTTTTGGAGTTTGATGTCGATTTTGTTATTGTGTATTCAGGCGTAATTATGAAGGTGGTGACAAATCAACAAGATTTGGCGGTCCAAGAGGTGGAGCACCAGGACAGTCTGGAAAAGATATGGGTGGTGCTCCAGCAGAGTATCAGCAACAATTTAAGGTTTAAACCTAGTCCCTTGGATGAACTATTAGGCTTTATTTTCTCTAAATTCAAGATGAAATATTCATGCATATTGTCTTATTTGTCCAAGATATGTAATGCCTGATATGATTGAGGTATATTAAAAGTTTGTGCATGTTACAGAGTTTATATGTTGAGCTTACCCAAGTTATTGAAAGGTTTGGAAGCTCAGGATCAGCGTTACTTGTTCTTAAGAGATTGAACCACTAGGTACTGGTGGACCTTTAGCTTTAGCGAGAGACTGAACCATTTATCCTCAATAGTGTTTTGTATGATTATTTTTTTTTAAAAAAATTTGATTATTTTTGGGTTCTGGATGT